>CAKNUP010000007.1:0-567023 GCA_931305995.1 Torulaspora indica | reverse complement strand
CCCCCGCCCCCCCCCCCCCCCCCCCCCCCTCTTCCTGCTGCTTCCGCAAGGCAGCAGCCCTGGGGTGCTCCTCAGCGACTCCCAGCCCCGCAAACAGATCTGCTGCGTTGTTAAGGTCCGACTCCAGTTCCGCCTTCTTAATCAACTCCTTCCGCGTCTTTTCATCCAACGTATCGATCGTCAACAACTTCTTATCGGTCTCCGACACCTTCTTGGCCTTCTTCCCGTTACTCCTCCCCTTCACAACCGGCTTTTCCACCGTTTCTTCAGCGTCCCAGGATTCCATCGCCGGTTCGTCCGCTAAACCGTCCTCCCACGACTCCATCAAAACACTGTCGTCTCCGCCCACGGCGGCGGAGCCGCCGATAACATCCTCGTCCCAAGACATGGCCTTCTGCTCCTCTACAGCTCACTTTAGTGTCCATTCACTGCCCATCACCGTCAAACTTTTCAACTAGCTGTACCACCGTGCCGTGTGACACCACTACTCAGCTTGCTGCTCAAAGCAGCTAAAGCACTGCTAAAGCAGTGCTTTAGCGCTGCTTTAGCAGCCATTGGCCGTCGCCGTGGATGGGTTGCTCGCCTGTCGGGCAGCGGCGCTCTGTTGCGCGGCCTCCGGCTCTCGCCCGCTCTTTTCGCCAGTTCAGAGCTCTCTGGCGCTGTTGCGGCCGATCTACCGACGGTCTACCGTCCCGCAACAGCCCTAGCGCCCTCTGATGAGCGTCCTCAGCTCGTCTTCTTGTGCTTTATAGCCTTTTATATGGTATGTAGTGCTAATACTGCATGACCGAAAATTGTGACTTGGACGGCACTGCTAGAAGACGGCACTGCAAGGACCTTTGACGTTGGATTCGTGAGGTCTGGTGAGCTGTGGCGGTTTGGCAAGGATATATATTAGCTTTGATCGGTATGGCGGACGGTGGAAAGCGGTCCGAGGGCGAAGGTATGGCTACGTACAAGATCTCTACCGGGAGAGGTGGTGCTGGGAATATACAGAGTTCGAGCTCTAAGGCGTCTCCCAAGGTGGTTCCACAGGGTTCTCAAACACCGAATATTTTGCAGCCGGTGTTCAGTACCGGTCGCGGTGGTGCCGGTAATATGAGGCGGAATGTGGACGCTAGGTTGACCAGGAGGGCGCAGGACGTGGATGGAGAGCTGGAGGAGGATGTTATTGAGCTCAGCAAGGAGGAAGATTACATTGGGCCGTTCTCTGGAGGCGACGTCGAGAGAGCGCTCTCTGGAGGAGCGATAAGCCGTGGGACCGGGAGTCGTGAGACGGGAAAGTCGCATGTAAGGAACGTCAGGTCTAGGAGGAATAGTCTGGAGGATAGACCGGCTATAGCGGTCGGTAGAGGCGGCGCTGGTAATATAATATCGCCCAAACCAAGCGGATCCGGTGCCAGGAAGAAGAAATCTGGGAAGCAAGAGAAACAGGGCGTCTGGTCGTCTTTGAAGAAGCTGTTCTCGTGATGGCGTCTGGTCGTCTTGAAGAAGCTGTTCTCGTGAGACGGCGTCTGGTCGTCTTGAAGAAGCTCGTGAGATGGCGCTCGATTGTACATTATAACACATATCTTTCACAGGCATAAATAAATAAGCGATAATAAATAATGAGAGGCGTTTTCGAGGCTTAGACAGTGGCGGCAAGCTCTTCGAGTAGTCTGTAGTCACGTTTGACAATACCACCGCTGCCTGGCAGGTTGCTGTCGCCCATCAGATTTTCGTCCACAGAGGTGGCACACTTTCTGCCCTCCTGAATGGCCCACACGATCAACGATTGGCCTCTTCTACAGTCACCAGCAGCGTAAACTTTGTCGCCGTCGACGCGGTACGAAGCATCATTCAGTGTGCCGATGGTTCCTCTCTTGGTCTTGACAACGCTTGGATCGTCGATGAGCTCTGGTCCGATGAAACCCATCGACAACAGGACGATGTCTGCTTCGAAAATCTCTTCACTACCTGGGATCTCTACCATCTGCCAAACACCGCTTTCTGACTTCTTCCACTCGACACGGACGGTCTTGATGGCAGTCACCTCACCCTCGTCGTTGCCGATAAACTCCTTGGAGAGAATACAGTACTCCCTTGGGTCTCTGCCATAATGTTCTTTGACTTCAGCATGGCCGTAATCGACTCTCATGACACGAGGCCATTGTGGCCATGGGTTGTCCTTAGCACGCTGCTTAGGTGGCTGAGGTAACAACTCGAAGTTGAGCACGGATGCGGCACCATGTCTTACCGAAGTACCTAGACAGTCATTACCTGTGTCACCACCACCAATGACAATAACTTTCTTACCAGCGATAGATTGGCGGATCGCTTCCATGTCCTTACGCAAAAAGGCTTCAGTGTTGTTCTTCAACAAGGTCATGGCAAAGTCGATATTCTTCAATTCACGGCCTTTGATGGGTAAGTCTCTTGGGATTGTGGAACCGATAGCGTAGACAACGGCATCGAATTGAGATTTCAAGGTCTCGACAGAAATGTCTTTACCGATTTCAGTGTTAGTAATGAATTCGATACCTTCGGCGGCCAATAGCTCAACACGGCGCTCCACAACGGACTTGTCCAACTTCATGTTGGGGATACCATACATCAGCAGACCACCGCAACGATCGGCTCTTTCATAGACGGTAACATGATGACCAGCCTTGTTCAATTGATCAGCACAAGCTAAACCGGCTGGGCCACTGCCGATGATGGCAACAGAGCGCCCGGTACGGGTCTCGGGAGGTGAGGGTTTGACCCAACCTTCCTTGAACGCATTGTCAATGATTAGCCTTTCGATAGATTTGATACCGACAGGATCCTCGATGATGCCTAACGTACAAGCTCCTTCACATGGTGCTGGGCAAACTCTTCCTGTGAATTCTGGGAAGTTGTTTGTTTCGATCAACTTGTCGTATGCCAATTTCCATTGGTCCTTGAAAACAAGATCATTGAACTTTGGAATCACATTCGAAACGGGACATCCAGTGTCAGATTGACAGAAAGGCGTACCACACTCCATACATCTGGCTGTTTGATATTTGGCATCTTTCTTACTCAAAGCATTAGAGAACTCCTTCCAGTCTTTGGATCTGGCGGCGGGGCTTCTCTTGCCCTCATAGCGAACCTTGTATTTCATAAATCCACGATTCTTTTCAAGCTTTTCCAGTTTTTCAACCTTTTTCTCATGTTGTTCAGCATCTGGCATTGAATCTTCCAAATCAACAACCTTAGGTTCTACAACAGTAGACCTGAAAGAAACGGTGTTGTTTTGCTTCTTGGCTGAAACCATGGCATCAACTTCGCCATTTGTCGCGTCGACATTGCTGTTGGTTGTTCTTTGAAATCTCTTGAGATACTCATTATTCAGCTTTTCTTTCTCCTTCAGTTTATCAGAAGCTTCTTTCAAAAGAACTTTCTTATAATCGGTTGGAATAACCTTGACGAAATTCTTCAAGTAGTGATTGAAGTTGTTCAAGATTTTTGCAGCTAATTCGGATCTGGTATAATTGTGATGTTCCAAAATCAGATTCTTAACAAAAGCAATTTCTACAGGATCAGACAAACTCTCCAATTCGATTGTATCCCGGTTGATCTTGCCAACAAAATCATCGTAATCAGAAGTCAAACAGTAAGCAATACCACCTGTAGCACCAGAAAATGCATTGAGAGATTCCATTTGAGACAAAACAACAGCTCTACCACCAGTCATATACTCAAAGGCATTGTTACCCTTGATTCTCTCAACGACAATAGTTGCACCTGAGTTACGGACTGCGAAACGCTCACCAGCATTACCGGAAATAAAGGCAGTACCAGATGTCGCACCGTAGAAACAAGTATTACCAACGATAACATTTTCATCACTTTTGAATTTCGAGTCCTTTGGAGGCCTAATAACAAGGATACCACCAGACAAGCCTTTACCAACATAATCGTTAGCATCACCATCCAAAATGAAAGTAATACCCTTGGTCAAGAATGCACCAAAGGATTGACCTGCCGATCCTCGGATGTTCACTACAACGGTATCTTGAGGCAAGCCATTTTCGCCAAATCTCTTCGAAATTCTGTAAGACAACGTTGAACCTAATGCACGGTCGGTGTTGATGATTTCCGCATCAATAGTTACCGGTAAACCACGGTCCAAGGTAACCTCAGCCTCATCAATTAATTTGTTATCTAGACGAGTGTGTAGTTTATGGTCCTGTTTCTTGAGGAATCTAGTTGCGACTCCAGGACGGATGACATGAGCTGGAGTCAAGATTGGAGACAAGTCAATGTTGATTGATTTTGTGTTAACGTTCTCCCTTTTTCTCAATTTCTCTGAATGGCCGATCATTTCATCGATACTGCGGAAGCCCAACTTAGCCATTATTTTCCGCAAATCTTGAATTAGATAGTAAAAGAAGTTTATAACATGCTCAGGTTGGCCTTCAAACTTGCTTCTTAAGTATGGATCTTGCGTTGCAATACCAACTGCGCACGAGTTCAAATGACATCTCCTCAACATGACACATCCCATAGCAATCAAAGGAACAGTGGCTAAAGTGAATGACTCAGCACCTAACAGAACTGCCACCGCAATGTCGAACCCAGTTCTCAATTGACCATCGGTTTGAACAACAACATTACGTCTCAGATCATTAAGCACCAAAGTTTGGTGAGTTTCAGCCAAACCCAATTCCCATGGAAGACCTGCATTCTTGATACTTGTCCATCTTGCAGCACCAGTACCACCATCGTGACCTGAGACCAGAATGTGGTCCGCTTTAGCCTTGGCTACACCTGACGCCACGATACCTACACCAACTTCGGAGACCAATTTGACAGAAATTCCAGCTCTTGGGTTTGAGCATTTCAAATCGTAGATAAGTTGTTTTAGATCTTCGATGGAATAGATATCATGATGTGGGGGCGGAGAGATCAAGCCGACATACGGAGTTGAGTGTCTAGTCTTTGCAATATCCTTTGAGACCTTGTGAGCTGGTAATTCACCACCTTCACCAGGCTTAGCACCTTGAGCAATCTTAATCTGAATCTCGTCTGCATCGGACAAATAGAAAGAAGTGACACCAAATCTGGCAGAAGCAACTTGCTTTATGGCGGATCTCATTGTATCACCATTCTCATGGACGAGAGAACGTTCAGCGTCTTCACCACCTTCACCACAGTTTGATTTGGCCCCTAGTCGATTCATAGCAATGGCCAGCGTCGAGTGAGCTTCCATCGAGATGGAACCATATGACATGGCACCGGTTGCGAATCTTCTAGCGATTTCAGTCCATGGCTCAACCTGTTCTACAGGAATCTCAGTAGAGTTTTCGAAATCTAATTCTAATAAGCCTCTCAAGGTACAATCTCTGATGGCCTCCATTTCCTTTTTCACATACATGTCCCAAGCGGCTTCATTCTTATTTCTGACTGAGTCTTGCAAAGAGGCGATAGCTGTTGGATCATTCACATGCTTAAAACCACCATCTCTCCAGTGATAATCACCAGCTTCTGGTAGCCCTGCAGATTTCTTGACAATAGGTCTTGAAGGGTAACCGCGTTCATGTAGGGAGAAGGCGTCCTGAGCTAGATACTCGAAGGTGACACCTTTTATTCTTGAAGCAGTACCTGCAAAACAAACATCGATGACAGAGTTGTCGACACCTAAAGCTTCAAAAATTTGAGCACCTTTATAAGAGGCCAAAGTGGAGATACCCATTTTGGACATGACCTTCAATATACCACCGTCAACGGCATGTTTGTAATTCTCCAGCAAAGTCTTATCATCGATTTTGATGTCGTCATCATCATTATTACGAATCAAACCCTCATGATTCATTCTCACTAGGGTCTCCATGGCCAAGTATGGGAAGATACCATCACAACCGTAGCCGAGCAAAACACAGAAATGATGGACTTCTTTAGCTTCACCAGTCTCCAAGATAATAGCCACCTGAGAACGCTGTTTGTTTCTTATCAGATGGTGGTGGATGGCACCCACTGCAACAAGTGAAGATATTGCTAATCTCTGTGGGCCAAGTTTCCGGTCTGACAGGATCAAGATCTTCTTACCTTGATCGATGGCATCACTTGCCTCCTGGGTTATGCGCTCGATGGTGGCAGTGTAACCTAACAAACCTTCTGATTTATCAAAAGTGATATCGATATTGGAGATCGACCAGGATGGGTGTACCTTCTCGATATGCTGCAGAGCATTGAATTCGTTCCAATGTAAAATTGGTGACTTCAACAGCAACCTATCGCACTGTGAAGGATGCATTTCCAGTAGATTTCCCTGAGGACCCACATAACATTCGAGAGACATAACGTTAGCTTCACGAATCGGATCGATAGGTGGGTTCGTCACTTGAGCAAAGAGCTGTTTGAAATAATCGTAGACCAAGACAGGATCCTCGTTTAGACATGCCAATGGCGCATCGTTACCCATTGATCCCAACGCTTCCTTTCCGGTCATCGCCATTGGAGTCAGCAATAGAGACACTTGCTCAAAAGTGTAACCGTTAGCCAACAGACGGGGATCTGTTTGCACCTTGAAGGACGAAACATCAGAAACGAACTCGGCAGGGATATATTTCTTGTTCTTCACAAGCAGGTCATCCAGCTTGATTACTTTGGACAACCACGATTTAAAGTCTTTTCTTCTGGCGAATTCCAGTTTCAATTTCTTAGTGTCCACGATCTCGGCCTTGCCCGTATCGACCAGGAACATTTCTCCGGGCTTCAACTTACCCTTCTGTATCACGATTGAGTTATCGATGTGGATAACACCGACCTCGGACGCACAGATGACTCTGTCATCCGAAGTCACGTAGTAACGGCAAGGTCTTAGACCGTTTCTGTCAAGCATAGCACCACAGTACCGCCCATCGGTGAAGTTTAGGAGTGCGGGACCGTCCCAAGGCTCCATCAGACACGCAGCCCAATCGAACCACGCCTTCAAATTCGAGTCCATATCCTTATGGTACGCCTCGGGCACCATCATCATGATCGCCTCCGGCAGCGAAAGCACGCCATTGATGGTCAACAACTCCAAAACGTTATCCAGCGCCGCGGAGTCGGAACCACCTTCCTCGATGATCGGATACAGCTGGTCGAGCTGCTCCTTGAACGTCTCCGAGACAAGAACGCCCTCCCGGGCGTGCATCCAGTTCTTATTGCCCCTCAACGTGTTGATCTCACCGTTATGAGCGATCCATCGCAAAGGCTGCGCTCTGTCCCACGAAGGAAAAGTGTTCGTCGAGAACCGCGAGTGCACCAACGCCATATGCGACTTAAAATGCGCATTGGTCAAGTCATGATAGTAATTGTACACCTGTGCCGGGGTCAGCTGACCCTTGTACACAATCGTCCTGTTGCTCAGCGAACACGCATAGAACCAGTTCTCGATCCCGATCCGCTCAGACACCTGCTTCCGCAGCACATACAGCGCCGTCTGGAACTCCCGCTCGTCAAACACCTCTGCCCTGCTCACCACCATCGGCTGCAGGATCGCCGGTTCGCGTGATAGCGCCACTTCACCAAGAATCGACGAGTCACGTGGCACCTCTCTCCAACCAAGCACTTCAAGACCCAACGACCGGGCCATCTCTTCAAACACCTTCTGCGCCCGTTGCAGCGCCTCGGGCTCCTGCTCCTTCTTGAAGAACACGTTCCCGACCGCGTACTGACCGCGTTCCGGGATCTCCACCCCGAGATCCGCCCGGAACTCGCGCTGCATGAACTCGTGCGGGATCCCAACGAGGATTCCCGCACCGTCTCCGTTCCCGCCAGACGACACCGCTCCGCGATGCGTCATATTGCACAGCAGAAACCTACCGTCCGACACAATCTTGTGACTTTGCTCGCCCTTGATATTCGCCACAAACCCAACACCACACGCATCCTTCTCGTACTCCGGGTCGTACAACCCGCATCTATCCGGTATAACGTTCGCCCAAGACTTGTGCGAGTGGTTCCTGCTGTAGTCCTGCGGACTTCCGCCCTCGTAAGCCTCCTGAAGCGGATCAAAACCGTCCGATTTCAAGATCATCCCGCTCCTCAACAACCACCAAGCAATAAAACAATCAACTGGATCCTAAACCAGACTATTCCTCTAACCTTTACTAACCTTGGTATCTCTTATACACCTCTATCTAAATACAGATACTTATATACGGAACCCATTTTTCACCATACAATACAAAGGGACGAATATTCATACTAAAACTGCCTGCAACGAGTCATTCAGTTCGTACCGGCATCGTCCGATTTATTCCGTCAATCCAGCTCTGTGAGTTTATCTGGCTCTGGCTGTTCTATCTGCAGAGCTGCTGCCTGCCGCGTTGCCGGCTCAGGTGGTGCTATCGCCGTTGGCGATCAGCCAATCAAATCGATGTGGCGCGAGAGGACGTTGCACGTGATGAGCGCGTCACGTGGGGACGTGCAGTCGCGTTGTACGGCGTCGCGTTGTACGGCGCCATGTGGTCGCGTTACACGTCAATAGTCACGTGTAGTCGTTTGGCACGGCGTTGGTCACGTGCTACTGGCATGGTCGTGTCGTACGGCTTGCCACGTGACGAGCTGGCGCTCATCACGTAGTCGTATATCAGCTAGCACTACTGTATAACAGGCCAGTAGGGCGATGAGGCAGCGGTTTATGCTGGATGCTGACGGGGGTGCGAGTACGATCGCAGCGGTGACCTCGAGGAGGCATTCGAGGACCGGTTGTGTCACCTGCAAAGTGCGTAAAAAGCGGTGCTCCGAACATAAACCGGTGTGTAACGACTGTAAACGGCTTGGGTTCAGTTGTGTGTATCTGCCGAGGGCTGTGGATCGGGATGTGGCGCTGCGGTACAGGAGCCAGGTTGAGCAAGAGTTGCTTCGTTACAAGGGCGGCAGGCGCAGGCCTGCCGACGTGGCGGCGCCGGAGGCGCCGGAGGCGCCAGCGATCGACGATTACGTCTCGTTGGACCAGCAACGGGCGCTGACCGCGCCCGTGCTGGTCGAATTGGAGCCTGCGGCGGTCCATCTGTACAATTACTACCGGAGCCACTTGGCGCAGATCGTCTCGATAGCGCCAGAGCGCCAAAATTACTACCTCCAGGTGTTCCTGCCGATGGCACACCAGCATTCCGGGATTCTGTATGGGATTATTGCGTGGTCGGCGCACCATCTGTCTATCAGTGCAGAAAATGGCGAGTCGGAGGGCACCAGGGACCAGAGATACCTGGAGCTGGCTAACAAGTACACCCTGGAGTCGCTACAACAGTTGCGAGAGGATCAGGCCACCAGCCCAAATTTTCTATGGTCGCTGGCGCAAGTGCTGATACTGTGTGCTGCTGAGATCTGTCAGGGCGACGTCAACAAGTGGAAAGTGCTGCTGAGATTCGGAGCCGGGCTGATCGAGCAGCATGCCGGGAAGGACATTTGCAAGGTGTTCTCGCACCGCAACTTGGGTCAGATGCCGGGACTGGACTCGACTACGCGGTATTGGCTGTTGGCTAACTTTATCTACCACGACATCATGTGCTCGCAGGGCACTTTCTTCCCAACTGAACAGTACAAGAAGGTTCTCTGCCGACGGGGCGGCAATAATGCCGGGTTGGCGGTGGGCCAGGGTCCACAATCGGAGAAGCTGCATTTGGACCCTTTGAACGGTATTAACAGACCCATTCTGCTGTACTTGGGTGATATAAACAACCTGACGAGGAAGATGAAGCTAGGACCTCTGCCCTTTAATAAAGATCATCCACATTTCAAAGAGTACATGGAGGAAGCTTTGAGCTTGGAAGCAGGACTGCATCAACTTGTGCCGGACACCGTCGATTTGGAACTTTACCAAGAAGGTCCAGAGGACCACGAGCTTTGTCTGCAGCTGTTTTTACTCATGCAAACCGCGGCCCTGATACATTTGAAGACAAGCTGTCTCAAATACTCCAAATACTGCATGGAGATTCAATATCTCTGGCTGCGATTATCGGAAAACCTGCAGCGTGTACTGGGCACTAAGCTCGAGGGATCCCTGTGCTTCCCCATGTTCATATGCGGCATTACGTGCACCGACCAGCAGCAGCGAGATCTCATGGAGGCGAGATTTAACGATATAATGAAGCGATACAAGTGCTACAACTTCCAAAGAGCCAGAACTATCGTGAGAAAAACCTGGGAACACGAGTACACCGATCTGCCCGCTCTCGGAAGCACCTCCAGTGCAAGCAGTAGAGACGACAACATGTCTTTTGATCTGACCACCAAGGATTGGTACGACATAGTCGACGAAATGGGATGGGACATCAGTTTCGCATAATACTTGAGTAATGTAATATAAACAGACGTAAACGTGATGATTTATCTACAGGTTGTTTTCAACAGGCACAGACGCTCCTGTCTTGCAACTGTTGCATGACAAATGTCATGCCCAGTCTGCTCTTCTTGATGTTCTCGTCAAACTTACTACGCGACCACTCTTCAATCTTGTTCTTGATTCCCACTCCAAACCCGCTAGAAAACTTAACTTGGCTGGTAACCAACGTCTTTTGGCCATCCCGAGCAGACTGATAAGTAGTATACTCCTCCACCTGCATGATACCTGTGTGATCCAAATTTTTCGTAAAAGTCTTCATCATCATCTTTGATGGGTCCACTATCGAATGTTCGATGATCCATGAATCGGTAATTTTCCCCAGCAACGTCTTAGACCATCGTGGCAGCTTTCCCGTCTTTTTTATCAACCTTGTAGTGTGCAACAGACCATCTGAGTCAGTCTCTCTGGAGAGCGTATCTATCGAAAGAACATGAACAGCATAAGGATTCGGATACCGGTTGAAGAACGCTAATGAGACCGTACCAAAGTCATTGTCAAAGACGTGAGCGTTCTTATGCCAGAGAACCATCTCAACGGACGCTTCAGCTGTTCTTAACTGTTGATGTTACAGTAGTAAGTATCGCGCGACTATATCCGAACAGTCCTTGACTAACTCCTTTAAACCCATATACTCTATAAAAGACGATACTAAACAAGATTCATCAGTACCACAGCGATGGATCCTGCCAGACCAAGGTTCGCCATGGCATTTGTCCCGGCGTTCGATTGAACGATCACGCTGCTGGTCGAGTTACGGGAAGCCTGCTTTGCTAGTGCTGCGTGGGTTGTGTAGGTGGCTAGCCCAGACTGCGTTGTAGCTGTCGTAGTGGAGGCTTCGCTCGGTATCCACCATAGAGGCTTCACTGTTGTTCTACCGAGCTCGTCTGTCGTGGTGACCGTCGTGAGCGGGTCTTGAGCGTATGTAATGGTCTTTTGCGTGGTCATTGAGGTCAATGTGGAGGTCGACAGGGTCAGTGTGGAACTCGACGTCGTTAAAGAGCTCTTTGTGGGTTTTGACGTTGGCGAGCGGGATTTGCTCTTGGTAGCTTTGGGCTTGGCACTCTTGGCAGGACTTTCGTCTTCTCCTTCCAATGAACCGTAATTGATGGCAGCGATGGCTGGAAGCCATGCTGCTAATGCCAGAAATGCAACTAGTCTCATTTATTTCGCAATATGCTATTATCGTGTGAATTCTACGGTTGCCAAGGCTTACAGAGATGATCTACGCCATGCTCATATATACTGCTGATCAGCAGAGATCTGCTGGCTACCATACGATCTTCAGGCTGGGATCTTAATTTCAAGTTAGTCAAGCTAATTAACGTTTAGCCCAGCCATTTTTACATTGACGCCAGGCGAGAAAAAGATTATATGTGAAGCCCAAGATTGATTCTCTAGCAATACAGTGCTTATACTACAGTTTATAACATTACCACGCCAACGTTACTGCGCTTCACGGTATCGTAGCTCTTGTCCTCTTTGATTCCACCGGTTATCGGGAACGCTCTGTAGTTGAAGAGGTAAAAGTTCAGAAATCCATCGCCGGGTCCGAACTTGAGAGGCTCCAAGAACAAAGCATTATCTTGTGAAGTGAGAGCGTTGAAGACATCCATCTTGGCGTCGCGAGCCAGGATACAGGCATCGTTCATTAGCCCGCATAGTCTTTCCTTTAGCGCGGCTGTTGCTTCCTGACTAAATCTGTCTGCGTACTCGAGATCTGCATCGGATGCATAGTAGAACAAGTAGCCAATTCCTAGTTCCTTGTGAACAGAGTTGTTCAGGATAGTGAATGGCAGTGAGTAAAAGGAGAAGAAATCGGAGATTTGGCCATTTTCCTTTTCCACGACGTAGGAGTAGATGACTTTGTTGGAGGTGGAGGCTTGTTCTTCGTTACCCAGGAACCAATGCTTAAACTCAGCTTCGTCGAAATTCTGCACAAGATCAAATCTGGACTGGTATTTCTCGAACAAGAGACGAACCTGGTCCAGATCTTTCTCCTGCATCGGTCTCAAGCCCTCGGTGCGTGTGGTTTTGGGCAACGTATACTTTGCGATCATTTGGTTCCTGGTGGCGTGGCTGGGCATGTGAGTGAAACCAACGTCATGAAGCTTGCTCCAGTTCAAGGGACGGTGCGTGTACCGACACACACTCACGGGCGATGGCAGTATGGTACCCGACGTGTACAACGCATACCAAATATCGCATCTGTTAACACGTCTCGTGATCTCCTTGATCAACACCGGCGTTAGCCTCTTGCCTCGTAGTTGTTTGTGAACACACAGGAAATTGATCTCCACGCTCCGCACAGTATTATCCCTCACCCTCAAATTCACCGGAATCGCCGAGATAAACGCCACGAGCTTCTTCGTAGAACTCACTCGCACTCCGACGTGCCAGTCCTGCTTCCAGCCCGGCGATCTAAGAGACCAATTGAAAAACTCGCGTGTATACTTAAACCTAAACGTCGCATCCCGATCCTCCACATAATTCTCATTCAAAAGCATAAAAACATCTTCCAACTGCTTCTGATCCGTGACATCTACAGTACACCACTCAAAGTCTCCCAACAATGGCAACGGTTTATCCGAAATTTCGTCCGGCTTCTTCTCCCTATCAATTGGGCCTTCCTTCTGAACAGATTCGTCCAGTCGAGTAACCGGCTGTGTCTTCCAGAACTTGTAATCCTTCATTTCCTTTCTCTGTTCCTGCGTCAGCTTAGAAAGGTCACCATTGTTCAGTTTCAGCAGCTTTAAAAGCTCCTCCAACTTCTGATTCTGTTCTCCCGACATTCCCAGCAGCCTCACCGACCAATTGAACCTTCCTAAGCCCAATTCCAGCACTGAATCGAGCTTAAATAGCTGGCTGATCTAGTTGAAGGCTCGCTATGCTTGTTGAAAAATCATCGTCGACGAAGTTGAAAAATTTTAGGCTTTAAGTATAGGCGATGAGCTACTATAGGAAGCGATGAGGAAGAGATGAGCGTCTGATCTTGATAGAGGTAGGTTTGTTTGGCTGTTGTGGTAGCTTAGTTGAGGCATTGGTGAGATGATTTCAGCGACTACGTGGGTTCCGAGAGGTTACGCCTCCGAGTTTCCGGAGAAATATGAGCTAGACGATGAGGAAATGGAAAGAATTAACCAGTTGGCTCAGTTGAACCTGGAAGATGCTCGAGCTGATCTGGAAGAGGCAGAAGAGGAAGAGGAAGCCAATGATAAGACTGTAGTGAATGCAAGTAAATTGAATGACGAATGGGCTATGGATGATGATTTGAAAGAATATGATCTGGAGAACTATGATAATGAGGAAGAGGAAGGAGGGTTGCAGGTGTCGATGTTTCCCGGTTTGTCGAATGAAGATGTCAAGTTCCATGAAGCTGAGAATGGGAAAGATGCGTATATTTCGTTACCGACACAGGAGGAGACCGCGGAGGAGAGGGCAGAGTTGCAAGTGTATCCGACCGATAACATGATTTTGGCTACGAGAACTGAGGACGATATTTCGTATCTGGACATGTACGTTTATGATGACGGTGCTGGGTTCCATGACGAGAGCATTCCGCTCGAAGAGGGCGACGAGGCGGATCCGGATGTTAAACGCGGCCTGGTACGTGACAGTTCGCTGTATGTGCATCACGATTTGATGTTGCCTGCATTTCCGCTTTGTGTGGAGTGGCTTGACTACAAGCCAGGTTCAAACTCTGAAGATCCTGCTAATTACGCTGCGATAGGTTCGTTTGATCCTCAAATTGAGATTTGGAATCTGAACTGCGTCGAAAAGGCGTTTCCTGACGTTATCCTGGGAGAACCAGAGGATCAATCGGGTGCTACAATCTCAAAGAAGAAGAAAAAAACAAAGAAGAGCAGGCAGCACGTTACCACTCATCACACAGATGCCGTGCTTTCGCTTTCACACAACAGACAATTCCGCAGTGTCTTAGCATCTACGTCTGCAGACGCGACGGTCAAGCTTTGGGATCTGAACAATGCCACCGCCGCACGCTCGATGGCTTCAATCCATGATGGCAAGAACGTTTCGTCATCGGAATGGCACAAAGCCAACGGATCAGTGCTACTGACAGGTGGCTACGACTCTAGAATTGCATTAACTGACGTCAGAATACCGGACGAATCTGTAATGTCCAAATACTGGTCAGTTTCGCCCGGCGAAGAGGTTGAGACCGTCACATTTGCAGACGACAACATATTACTCTGCGGTACCGATGCAGGTAATATCTACTCTTTCGACATTAGAAACAATGAGAATTCCAAACCTGTGTGGACCTTGAAGGCGCACGATGCCGGTATCTCTTCGTTATGTGCTAACAGGTTCATTCCAGGGTTAATGAGCACCGGTGCCATGGGGGAGAAGACTGTGAAACTGTGGAAATTCCCCGTTTCTGACACGAGCTCGAGCAAAGGACCCAGCATGGTTCTTTCGCGTGATTTCGGCGTCGGTAACGTGCTGTCGGTCTCCTATGCAAGCGACATTGAAGTTGCTGGTAACATGGTTATTGGAGGTGTCAACAAGGGCTTAAAGTTGTGGGACGTTTTCACCAACAGAACTGTTCGTAAAGTATTTTCCAATGAGTTGAGTGCGCTACAGAAGAGAGCCAAAGAAGAAGCTGCCCAACTGAATAGGAGCTCTAGGATCGCCAGAAAATACACCAAGAATGATAACCCTGAGACTGTGATAACGGTCGACGACCAGCGTGACGACGATCCCGACGATGCGGAAGACGGTGACTGGGAAACCATGTAACAATAAACCATAAACTGCTCTAGCTTGCAACACATATGTACCATACCATTTTACATAATAGAGACTGCGTCAAGAGGACGATATCAGCCATCTAAGGTGGTTATTCTCGGGGGTATCTGACTCAACTTCGATCACAGCGATATCGCTGCGGTTGTAATTCCCGTTTTTCGAGTCCGACACAAAGCTTATACTCCGTTCCGATATCCTTCTCGGTCTGTTGAACTCTTCTGCGAAGCGTGTCGAAGAGCCACTATCGGAACGGTGGAAGAACCTGACGCCTCTAGCACGCCTGTGGCTTATATAGTAACCTTCGCAGTCCACCAACGCTTCATCGTCGTCTCCCATGTCCTCTTCGCAGTCAAAATCGTCAGATGCCCCACTGAAACTGGTCCGCTGGCGTGACAACATCTTGTATTCTTCCTTAATTCTCTCTACCAACCCACCGATGCTATCCTCGTGGCCATCATAGACAACTTTGCACATCTGCTGGTACTGCGACGCAAATAGATCCTGATTCCAAGTGAAACCCTGCGATTGCGACGATCCCACTGTGAAATTATTTGTATTTTGCAAACTCGAATGGTATGCTCCGGAGTAGACCATCAAGGCCTCGCTGCTGATCATCCGCTCAGACAAGAAACACCGGCTCATCGTAACGCTGTGATAACCTCCGCTATGATCCCAGACGCTGTCTGGCTTATCACCTTGTCTTTAGCTTGACCTGGGTACCTAGGTCCCTAAGAAACCACTCCGGGTCACGTGACCGCATTCTACGGCTAGCGACTCCCCTGACCTGCCGCCAATGCGCTCCTGCGGCCAATGCATTCCTACAGACCCGCCAATGCGCTCCTGCGGCTGCCATCACCCATATATGACAAACCGCCCACGAGCCAAACAACTATCTTCCACCAGCCAAACCAGCGCCGCGCGACCAGACAACCGCTACCACATGCAAAGACAGCAATGCTACCACGCCAAACAACGTGCAAACAACGCTACCACTCGCTTCAATGGCTCTACCAACTGGTGTTTTCTTAGTTAAAATTTATTAAATTTAAAGATTCAGGCGCGTTTCGTAGAGTGTGACTGGTTGAAAAATTTTCTTAATTTGATCGAGCGATGAGCTTTGGGCTGAAAGAGTACGATGAGCAGAGAATATTGAAGCAGTATTTTGGGCTAGAGTAAGCTATTTGGTTGCCATTGAGGTCTCTAAGGTTGGGTAATCGAGATTGTGTTAGTGTAGTATGGCTCCGATTGATTATTTGCTCTTTGAAGAGCCTACCGGATATGCTATCTTTAAAGTGAAGTTACAGCAGGATGATATTGGGTCTCGTTTGGGCGAAGTGCAGCAGCAGATCAACGATTTTGGTTCTTTTACCAAATTGGTGGAGCTTGTGTCGTTTGCTCCTTTCAAGGGCGCCGCTGAAGCTTTGGAAAACGCTAATGATATCTCGGAAGGACTGGTGTCTGAGAGTTTGAAAGCTATTTTGAATTTGAACCTGCCAAAGGGTTCGAAGAAGCAGTCTGTGACTCTGGGGATCTCTGACAGGAATTTGGGTCCTTCTATCAAGGAGGAGTTTCCCTATGTGGACTCTGTGTCGAACGAGTTGGCGCAGGACTTGCTGCGTGGTATCAGACTGCATGGCGAAAAACTGTTTAAAGGCTTGCAATCTGGTGATTTGGAGAGAGCTCAGTTGGGGTTGGGTCATGCCTATTCGAGAGCCAAGGTTAAGTTCTCTGTGCAAAAGAACGATAACCACATTATCCAGGCGATTGCGCTGTTGGATCAGCTGGACAAGGATATCAATACGTTTGCGATGAGAGTCAAGGAGTGGTACGGGTGGCACTTCCCTGAGCTGGCTAAATTGGTGCCAGACAACTACAAGTTTGCACAATTGGTGTTGTTTATCAAGGATAAGGCGTCTTTGAACGATGATTCTCTGCATGATTTGGCTGCTATACTGAATGAGGACGCAGCTATCGCTCAAAGAGTCATCGACAACGCACGTATCTCGATGGGGCAAGATCTTTCCGAGACCGACATGGAGAATGTTTGCGTTTTCGCTCAGAGAGTCGTTTCTCTAGCCGACTACAGAAGACAGTTGTACGAGTACCTGTGTGAGAAGATGCACACTGTGGCGCCAAACTTGTCCGAGTTGATTGGTGAAGTTATTGGTGCTAGGTTGATCTCGCACGCGGGTTCCCTAACAAACTTGTCCAAGCAAGCCGCATCCACTGTGCAAATTCTTGGTGCTGAAAAGGCCCTTTTCAGAGCTCTTAAGACCAAGGGCAACACGCCAAAATACGGTTTAATTTACCACAGTGGGTTTATCGCCAAGGCTTCAACCAAGAACAAGGGTAGAATCTCCAGATATCTGGCCAACAAATGTTCGATGGCTTCGAGGATCGACAACTATTCTGATGAGCCAAGCAACGTTTTCGGCTCCGTGCTAAGAAAGCAAGTGGAGCAAAGGCTAGAATTCTACAGTACCGGTAAGCCAACATTGAAGAACGAATTGGCCATTAAGGAAGCCATGGAACTGTATAACGATGGCAAGTCACAGGAAGAACAGAAGGAGAAACCACAAGTCGAAGAAAAGAAGTCGAAGAAGAGATCCAAAGATGAATCCGAAGGTGAAGAAGAGGAAGAAGATAAAAAGAAGGTGAAGAAAGAGAAGAAGGACAAGAAGGACAAGAAGGAGAAGAAGGAGAAGAAAGACAAGAAAGAGAAGAAGGAAAAGAAGGAGAAAAAAGACAAGAGTAAGAAGAACTGATCATACATTTCCCTTAGAAATCATGTACTGTATATTTAGAGCCGATGCAAAGGTAAGTTTTACTAATTAGTGCCCCTCATATATAAAGGCCAGATTGTGCACCAATTGCAGCACCATCTAGCCTCCAACGACGATAGCACTCATTTTTGTATATCTCTTGATCTACAGTAACCCATCTCAGACATAGATTTACCAACTCCTGCATTGTCACCAAATTTAGCTTCTCATACCCGATAGGCCCTTCACTTGGAGCGATAATACCTTGAAAGGGAATGCGACGATCGATCAGTTGCGTTAGAATCGCACCAGCAAATCCAGTGAGAAACTCTGGAGGATTCAAAGTTGTAAAACTATCATCAACTCTCTTCATTTCTGTGATCTGATCAGAAGTTCCCAGAACGACAACCTCTATGCCACTAGCTGCCCCATTGGACGCTAACTCCCGCACTATTTGTTCCGCAATAATATTAGTGAAAATGGGCGAATCCTTAAGAAAGTTCTCCTTCAAACTTATAATTAGCGTGTCATCGAACGCTACTATTGGTGTCGAGACTCTGAATGACCTGCTTTTCTCTTGTTCAACTCTCTCAGGATCCATCTCATTGGGGAAATTCTCATCAAAACTCCATGAATGGTTTCCATGATCTTTTATGGCATTTATCGTAGTTATATCCAGAGTGGCCTCCATATCACCAACACAGGTCAATTTCAACAATCTCTCTGGGAATAACGGATTCATAATAGCACTACTCAGCACTATTCTGCGGTATCTCTTAAAATCAATCACAGGCAATGATGCCTTGGGCAAAGCAGAAGGCTGCAGGGAATCTTCATCAGCTATACCAACAGGTGAATCCAGTTGGTGCCTTGGCTCAGCTATTTCATTCCACTGTTTGAACTGAACAAAGAACAGAAGGTTAGTAACTTGAAAGACCCATAATAACTAAATGCTGTTCAACATACGAGCATCAGAAACTAATTAAATGAGCAAGCCAGCGACAGTAGGCTTTCCTCGATCTGTTCACTATGCATAACTGTATAAGAAAGGCGTTCACCTGTTATACACTATAGCTTGAAATTTCAGAGGTAAGAACAGACTCGCAAAGAAGAGCGTTACCATCGGAATGTCTGATCTGGCTGCCAAGTACCAGGCCCTGCAAGCTGAGCTAGAGGATCTTGTCATTGCAAGACAGAAGCTGGAGACCCAGCTCCAAGAGAATAAGATTGTGAGTGAAGAGTTTGGTCAATTGAAGGAAGAGACGCAGGTTTACAAGCTGACTGGGAACGTTTTGCTACCGGTAGAGCAAGATGATGCCAAGGCGAATGTTGCGAAGAGATTGGAGTTTATCCAAGGCGAGATTACTCGCTGTGAGAATAATCTAAAGACCAAACAGCAAGAACAAGAGAAACTAAGAGCCGAGTTAATCAAACTGCGTGGTTCCTCGTAACATCAGACTGTGTGAATATCCTATATAGACGACTAGTGTAAAATAGCCTTCAACCTCTAGCCAACTGAGATTTTACCAGGTTTATGGTGGACAACAGTGTGTACCAGGCGAACTCTTCGGTGTTATTGTAGTATTCTCCCAAGGTAAACACCCGCTGCAGCTTATCTCTGGCGAAATCGAAGGTCTCTTTGTAATTGGGAGACTTGTCCTGAGCCATGAATAACTCGCTGCTCACGTAAGCGCAACTGACCGCAAGTCTCTTGGAATACCAGGCAAAATCATGCGAATCCTTCTCATTGGAGTAGTATATCAGGTCGTCTGACAACCTGTGCAACTCCGGCATCGAGACGTCCACCAGGAAAGGACCGGGAATCGCCAATTGCGAAAGCAATTGCGATAGATGTTCCGCCACGGGCAAGTTCATCTCGAGTCTTTTGATAAACAACTCCTCCAGAGTAGGCAACTCGTCTGCCGCAATTTCTGGTGAAGTATTCTCGGTAAGTGATATCCTCTTATCAGCCAAATGAAACTTTATCAGCTCCATTAGAGCTGGCGATGAATGTAGAAACGAAGGAGGATTCGAAGAGCCTATCACACTAAGCATTGTGGATGAATAGCCCAACTCGTTCAGAGAATGAATGATAGCTCTTTCATTGAAACCATACAGGGGCACAGACTTTTGCAACGCATGAGAAAGAACTGCATATTGTGGTGATTCCTTACCATAAGCCAAAGGACCCCTCTTATTGCTAGCCTTGACGTACTCGAACCCAGCTGGGTGGTAACTGCGACGAAACAAACGGAAACCACCGAAAATGCGATTGCTAGACATACCTAAATGAAACTTAGCGTCTTGACCAGCTCCAGTATCTATCAATGACCGCCTCCCAGTCTGAATAGCTTCTCCTTATCGATAAATTTGAATTTGAGCTACTGACGCAGTGGATTGTCAAGTTAATCGCACCTTGGAGATCAAGCACAAACTACTTCAGAACCAAAGGAGGTCGCTATAACCGTCTAGTACGGTGTTCCATTACTCTTGAGATTCATTGTAAGTAACCTAGAGCAGTTTTCTGGCTGCAATGTCTTGAGAAGCGTCCTACGCTGCTAATTCGGCGATGAACTAGCAACGATGCAGCGCATCCTACGACCAATGCAAGGAAATAAAGGACAGGCAAGCAATTGGATCATTGTGCTCGTCCTCGAAGCACACTAGAAGACTTAAAAGTTCCTTTCAGACAGTTTCAGCACAGATTGACGAGCGCGCGGCGCTACCATTCATATCCTACCAAGCTCTGAATACTGCAAAGTGAGCCTGAGTGAGATCTACTATATAAGAGTTGTCTGGGTCGGCAAGCCCATAACGGTGATCCAGCTAGCATCTCTCTGTAGACTTCACCTAGATGAATGATTAGCGACTTTCCGCCTTGGACGGACGTCGGGATCACCGAGACAATTCAAGACTTGGACCTCGAAGAATCCGCAACGAGTGCTTCAACTATCAGCAGCAATACATCGACGAGCCAAGCACTCAGCTAACTAATCGTACCTCGATTTAAGGTTGTTCTAGCAGCATACAAAAAGTTTCAGTAAGTTACTACTGGAGAGCAAAGCCTACAAGCGTTGGATTCATCAGCTTAATCTCGTTTACAAAGTATTGGAAACCTATTGATTCACAGGATGTCAGGAGCTGCTACTGAAGGAAAGCCTATTACATGCGTTGCTGCCGTGGCGTACGAGGCAGGCAAACCGTTAACCGTTGAAGAAATCATCGTTGAGCCTCCTAAAGCTCATGAAGTCCGTATCAGAGTTGAGTACACTGCAGTATGCCATACTGATGCCTACACGTTATCTGGGGTTGACCCTGAAGGTGCATTTCCCAGCATTTTAGGACACGAAGGTGCAGGAGTCGTTGAATCTGTCGGAGAAGGTGTCACCAATGTCAAACCTGGCGACCACGTCATTGCTCTCTACACTGCCGAATGCCAGAAATGCAAGTTTTGTCTATCTGGGAAGACCAACCTCTGTGGAGCCGTACGTGCTACTCAAGGGAAGGGTGTTATGCCCGATGGGACCTCGAGGTTCAAGAACAAGAAGGGCGAAACGTTGTTCCACTTTATGGGATGCTCGACGTTCTCTCAATACACTGTGGTAGCTGATGTCTCAGTGGTTGCTGTGGATCCGTCCGCACCGCTGGAAAGCATCTGTCTCTTGGGTTGCGGTGTTACTACTGGTTACGGCGCTGCTGTGAAGACTGCAAACGTCCAAGAAGGCGACACAGTTGCAGTCTTTGGTGGTGGCACTGTTGGACTCTCTGTGATTCAAGGTGCCAAAATCAGAAAGGCGTCCAAGATAATCTTGATTGATATTAACGAGCAGAAGAAGCAGTATGCGATAGAATTCGGTGCTACCGACTTTGTCAACCCCAAAATTGATTTGAAGGAGGGCCAGACCATAGTCGAGAAATTGATTGAGATGACCGATGGTGGGCTCGACTACACCTTTGACTGTACTGGCAACACCAAGGTCATGAGAGATGCCCTAGAGGCATGCCACAAAGGATGGGGCACTTCTATCATTATAGGAGTCGCTGCAGCAGGTGAAGAGATATCCACCAGACCATTCCAGTTGGTGACAGGTAGGGTTTGGAAGGGCTGCGCATTCGGTGGTATCAAGGGAAGGTCAGAAATGGGTGGACTCATTGAAGACTACAAGAAAGGCAAACTAAAAGTCGACGAATTCATCACACATAGGAAACCTTTCACCGAGATCAATGGAGCCTTCGAAAATTTGCATTCTGGTGAGTGCTTGAGGACTGTTCTCGACTTGCAAAATAGTCCAACTATCTGATGATGGGATCAAGTAAATGAAATGATTAGTCTCTATACGCCTCTGCCTATTATATATATCAATGATTTTTGGTTCACCATTTCGGTTCTGATGCACTTCTTTTATTCAGTTTGACTCCAAGCTCGCCGCCGCTGACATTATTTATGCTCCTCGTAAAATACCCGTTCCCTTTACTGTTAGTGTTGTGCTCGATCAATGAAGCAGTTGACCCAGACTGAGTCAAATTGACAAGGCTTCCGTTGTCATATCTGTTGTAATTGCCTTTACCGTTGTTACCATTATCGCCACCACTATTGTTGCCGGCATTCAGCTTCACTGCATTGCTGCTTTGATTACCGTCGGACTCTAGAGTAATCATCTTCGCAGCTCCACAGCGAAGGCATACCAAGTTTTTGGCAAAATTGTGATATGTACATGCTGGACACTTCCAATCACCAGCTCTGAAAGGAACATTAGACCCACCATTTGAGTTGCTGGATTGCTGAGAGATATACCGATTACTGCTGTAATTTGCGAGGGAAGTGTTACTACCATAAGCACCATTTGCACCAAATCGGTAGCCCGAATTACTTTGCTTCAAGCTATTTGGATCGTTAAAGGTTGTATTTGCTTTTGCAGTCAAATTTTGTGCATTTGATGAGTTGGTTTGGTAATAACTCTGGGTCGGACTTCCGTTAGATTTGGTATAACCGCTATTGCTATTCTGATTAGAGCCCATGATACCATTGTAATTCAGGTACTGCTTGTTGTTAACTTGCACTGCCGAGACAGCAGGAAAAGAGCATCTGAAGCAAGCAGTACGCCTTTGGAAATTGGAAAACCCACAAGATGGGCAGTTCCAATCGCCAGGTCTTGGTTTATTTTTACTCTGGGGAAAAGGTGATAGAATTTCCTGTGCTCGATCAAGCACGCGGGTGGATGACGGTTGTATCTCCACAATGTGCTCAACCACCCTAGGTTGCTTTGTGTTAGCCATGTTGGATAAGATTGACCGTCCATTTAGTACCAACACCTCTGTCGCTTCCTCGTGGGTTTGAAAAACGACAAACCCCGATATGCTATCCTGCTCCTCGACATAGGGACTGTTGTTCATACTCCAATTATTATTAATATTCGCGGTCTCTTCCACGATATTCTTGACTGTCCAAAATCCAACGGGTCTGGCACCGAACTGTGTAAACCATGACTCCAATTCGCTCTGAGTGGTATCCGGCGGTAAGTTATTCAAATATAGCACTTTGGACTTTTCCTGCAAAAAATTGCGAATATCCAGATGCGAATCATACGGATGGGTCAACACATCAGCCAGATCCTCCTTCGTTGTACATTTCTTGCGCAATTGCATGAGAATATCCACCGTATGACCGAGAACCGGGTGTGACGCAGTCTCCTCACTTGAAATATCCAGCACTTTAAGTATCTCTGCCTGATTTTTCGATCTGCGTGTTCCACCGCTGCAATTCTTTCTCAACGTGAGAACCTCAGGATGGTTGGCACACCACCTCTCGTACTCCTTCCACACATCAAATACCCTTGGATGCTGCAGATACGACGGCAATATAAACCCATCGTCCCGCGCTTGACGAGGAATTGTCACACGGATATGCCACGTCGAGTTGAGCGAACACAGCACAAACTCATCGCTTCCCACTACACTCTCCAATTGTTTCTCAAAACTCTCAATCGATTCCTTAAAAGACGGCAATCCCTCCGCGTCCATATCCAACGAAGGAATCTCTCCTTCCCCGTAATGAGCCTTCAAAGTCTCGGCATCGATGAACTGATACGCTAGTTTTTTCACTCTTCCATGGTCTTTTGGTGCCTCAGCCTGATGAATGGTCTCCACTTCTAGCACAACATAATACATCACTCAATCCAATACTCTCCAGTGAGCTGAAACGCCAATTCAATGGTCTAGAATCACTGATTTTCCTTTCTTTAAGCTCATCAAGGTGAAATTTCAGCAGCGTAAATCTCTTGTAGGTCCTCGAGCGTTGAAAAATTTTCTATGTAGAATACTCAGAAATTCAATAACCACAGTAGATAGTCGGATCAGATTCTTGGATCATTGCCAGTCGGCTAGCCTGGCTTCTTCTCAATCAGCCTCCTCGTCTGCGACCGAATCGGCGTGCTCGCTGTCTTGTTCACTGTCTTGTTCGCTGTCGCTGTCGCGACCGTCAGCCTGTTCTTGAAGTTCGTTAGTGACACCTTCCTTGTGCTGTTTCAACCACAGCTGCACCCAGGAGACAATTCGATCCACGTTGGCTTCCATCTGTTCAGTGGTGTCGCTTTGTAGTTCCACCACGATCTCTTGCTCGTATGAGTCCGTGGCATCCTGCAGGACCACGCCCATTATTTCCGCATCCAGGTTCTCCTCGATCTTCGAGTCGTGGTAGCCTCTGGATTTCAGTCTATCGTACAGGATAGCGTTGTCGCATCTCAGCACGACGACCAGGTCGATGAGCCTCTCGGGGAATACGTCGTTGACATGCCAGTCTACAATGCTGGCTCCCTGACGCAGCAGTGGTTCCAATTCGTCCATCAGGCGATCCTCGTCGACAATATAGGACTTACGAGCCTCGTCATACCCGTCGTGGCAGTCGTGCTCTTTGGCGAAATCGGAAATGTTGTAGTATTTATACTCTGGCAGCCTCCTTTGCAGCAATTCGCAGGTGGTGGACTTGCCACACCCCGGGGTACCTGTTATCAGCAGATTCGGCTTATATCTTCGAGCTTCCATCGCCTTTCTCTGTTTGTTAGTGGTAGTCACTATATAGCTTTAAATTGGTAGCTAGTTAACAGTACTGAAGACTGCACAGACAGGACGGAGAAGCAAGGAGAAGACCGTATTTGGACGCTGGAATTGAATCGATAGGTGTTACAAAGCATGGAGAAGTTTGGACTGAAGGCGCTGGTGCCCCTGATCAAGCTTGATGACCGACAATCGGCCAACGTCTACGACCACTCGATAACGCTCGGAGCAGATCTTTCGTCGATGTTGCATTCACTAGGCATACCACGAGACTCTAAGAGACACAAAGTGCTCGATACGTTCCAATCGCCCTGGGCAGAGACTTCGAGAAGCGAAGTGGAGCCCGGTTTCTTCATACCCGATTCCTTTACCAATATTCCACAAGTGTTGCAGTCGCAAACCACGCCACCATGCTTCAATTCGGTGCAGCAGGACCAGCAACGGGTAGCCCTGTTCCAGGACGAGACTCTTTTCTACCTTTTCTATAAGCACCCTGGGACAGTGATCCAGGAACTCACGTATTTGGAACTGAGGAAACGCAATTGGCGCTATCACAAGACTCTGAAGGCGTGGCTGACTAAGGATCCCAAGATGGAGCCCGTGGTGTCGTCGGATGGATTGAGCGAGAGAGGATCGTATGTGTTCTTTGATCCACAGAGATGGGAGAAATGTCAAAGAGAGTTCCTGCTCTTTTACAACGCCATTATGTAGAATAGCCTCTCTAACTTTAGTATTTTGTAAAATTATTGCATAACCAGATACAAAACTATTTCGTCTCTATACGTTCTGCCACTGTTGGAGATAGCCGAGGTCAATCGTGTAACGTCTATTTACAAGAAAAAGCACACCGATGGGCGTTTTTCAAACTTCGATTGCGTGGTATCTCTTGCCTCTGAAACCCGTTATGTACATGTTGAACTGGTATACCTCTTGTGGATTCATGTCATTTAGTTCCCATTTCGTACTGCCGAAGACGTTCTTGACGGGCTCCATCAACACATCAACCTCTTTCCCAAACTTGCTCTTTATGGCCTCAACATCCCGAAGCAGGTCAGTTTGGTTGAAACCGGTGGTGAAAATGGCACACTTGGTCTCCAACAAGCCCTTCATAGTATCATCCATCCAGGACTTCGAACTCTCTGGGGCACCAAAACCAGGGTGGAAACAGAAAAACACATCCAAGTATGGATCATAAGGGAAGAAATCCTGGGCCTCGTGGAAAACATGGAAATAGTCCGTGTGGTATACAAAAGCCAGAGTCTCATCCACTCTCTTAACCACGGGTGTAGAGGAAACGACGTATTGGTGCTTCTCCTTGTTGAGCAAACACTCGGGACCTATAAAGTGCAGTTCAAACATCTGGTCGGGGAACAAGAACTGCAACTGCTTCCAGACATGGCCTGGCAGCTGAGCCTCCGCGCGAGCACCAAGAATAAAGATTCTCATCGGCCGATCCTTGTTCGACGTAGATACTGTCCTATGCTCTAACGGATATAGCGTGTAACGTAGAGCTGCTAACGATTTCAAGCCCTCCAGCGTGATTGGTCCTTTCGGATTCAACGAGTAAGGCGAGAACTGATGCAGCACGGACGCAATAGAGATAGGATAACTCAACATCTTAGTCACAGCTGCCAACTGAAACTCCGTATCCATAGAGTAGAACTGCCGGGTATAAAAAAACAGATCCCAGTTCGTCATGTTCACAGCGCGATCAAAATCCTGTCCCAGAGGGAAATCAAACTCTGGAAACGGTCTCCCACTCCTCAAATCATGTTCATAAATATTAACCTTCTTCAAAAGCTCATATTTCTTCGACCTATGATACTCTTTATCCTGCTCCCAGGCCTCGCGCGAATGGTGAGTCGGAATCCCCGACAATGGACACGTATAATTAATCTCCTTACCCGTTACAGGACACCGAGCCAAGGTCCTTATTCTAGCTGCTCGTTCACGTAAATCTCCAGCCGGAGACTGGTCCCACGGATGAAATCTATTCTCCGGAGTCGGATCATCAGGCGAAGGAGGCGGATCTAACCCCAACGAGTTTCTAACAAAACCAATAATAAAACGCCGCTGATTAAAAACCCTACAACATCGATTCACGCCCAAACTTGAGACCCGATTTGTCGTTGACAGCATCATCCCAAACACTCAACTCAGCTAAAACCCCAAAGTCCTAACAATCTACCCACAATACAACAATCAATTGCAATCCCACCAGACCTCCAAAGACCCTCCAGCGGCTGGCTTACAGCTTAAATACCGTCTTGAAGCTGCCTATGCCCTTCCTTGCTGGTCTAAAATCTTTCAGGCCTTCGTAATGAACGAGACGCTTTTCATCAGGCCTTCCTACTACTGATGAAGAGCTCAAAGTTGGTATAAAGCAGGTCTAATTGAGCTTGTATCGTCCTGGTTGTGGGTCTCGGTTGCTGGAATGTTTGGCCAAGGCTTTAGACGGCTTTTTAGCGTGGCAGCTAGAGGCGCGAGGCGACCCATTGCGGCTCCTGTGGAAGTTGGACTGTTCAGGACGAGTTGGAAGTCGATAACGCCACGGATATCGATGCCAATGGCGTGGGATCGTGTGTTGAGGGAGCCAGAAGCGGTGGGGGAGGTTAGGATGGAATTGGACTCGGTGATGAGGAAACGTAAGAAGAAGATGAAGAAACATAAGCTGAGAAAGAGAAGAAAGCGGGAGAAGGCTGAGAAGAGGAAGTTGTCTCAAGGTAGATAGTGTGAATTCTTTCCTGTACATACACATAGATCTAAGGCGGTTGCTATGCAGCGAATATCAATTTACGCAGAACAGCGTGGGCTGGAACTGCAAGACGATGACGAGATCTTTAGGTGAGAAACTTGAAGCTGAACATACGCATCAGCTCTTGTCTGTTTAGTGTGCCGATCTCGCCGATTACCTGCATGTTCCAGTCAACGATCTGACCAGACTTGAATTATCTTGGCCTTCTGCGACTCGGAGAGCTTCTGGCGGGTCGCCCGTTCGTAGCACAAAGTGAAGAGATTGGTACCTCTTAGCACCAACTCCTTGGGCGAAAGAACTTGGGGAAAGTGCTGTGTGTCTGTAAATATTCGATCTCATCACCTTACCGCCCGCAAACAACGCCAGACATCACATGGCAGTAAGCTAGAATGGTACAGGGGTCTCTTTGGACCGATTCGTGAATGAAATCCACAAATTCTTTGTAATTTGGGCGCCGGAGCATGATCGGTGACAACCTCCTTCAGCTCATCTTTGGTTGGATACTCCGGAGAATACAGCACCTCCAAATCCCTAAAGATCCGATGCGACCGGCGGAACTCCTCTAGAACGCCCTCTCTGTAGATAAATCCATGCTTGAGCGCAATTGCTATCCTCATGCTCATAAAGGCATTAATCTTGTTATGTGCATCTCTGGTGTGGAAAAGGCACCTAAATTCGTCGGCGATGGAATAGTCTTTCTAACATTAGCAGTGGTTCTCATCATTGCATTAGTTTCCAAGTAGAATCCAGTATTAACTGTGACAACGGGCGGTGCAGTTACCGCATCTATAGGACTCAGAATCTATAACTTGCTCCTCTTTTGCACCCAACCGCACGCCATTGATAAGCCCGAAGTGTCATTTCATCGGGGATGACCAGTCCAAACATTGGCGAACTTCGATATCGATTCCAGGTAGTTGCAGGTCCAAGTAGAGCGGCTGATCAGTTATCCTTCGATACTTCCTTGCTAGTCAAGTGGTGATTTACGGTCGCATTTCGTTCGACAATCTGTAATACCGATGGGTCTTGGTTATATCTTAGTATGTAGTAGTTCATGATCCGACGTGAGTTTGGTTCTGGTAGAGCTCAATGATCTGTGTTGAGGATGTAGCTTCTTCCACCGATTTGTCATCTCTTGTGCGCACGAAACGGGGGAATCTGAGAGAGATTCCTTTATCGTAGTAGGAAGCTCCAGCTTTGTAGATAGGAGACAGCGACAGGTCTGCGGTGAGAACTTCGAACAAAGTTGTTGGGTCGAACCATACGTCCGGTTCGGCGCTGGGATCAAAAACGTAGGTGGCGTGTGGACCGTCGATGGCGGTGGTCTTTAGTCTGTCGTAGAGCTGTTGAAGCATTTCGTCTGAGAAGCCTGTTCCGATCTTGCAGCAGGTCTCGTACTCTCCCGTGTCCTCGTTGTAGCAGCCGAGAAGGAAACCCCCGTAGGTGCCGGTACGCTTACCGCGGCCGTAGTAGGCGCCGAGCACGCAGAGATCCACAGAGTCGCCGATACCATCGAGGTAGTCCTTCTTGAGTTTTAGCCAGTTACGCGACCGTTTGCTGGGCTCATAGTGGGATTCTTCGCCGTCGAGAACCTTAACCATGAGGCCTTCGCAGGAGTCCTTCACGGACTGATCGAGGAACTTTTGGAGTTCCTCAACAGTGGAAGTGGTTAGCTCTACAGCGTATTCGAACTCCCCGGTTACAGGTTTAGTGACCTCGCGAAGTAATACACGTCTTTCCCTCAGCGACTTGTTGATCTGCCGCTCTCCATTGTGACATAGGATGTCGAATGCAAACAAGCACACTTTGACTTTCACATCTTTGGCTTCCACATCCTTCCTTTTCCTAGTGCTTAGGACCTGGAACGGAAGGATACGCTGCTGTTCCTTGTCCCAGGCGACTGCCTCACAATCCAGAATTAGCGATTTGGTTGTTGAAAGGTCAGCGACAAAATCTCTGATGTGGATCTCGGGATACCGCTCCGTCATATTCTCCCCATTACGGGAGTATATCCTCATGGTCCCATCTTCAAGGAGATGCACCTGGGCCCTCTCCCCGTCGTACTTATACTCTGACGTGAAAGTTTGTCCTTGAAACCTGTCCAGTACCTCCGTGATCGATTTGCTTGGTTTTGCAAGCATCGGTTTGAGCGGAATACCTGGCCTCAACTGGCAATGCTTGTCAAGTTCCATGATTCCATGCTCCAAGCACGCGTTGATGACAATCTCATAATTAGGAACCTGACAGAACGCCTCTCTGATCTTGGCTTCTGCAGATTCAACGAGCTCCATCGGAGGTTCCTTCCCTTCCTCGCTCTCGTTGGTCAGAATAGCTTTCGACAGTGAAATGAGTACCGTTTTCTCTGCGAGACCAATCCTTAACTTGGATTCCAGGGATCTGATCAGAAATTTCGCCTCTATTCCTTCGCATGCGGTAAGCATCCTCTTGATTAACTTCATCTTTCTCGTTTGCGAGTCCTTCCCCTGCGAGTGAGCGATGGCCCGCAAGTTCTCAAACACTTCCCCCACCGTCAACGGGCTCGGCTTGAACATCGTAGGCTGCACATTCCTCGCTTCCAACGCAATTCGCCCCAGATCGCCAGTCTCATGGTATCTACTCTTTATCTGCGCCAAAGACTTCCCACACGCCTCACTGATCGTCTTCATCAACAATCCTTCCCCAAGCCCGAGCTCCAACCCCGGTTCGTAATCAGGACCCAGCTTATTGATGAACAGATACGTCGCAGGGACCAAATTCTGAGGATTATCCCTCATAATCCGGCCAAAGAACTCCGAACATATCTTAATGATAGCCAGACGTGAAGAAGTACCCTCAATCTCCTGGAACACATTACAAACCTCGGAATAGGGCACCTTAGAGTAATACGCCGCTTTAGACACTGCTCTTTCCGTCGGTTTTGACGGACTCTTGACGGGCCAAGCGACCTTCAATCGCTTAGCTGGCTGCTCCTCGCTTCCAGCATCCGCTACCACTGGCTGCAACTCAGCTTTCTCGTCCACAACAGCTGCATTGTTCGTATCATCCTGCTTTACCTGACTGAAAAACCTTGCCAAAGTAGCCTGCTTCTTAGACATACCTGATCTTGCCACAGATATTCCCACCGATCTACCGAGCAACTGGAGCATCAACCAACTGAACCACCACCTCACCAAGCCTCTCTTCTTCATCCATTTCTTACTTCGCCATACGGCATCGCAACGCCTTCGCTGCTGTTCGCGTACACAGTAGATACAAACACAAGCACCAAAGGCGCAGTTAGACCGCTTCTTCGAGCCTACCGAACCATCAGGACCCATAGAACCAGCTTATGGATCCCATACCGATCAATGCCTTTATAGCCCTGGTTGTAGTACCTCACTGTGTCACGTGGCGCCGTTATCCGTGAGAATATAAGCCCTGTAAGCACTGGAAGTGTAAAAGGGGCAGTAAAGAACACTCTTTTGACCAGTTTATCAGAAGAGTTGGGACTTTTGAGAGGTTATTCAGGGTCGTAAGGTCGGCTGGTGTTGTCAGGTTGACTAGTGGAGCGTAAGATGTCGAAACAATTTGTTCGATCGGCGAAAAATGTGGTGAAAGGGTACTCGTCTGCACAGGTGCTGGTGAGGAACGCTACAGCTAACGACTCGGAGGGACCTAGCATTGATACTTTGGATGATTTGGCTGAGAGAACGTATGACAGTGTGGAATTTTTTGAGATTATGGATATGCTCGATAAGCGGCTGAATGATAAGGGCAAATACTGGAGACATGTTGCGAAATCGCTGACTGTTTTGGACTATCTTGTACGATTTGGGAGCGAGAACTGTGTTTTGTGGTGTCGGGAGAACTTGTATATCATCAAGACTCTGCAGGAGTTTCGGCACGAGGACGATAGCGGCGTGGACCAGGGCCAGATTGTTAGGGTGAAGGCGAAGGAGTTGACAAATCTGTTGAAAGACGAGGAGCGGTTGAGAGAGGAGAGGAACTTGAATAGAAGGGGCGGGAGAGAGGAGAGAAGAACGAGAAGAAGAGCAGATCGGTCGGGAAGCGATCCGTATGACGATGACTTGCAAAGAGCTCTCGAGGAGAGTAAGTTGACAGCGGAGGAAGACGAGAGGCGTAGAAGAATGTTGAACACGGAGGATGAAGATTTACAGGCGGCTTTGCAATTGAGTAAAGAGGAAGAGGAACTGAAGAGGCTTCAGGAGCTGCAAAGACTGCAACAGCAGCAGGAATCACAGCAATCGCTTTACTATGACATTTTTGGAAATCCGATCTCGCCTGAGGAGTACTTCCAGTACCAGCAGCAGCAGGAGCTGTTAGCACAGCAACAACGGGAGCAGGAGTTGCTTGCTCAACAGGAGCAGCAAAGACTTGCGGAACAGCAGATGTACTGGCAAATGCAGCAAGACGCCCAAGCACAACAGGCTGCTCTCGCGCAACAGCAGGCTCTAGCAGAACAACAGGCTCTGGCACAGCAGCAAGCGGCCCTCCAGCAACAACAGCAAGCTGCATACTATCAACAGCCTATGGCCACTGGATCAAATAATCCTTTTGCACTGAACAACATGCAGCTACAGCAGAATGTCCCTGCAAAAGCAAGTCCTATGCCAGAACTGGCCAATTTCGCGCCCGCACAAGCACAGTCTCCTAAGCCAGAGACGCAACAGAGACCACAGCAGCAGGTTCCACCAACACAACAGCAAGCTCCTATGAAGCCTGTGAGAACGGGAGATCTTGCTATCACCGAGAAATACGGTGAATTGAACAAACTATTGGCTACAGGAACTGGTATCGATACATTCGGCAACACAGGGGACGCTCGTATTCCTGCTCAGCACACAAAGACTGGCACTTTCATCAATTCACAAGGTACTGGCTACAAACAAGTAACGAACGAACCCAAAAAGAATCCTTTCCTAACTGGCCAGTACACTGGCCTTCCAAGCTCAAACGTAGTTCCCTCATACACCGGTTACGGATTCGGTAACCAACCTCCTCCACAACAAGCGCAGCAAAATCAATCGGCTGACCAGGGTATAAGCTTAATTGATCTGTGAATCAAAGTTGGACATTTGTACTATATGAGACAGCGATACAAACATATGTAGGTCTTTTGCATCTACGTACCACGATAACCATTATGCTGACAATTGCAGCATCACATATCTAGGAGCAACAAGCCTGTCACATTCTCTAAATCTTCATGTGTCAGTGTGACTTCCTTAGCTTCTCTCTTGCCGGAAACAGCATCCTGCTCCTTCTTGACCTGTTCTTTATTGACTTGTGACCTCAAGACAGCCTCTCGAACAAAGATCTCCATGTATTTCTGCAGCATTCCTACTGTTTCCTGTGTTATCTTGGTAGTTCCATGCTCAAAAGCTCCAACCTCCAGAATGAGTGCTATCGTCTCTTGGGGTATCGGATGAGACATGTCTGGCTGGACCAGCAGACTCAATTGGTGTTCTCTAAGCTTATAGAAGCAGCGTATGTGCTTGGTCTTGTTAACATCGCATCGCCTAGCTGGAGAAGGGACAACACTACATACAAAGGTTGGAGGCTTGCTAAGTTGAAAAGGCTACTAAAGCTGCATCAGTGTATTATTCAATTATAGTGACACTTCTGTCGTTATCAGTTGTGAGATTGGTCAGGCTTAGGGGTTTAGTTGTTGTTCAAGTGAGGGAACTTAACTACCAAGAACTATTGCAATAATTCAAAGTGAGCAAGGAAGTTCCGAAATCCATCCCATTCTTGGTGTTAAGATTGATTTAATAGCAACTGAAATTCGCAAGAGTTGAAGCGGTGAGAAGTTGACAGCTCATCAAGAACAGACTCTCCTTCACTAGGACTAAGAAATTTCACACAAGCCCAGGGTGCTTCCATTTGAATTAGGAGTTACATATCATGAGATTTACGAAGCTTACATTAGCTGGAATTGGATTGCTCACCTTTTCCTTGACTAGTGCAACCGATCCATGGAATCAGGCTAATGAAATGTTACGGCAGGCCGTCAAAAGGACTGATCCCATATCACATCCACATCCAGATAATGACAGGGTGAAAGATGCAACTCTATATATACCAATGGATTATTACCGAGAAGATCAGGAACGACTTTACGAGTCATTTTGGAAGGAGGAGGCATCAGAGTGGCAGGGAACCGTATACAGCTTATTGACAGAATCAAGTGAACGATACGATAACGCTGATGCTACATACACATTGGCGCAATTGCATTTATGGGGTGATTACGATTTTCCACATAACAAGACATTGGCTTTTAAGTATGCATCCCGCTTCAACGAAATGACAAAATGGACAAACAGTTCCATCCTGTTTGATCTAGGGGTCATGTATTCTACGGGTCTCTTTGGATACATTCCTGTAGACACAGTGAAATCACTGTTGTGCTACCAGGTATCTGCATCTTTAGGGGACATCAGAGCTAAGAACGCTCTCGCCTACAAGTATTATTCTGGTCACAACGTTCCTCGGGATTGCAGCAAAGCTCTGCTTTTGTATAAGGAGGTTGCAGATGAAATTCGTGATTCGTTCTCCGATGAAGAATGGAACATTCGTTTCCCCTACATTGAGACTTATAATGTCAGAATTCCAGATTTTTCTGATGGCCTTTTGGGCAAAGATTTGAGCTCCATGGACTTGACTACTAAGAGGGTAGCGTCTGCAAGACCAGACATAACGTCCTCATTTCTAACTCAGATGAATGGTGGTCAAATCGTGCTTAAATTTGGTTCAAAACCAAATGGTGGTGCCTTTTCCACAGAAGATGACGAGAGCGAAGACCGGCTTGTCGACATCTACTACACCGCCTGGGACGACTACAGAGGCACTTATACGAAGGCAAGAGATTGTGAAGCGTCAAGAAGGCTGTTGGAATTGACGTTCAGAGCATACGATGCAGACGTGCCCTATATGGACAATTTGCAGAAATTCTTTTACGGCCGTTGCTTAGATTTACTTGGCCACATTTATTTCACAGGCGAGGCAGAAGGATCTCCCAATATAACTCTGGCCGAGAAGTATTTACAAAGATCTATCGAGGTGATTGAGAAAAATAGCAGCTTGAAGTGCCGTTCAAATATTGATCTAGGATTGATTAATCAGTACCTATACAATAACGTCACGGAAGCCTTGCGGTATTACAAGAAAGTAAGCGCGACTCATAGTAACGACGGGACTGTTGAATTTCAATTGGCTAAACTCAGCCGAAAATACCCCGAAATGGAGTTGGGAGACCCCTTTGGATTGATGCAGACTGCCCATTTGCTGGGCCATCGCCACGCCACTTATGAATTTGCCACAATGACGGAGCAGAGTATGAACAACCGCTACAGCTGTGAGGATTCTGCGTACCTTTACAAGAAGTTCGTGGAAGATAATGAAGAAATAATGGCACCCCAGCTAAGAATCGCTTATGGAGAACTATTAAGAGGCAATGCCGAGGTGGCTCTCTGGGGTTACGCTCTAGCGGCAGAGCAAGGCTTTGAGCCAGCGCAAGTTTCAGCTGCCTACATCTTGTACCAACTCCCATGCAATTTTGAAGACCCACCAAGAACTTTACCCGAAAGGAGACAAATGGCGATTTCTTACTACATTCGCGCATTCAAGCAGGATAACGTTGATGCTGGCGTGGTTGCCGGTGATATTTTCTACCGCCTCGGGAACTTCTCCAAGGCATTGAGCGCATATCAAAGTGCCGCCCTGAAGTTCTCGCCGCAGGCAATATGGAATCTAGGATACATGTACGAGCACGGCCTGGGTACCGACGTAGACTTCCATCTCGCCAAGAGATACTACGACCAGGCCCTCGAGCACAACTCCAAACTGTACCTAGCCGTCAAGCTGAGTGTGCTAAAACTACGACTCAAATCATGGCTCACATGGGTCACCAACGGTCGCCTAAAGTACGGTAAAATGGACGACGATGAGAGCGTCGACGATTCAGATTCTTGGTTCGACAGGATCATCAAAAGCTTCAAGAAAGCCGGTAGAGAAAATTCCGGCATACCAATGAGCAATGACGCCCAGAGGAACGGTCGAGGCGTTCCTGCTCAGCGACAGAGGCAAACCCAACAACAAGAACAGCAACGACAGCAGCCGGATACGGAACAAGCGCAACTACATGTTACTATTTGGGATAGACTAGAAAATCTGGGACTTCAGCCGGAGGATCTAATGACAATTGCCTTCGTTTTGTTCATTTTCCTCTTCAGTTTGATCATTCGGACCCTGGCCGCTCGCAGAGGTTGGAACGTCCGCAACAACAATGGCATGAGGATACAGATCAACGGCCAGCGACCCAGAGGAAACTTCGACATCCAGGTATTCGCCATATAATAGGAAGCCTTCTTATATATCTGTTAGCCAGGTTACCCTCCTCTGACACTTAGCGAGGTTCAATGGCTTAATCTGACAGGGAACGCGAGTAATACAACTTTAACTATCTTTAAAGCATAGTATTGGGCTATATTTCATCCCTAGAGGTGTCTCCAGTGTTGATTTAGAAGCGAGAATATGCCGACTATAGCGAATGCTCACAATGACCTGATTCACGACGCAGTGTTGGATTATTATGGCAAACGGTTAGCGACTTGCTCTTCTGACAAGACAATCAAGATCTTTGAAGTTGATGGAGAAAATCACAAGCTGGTGGAGACTTTAATTGGTCATGAAGGTCCAGTTTGGCGTGTCGATTGGGCTCACCCGAAATTTGGCACGATTCTGGCTTCTTGTTCGTATGACGGGAAAGTTTTGATTTGGAAGGAAGAGAACGGAAGATGGGCTCAAATCGCGGTACATGCGGTACATTCTGCGTCTGTTAACTCGGTTCAATGGGCTCCACACGAGTATGGCGCGTTGCTGTTGGCAGCTTCGTCCGATGGGAAAGTCTCTGTAGTGGAATTCAAGGATAATGGCACTATAGCTCCGTTAGTGATAGATGCGCACGCCATCGGTGTCAACTCTGGCAGTTGGGCTCCTTCTATCATCCAGGAGGGTCCTGGCGCCCAGCAGATCCGTCGATTTGTCACTGGTGGTGCTGACAACCTGGTTAAAGTCTGGAAATATAATCAAGAAGCTCACACTTTTGAGCTAGAAGACAGCCTGGAAGGTCACTCCGATTGGGTAAGAGATGTTGCTTGGTCGCCATCTATCCTTCTGCGCTCATATATAGCATCAGTGTCCCAGGACCGCACATGCATTATTTGGTCACAGGAGCACACCGGTGGTCCATGGAAGAAAACACTGCTTCAGCAGAATAAGTTCCCGGACGTTTTGTGGAGAGCCAGCTGGTCCTTGTCTGGAAACATCCTTGCCCTATCTGGCGGTGACAACAAGATAACGTTGTGGAAGGAAGATCTTCAAGGTAAATGGGAACCAGCAGGCGAGGTACAAGAATGAGCGAACAAGCTTGACGGAAGGCGGTCGCGATTTTACATTTCATATGTATGTAGAGGTATACTCAACCTAATAGAAGCACCTACGAGGACGCTGTTCATAGTTCACCAACAACGTGCTCCACCAAGAGTTGAACGTCCAACGATACCTTCTTACTGTTTTCCAACACTTCTTCGTGCGACGCAATACCATCATCCATAGGCTTGGGTGCTTCTTCATGGACACTTGGAGGCTTGTCCACAACGCAGCTGTTCGTTATTAAGCTGAGGGCTAGAACTCTCCAGCCGCTATGTCTGGCTACGATGACCTCTGGAACAGTACTCATGCCAACAGCGTCTCCGCCCAAGCAGCGGATCATACGGCTTTCAGCCCTGGTTTCAAACGTAGGACCCGAAACGAACACGTAAGTTCCTTCATGGAGAGGTCTATCAATCTTCAGCTCCTTCTTCTTCTGGAACAAGAGCTTTCTCAAACCTAAGTCATAACTATCGCTCATCGGCAAGAAACGTGGTCCAACCTCATCATAATTGGGTCCTTTGAGCGGATGAAGACCAGCTAAACCAGGTATATTGATGTGATCGTAGATACACATGAGATCGCATGGCTTGAAATCGGCATTTATTCCACCGGCAGCATTGGTCGCTATCAAAGTCTTGACATCTCCCATGTGGTGCAACACTCTTATCGGGAAAGTAGCTTCATGCAGGGTGTGGCCCTCGTAACTGTGAAGACGTCCATTCATCAAAACCACAGGAGTCCCCTTCATAAAGCCAAAGATCAAAGTCCCAGTATGCCCAGCGACCGTACTCTTCTTAAAACCAGGAATTTCACCATACGTGATTACCAATGGCTCCAGATCTGAAGTTTCTAGCCTGTTGGCGATGCCACCAAGTCCTGAACCACATATAACTAGCACCCGTGGCGCAAACGTCTTGTAATCTTTGAAATACTCATTAATCCTGCCTCTAAGATAATCAGTGGTTATATGAATCTGCTCACGCTCCTTATCGATATCAAAGCTGCTCATTTTACGAATTTTACACATCTATTCTTATGTAGAACCTGTGGATCTTGTCCGTTTTCGCGCTCTTCTAAGACACTACAGCTCGAACACTAGATTGTTGATATTTCGATATGCTATGAAGATCGGCACGACATTGGAAGATGGATGCCTACGTTAAATAATGGTAATGCTCTTCATTACACACTGGGAACCAACCAGTCCAAAAAAAAAAAAAATTTGAGCCCTGGACCAGTTGATCAAGTACCATTTGAAAGTGCCATCAGATTAACGACAACAACAGTCCAGTAGTATTGGATCACTGGTCAGATCAATCCAAAAAAAAAAAAAAAAAAAAAAAAAACCAAAAAAAAAGTGGAAAGGCCTGAACCAACAGAAGGAGAGCACCAGTTTAACAGATTAAACTCTCCGTAGGTTGATCGGACTCTGGTTTGGGTGAAGATGGCATCGGTGGAAGCTTTAGAGTACGTCCTCATGATTGATGGTCCTTGAAATCCAGAAGGGACAGTGTTTCAGAGAAAAAGGAAAACAAATTGTATTGTACATTGAGGAAAGGTATAATGCTGAATGAAGAGACACGGGCATAACATAATTGCGAGCAATCTCTTAGCATTCATCTTTCATGCGGTGAAACCTGCATTTCATGGGTGAAAAGGATCATTAACCATAAGAGCGGTTGATAATGTTGGACAAAAAAAAAAAAATAACCGGCAATTTATCAGTACTGAGGTTGCGCGGCGAAGTGTCCTTGCACTTGAGGTGGAGGTATATCTTGTGGGGATATGCCTCGTTGAGGCTGAGGCATCGTCTGAAGCGGACGAACTTGTGGGTGAATTTGGTGATTTTGTTGTTGGTGTGTCACGTATTGTTGAGGTTGGGAAAATTGTACATTCTGCTTTTGTTCGTGTTGAATTGGGAATGGAACTGGAACAGCAGAAGTATCTTCTGCAACGTATAGGGATTTGTCAATAGTTGCTGGAATTGCCGCAATTTCGGTACCCAATTCCTGCTCAATTTTGTAGAGATTAAAGCGATCATTCCAATTGATTAAATTGATGGCTAATCCGAGATGACCAAATCTCCCTGATCTACCGATTCTGTGAAGATAGGTTTCTGCAGTTTTAGGGAAATCAAAGTTTATCACTACGTTCACTGCCTGAATGTCGATACCACGAGTCAAAAGATCTGAGCAAACCAAAGTACGAACTTTTCCCTGGCGGAACTCATGGAAAACCCTATTTCTCTCCTGCTGTTTCATTCTTGCATGCGAATAGTAACATGAATAACCCAAGTCGGTGATTTTCTTGGCCAGTAGTTCAACACGATTGGTAGAATTACAAAAGATGATAGCTTGATTGATTTGTAGCTTTGAAAAAAGTGTATTGAGACAGTGAAGCTTTTGTCTTTCCTCGACAAATGCGTAGTATTGAGTGATGCCCTTCAACGTCAACTCTTCCATTAAATTAATCTCATATGGTTTGTTTAAGTGCTTAACCATGAATTCCTTAACCGTTAGAGGGAAAGTTGCACTGAAAAGTAGGGATTGATATGATTGAGGTAAAAAGATTAAAATTTGTTCAATAATGGTCTTGAAATCACGAGAAAGCATCTTATCTGCTTCGTCCATAATGAACAAGGAACAGTCGCTCAAATCAGCTAATTTTCTAGAAGCCAAATCTAGTACTCTTCCTGGAGTACCAACCAAAATATGCACTGTCTCGTTCAATCTCAAAATATCATCCTTCAAGTTGGTACCACCTGTGGTCACCATACATGAAACACCACAATGCTTACCCAAGGTACGAACCACCTGAGAAGTCTGTAACGCCAATTCTCTGGTGGGAACCATAATCAACGCCTGTATCTTATTCAATTTAGGCTTCACTCTCTCTAAAGCTGGAATAACAAAAGCTGCAGTCTTACCAGTACCGTTTTTAGCCCTTGCCAGAACATCTCTTCCGGCTATCGCCACCGGAATAGCCTCTTCTTGGATTGGCGAGGGTTTTTCAAAACCTGCTTCGAATATACCCATTAACAGTTCCCTTTTCAGATAGAAATCTTCAAAAGTGTTACCTTTAGTGTTCAAAACATCCTCAGTTTGAGGTCTCGTATCCTTTTTTGGGATATTTAGTTGTGATTTCCAGGATTGATCTTCGCTCATACTGTCTGCTAAGAACTGGCTTACTTCTCAGTTATAACTAGCACTATACTTTTGTGAAAGGGAACAAAATAATGCGGAAATTCGTCTAACGTGAAAGAACAAAAGATCGAAGGGGTATCTGGATCGGGAAGATGATTTATCGCTGATTAAACTCGTCAATTGAAGACTCTTCCGTGAATTTTGACTGCCTCTTCTGAGTGCCATGGTAGTAAGATTACCACCAACGTTGTCTCCTTTCTCCTTAGTCAAACAGCGATCGAAAATCGAAGATCATTACCCGGACGTTACCCGGACACCGGACACATCACTGAAGACGAAAATTTTGATGTGTCCGGACAATCCGCGGTCAAACCGGACAGGACAGATTTTAGAAAATTTGGATCGGTTGGTGCAGTCGAAGAGATAGGTAAAGAAGGGAACTGAAGGGTGTAGTTGTACAGAAGCTGGGGATGAGTATTGCCAATTGATGAGGTATTTGGTTTGAGAATACATGCTAATAGTAAACAGGTGAGAGAGAACTAAACTCTCATATTGGTGTCTTCCTTTTTTTTTTTGTCTTTGCAGTTCTGGGGCTGATATTTACTTGAGCTATTGGGGCTTTTAGTTATAAGTTGAACGATTGTTGGTTCTAACTCAATCCGTTCAATTGACCTATCATCTATTCCATCCGTAATGAGTTTTGGAACGCCCAGTTTGTTCCAAGGGAAGTCATTGCAGAAGCGAAATCTTAAACAGTTGAGTATACCAGTTGTTCCGGAGGGCAATAAAAGCAATGAAAGCTTAAACTCAGTGTCTGGTTTGAGTCCGACGATGGGTTCTATGAAACTGAGTCTGCCGAAGGCAGACTCCGGTAATCTGCATCTCCGAAGAGGCTTCAAGAAACGTTTAAATTTGGATGGACAGTCCGTACCAGAACCCGTTTTACCTGTGAAGAATTATCCCAGTAGTGAGAACCTCGCGACTGCTCCGCAGTCGTTTGTGGTTAGCAGCCCAACAAATTCATCTCCGTCAACGTCAACCAGCTTGACCCAAGTGTTTACTCCTTTGGAAGACGACGATTGCGTAAAGCCGCTTGGAGAGAATGAGCCGCCTCAGAGCTCCTTCATAAGAAGTAACGAGCAAATGTGCATTAACAGTACTATTCAGCTGCAAGATCTGGTTCAGCTTGGAAGGATAGGTTCTGGAAATTCGGGCACGGTTGTGAAAGCACTCCATGTCCCAGATTCCAAGATTATTGCAAAGAAAGTTATCGCTGTGGAGAATAATAATCAGCTGGTGATAAACCAGCTTATCAGAGAACTGACCATTATGAAAAGCGTTCAGCCGCATGAAAATATTGTTTCGTTTTATGGGGCAACGTATACGCATTCAGGCAATAATGAGATTGTCATACTGATGGAATATATGAATTGTGGGTCGTTAGACAAGATTCTTTCGGTATACAAGCGATTCTGTGCAAGAAACGCTACCGGCAGAGAAGAGCGATGGTTCAACGAATTGGTCGTGTCCAAAATTTCATATGCCGTCCTGAACGGTCTATCGTACCTTTACGAGAAATACAAGATTATCCACCGTGACATAAAGCCGTCAAATGTCCTGATCAATAGCAAGGGTCAAGTCAAAATATGCGATTTTGGTGTATCCAAAAAGATGATAAATTCTATTGCCGACACTTTTGTAGGAACATCCACGTATATGTCACCAGAGCGGATACAGGGAAACGTCTACTCAACCAAAGGGGATGTGTGGTCGCTTGGACTCATGATCATCGAGCTAGTAACAGGCGAATTTCCTCTAGGCGGACATAAAGATACGCCCAATGGGATACTGGATTTACTGCAGAGGATTGTCAACGAGCCCTCCCCAAGGTTACCATCAGATCAGAATAATCAGTTCTCCAGGGAAATGGTAAATTTCGTCAATACGTGTTGCATCAAAGACGAGTCCCAAAGATCATCCATCAACGAGCTGCTATGCCACAACTTCATCACTATTTATAAACCAAAGGACAAAGAATTCAGGCATTGGTGCAAGAAAGTCAAGTTTCATCTAAAGGAAGATAAACAGATCAGACGTGAAGATAACGAAAGAGCCAAACTGGAGAAAAAACAATTAGAGAGAGCTGCTGAAGCTGCTGCCACTGCAAGAAGATAATTTCTTCCTGTGATCACATACACTATACACGCTTAATATACAATTAGAATTTCTTGTATTCTTTATTCTTGTTCCAAAGCCATCCTTCTGTTCCTCTGAAGAGCCCAAAAACAACCAAAGCCCCGCCAAATCCACGTAATCCGTTCTTCCACCACGTTGGGTTTCGACTTTCGAACTGCTTCAAAGTAATGCCTCTCTCTCGTTCTTTATCAGTGTATTTGAACGGCTGACCACTTGCTAAGTAACTACCAAAGCCTATCGAGAACACTGTCGCCATCACTTGGCAGGGCACACAATCCATCGTTTCTTCATCACTCAACTTCCTCTCAGGTGGCGGATTGAAGACTGATATTATGTTGCTCGACATCTCTCAAGCTCACTAGTAGTTCCAGAGTGCTTAGCAAGAAGGAACTACATCGATTTCATCTGTCGCGCACCTTATAAGGAAAGGTGAAGCCATTGATTAAACGAGTTGGCAGATCGATGGGTCTTGCCATGGGAGAACTATCTGAATTCCAGAAGAAGAGGCTGGAGAATATTAGGAGGAACAATGAGCTCCTGAGGAAACTAAACCTGAGTGGTACTGCTGGCAGGATTAAGAGAGAAGCCGGTGTAGACGAAGACCATCACCGTCAGAAAAGGAAGGCAAGTCGTCATACAGATAGGAAAAGTGTATCACCGAAGCCAGCGAGACTTCCGACACGCCGTTCCAGCAGGCTGAGAGGACAGCCGGCGGATGGGGAAAGCGTGCCGAATGTGAGCGACAACTATCTTATGAAGATGGGGAGAAGTAGCTCGCCAGATCAAGAATTGGTGGATCAGATGAAGGAAACGAAGGTCATAGGAGATGTGAAATTGAGTGATCTTCTGAAGGGCGAGAACGAAGAGGAACTAGTTGAAAAGTTTAGACGATTTGCAGACAAGAATTTCTCTTCGGGAGACTTCTTCAAAGAGATTCGTGAGCACCAGGGCAAGGAGAAGCCTCATCTGCGACAGCTTCGACAGGAATTTGATCTTGAGTTGTATGATGTGTTTCAGCCGAATGAGATTAAGCTAACCCATGATCGAATCAGTGCGATGTACTTCCATCCAACGATAGATAAAAAATTGATTTTAGGCGGTGACACAACTGGAAACATAGGTCTCTGGAGTGTCCGCGACGAGCCATTAGAAGAAAACGGTGGTGATGACTTGGCAGAACCTGAGATCACTAGAGTTCAATTGTTCTCAAAGAATGTTGGGCGTATAGACTGCTTTCCCGGCGACACTTCCAAAATCTTGGCGTCTTCGTATGATGGCTTTGTTCGTTCAATCGACTTGAAAACTCTGAAAAGCGATCAACTGCTAGCGCTGACTAACGAGTACAACGACCCTTTGGGGGTAAGCGACTGCCAATTCAGCTATGACGACATGAATGTTCTTTTCCTGTCGACTCTCTCTGGCGAATTCACAACAACCGATCTGAGAGAAAAGCCCTCGAAATGGAATCTTATCAGGCTCTCCGACAAGAAAATCGGTTCGTTCAACATCAATCCCAAGCGCCCCTACGAGATCGCAACGGGATCTCTCGACAGGACCCTGCGAATCTGGGATATCCGAAAGCTAGTCAAAAGACCAAAATGGTTACAGTATCATGATTTCCCAAGTTTCGAGGTCGTATCTACCTATGACTCCCGATTAAGTGTCTCTGCCGTCTCATACTCTCCCACAGACGAGACCCTGGTGTGCAACGGCTACGACGACACAATCAACCTCTTTGACGTCCGTAAAGACCAGCTTTCGGAGTCCCTGACGCCCAGACTGACTTTAAAGCACAACTGCCAAAGCGGAAGGTGGACAAGTATCTTAAAGGCAAGATTCAAGCAGAACAAGGACGTTTTTGCAATAGCCAACATGAAAAGAGCTATTGATATTTACGATAGTCAAGGTGAACAGCTCGCGCATCTGCCTACAGCGACGGTGCCGGCGGTGCTCGCCTGGCACCCTCTACGCAACTGGATTGTCGGGGGCAACTCCAGTGGCAAGGCGTTCCTGTTCACAGACGAAGCAAGAGTCAAGGAAGAGTAGATCCGAAGCTCAGATCCTTTATATACGCTCGATATTCTTGTTAATACGTAACGTAACAAGCGATTGTCTTGTATTGTTGTTTTAGCTGTAGTATTTGTTTGTTGTCGTTTTTGTAACTGAGACATCAAGCTACAGAACTAAACAAATAGAGACAGAGGTTGTAGGTTGTCGTTCTATCCCGTCGTTATTGTCCATCAGAGCTATCGCAGAGCGATTGCAGCAAGATTTATCTTTTCAGGGACTTGGAAAGGCATCTGGAGGACGAACAGATCAATTTTGGATCTAGCCAATGTATCGAACTTCACATTCGATGAGTTCTGCTGTGGATGTGGGGGATTCGAACCGAAACCATGCAATAGTAGATGAAAACTATGATCCGGCTGCTAATTTGGCAGAAAAACCTGGACGAGAGACTGGCTTTCAGCAGCATAGGGTAGCATTGAGCGATGTTACATCTCAGGTTTCGAATAAAACGTATTCAGGGTTTAACAGTAACTTGAGGAAAACGAACGCTGATACCAAACGGATCAAAATGATGAGGAATGAAAATTATTACACAGATCAAGAGTTTAACGTAGATAATGGCGCAAATGGACAGCCAATGCGACGTACTGAAAGCTGTCCAGTGGAAGATTCGCTAGAAGTAGACGGGGAAGCGGATGAGAGTGACGAGGAGATGAGACAGCCGTTATATCCTGTTTTTGATTCCAAATCGCGGAAACTTTTAGACCTTGCTTATAAGGAATGTCATCGAAGCACACCAGACCCGATGGATGATGACACATATGATGTCGTCATGGTGATAGAACTGAGTACAGATATTTTCAAATACTTGAGAGAACTGGAGATCAAATTTAGGCCGAATCCGAATTATATGGAGTCACAACCAGAATTGAAGTGGTCATATCGCAGTACTCTTATAGATTGGATTGTACAGGTACATTCCAGATTCCAACTTCTCCCAGAGACGCTTTATCTTACTGTAAACATCATCGACAGATTTTTGTCCAAGAAAGCAGTAACGTTGAACAGGTTTCAACTAGTCGGCGCCGCAGCGTTATTCATCGCGGCAAAATACGAAGAGATAAACTGTCCCACTTTAAAAGACATTATCTACATGTTGGACAACGTCTATTCGCGAGAAGATATCCTCAAGGCAGAAAGGTTCATGATCGACACCCTGGATTTTGAGATTGGCTGGCCCGGCCCAATGTCCTTCTTGAGAAGAATAAGCAAAGCTGATGATTATGAATACGATATAAGAACATTGGCCAAGTATCTTCTGGAAACAACTTTGATGGACCCTAAAATGACCGCAGCGCCTCCCAGTTGGCTGGCTGCGGGTGCTTATTTCCTGAGTAAAGTCATATTGGGTTCAAACGACTGGAAAAACAAGCACATTTACTACTCTGGGTATACACAAGAGCAGATTTTCCCTCTGGCGACAGTGATTTTGGAGAATTGCAGATATGCAGAAACTCGTCATCACGCAATATGGAAGAAATATTCCGAGCGTCGCCAGCACAGATCTGCTCAAGTTGTTGCTAAGTGGATCTCTGTGGCTGAGAAGAAAGTGGATACGGCATAGTAATTTAAACTGTAACTAATAGCGGTTTGTATCAATTACCTGGGATTCTTTAAGAAATCATCACGCGGTAAGCCTATTGATATGAAGTCACCTACTTGGGCGGCTAAATACAAGATACTCTTCTGACTTCCGCAAGCCATTACCGATGTCAAAGATCCTCTAGTTCGCTGGTAATCTCCGCTGGGCAGCTACTTCAAGCTCAAAGTTCGATAATAACTTATGAATTCAGATCAGTAAGGGAAGGCCTGATGATTTGTGCTGCGTTAAAACTTCCTAGAAGGTGAACACCAATACTACATCCTGATAAGGAGCGAGTATATTGCTAGTGAGGAAAAATCCTCCTTTGGAAAGAGAATCCACGAAACTAACATGATTATTGACAACCGCCTGATGCCTCGTTTCAACTGGGCTGGAAGGTGGAACCTTGTCCCAGGAAATCGGTAGTGAGTCAAGGTTATGTCTAGCAGAGTTTCAAGCAAAATGGGAAAAGCATTTGCCACACATCACTGATAATAAGGGCATAACGTTGATGAAAGATATTCCGTACTCGGTTAGCATGTCAACCCAGGTGATGGCAAGTTCAGCCATCTACATTACAAGCTGGATCGCGATGAATCAAGAAGTGGACCGCAGACGCCATTCAATGCCGGGCATTTTCCAGCAGCAAGAGATCTGACCTTCCATCTTGGATTCGTTCAATTAACGTTTCGAGTATTTCTAGATAAAGATGCGCTGCAGTGTGCGAACATTTTCCGGGGTCATATGGTCCGGTTACAATGGCATACCATAGGTGATTGTTCCAATGCGCTTGATGGCAGCCTTCCGAGATGACGCGGATCTGGCTCTTTATTTCACTAGCCAGTAAAAGCTGATTAAGAAAATTCGTGAAGCTACTGACAGTTTGATCTCACCAAACTAATCCTACAGATCTGCCTGATTACATACCGGATTTTTGGAGATTTTGCAAGCAATCTCGATCTGGCAAAGCAAATAATGGTACATGGTGCTCCTTTACTTTGCTCTTCACGAAAGAATTGATGGCCGCATTGATGATTCACCCTCAAACGCTCGAGCTTCAACTATGAGTCCATACGGAAGCCTCTTCACTAAGATTAAAAAGAGCCAATCGGATAACATCCCAAGGGTTCTTCAACAGACTGGAGCCAGTGATTGACATTGGAGGCCCCAAAGAGCAAGATTTAAAGTTATATGCGAAGTCTTAAATGTCAAACTTGATGACTACAGGGAAATTGCGACAGTATGGAGAAATTTCTAGGTGGTTGCTATAAAAGCAGGATGTTTGCTCAATGGTATGATTATAAACGAACGACAAAGGCCTTTTATATCAAGATGTGAATGCAGTTTACATTCCTCACTTAGGAGTATATTGTGATATTGGATGTTACCGTACAGGAGCTGCTACCCGAAAGATGCTGTGCTAGATCTGGATGAGTAGATCGGACTCGGACTCAGAGTGTTTGCTGGCACCCACTTTCATGAGCTGGTTGAACAACATACGTTCTTTACAGAGATTTCTGGTGCACAACATTGTGTCCCTGAGATTTGCTAAGCGCCAAACGTAAGCGATCAAATCGAAAGCCAAGAAATTACACTTCTCTTCACGATAATAGAGAGTATATCTTTATGTATCAAAATCATGCGCTATATTAATTTTTGAATTTTACCGATTTGACCAAGTTCTTCTTAATACCAGTCTTCTCACCCTCGTAAACGCCAGATTGGCCACCAGAATAAACAGCCCGTATGGACTTGAGTTTTTTCTGAGCTTTCTCGAACTTCTTTCTCTTCTTGACTCTGGAGTTTCTATTATCTTTCTTTCTCTTTGGCGTCAGACCCTTGTTCTTCAGTATTTGGTAATTTATTGCACGTTTCCCGTCCTCACCTAATTCTTCCGCTAATTCAGCTAGTTTACCGTCTCTGGCTGCCTTCACAGCATCCTTATGTGCCTGCATACGTGCATCCTTTTTGCTCTGCCTTTGTCTGCGAGTCATTTCAAAGAAGTCCTCTTCAGATTTCTTGTTCATAGCTTTAGAAGTTGCCTCATCACTTGAATTATAGTCTTTTGAGTCCAAATCAGCACTGCTGGGACCCTGTTGGCCACGTTTACGTGCTTCTTCCAGCAGCCTCTGCTGCCTTTCGAATAGACGTTCCTTGTAAGGGATATCGTCGTCACCTTTGTACCTCTCAATCTTTTTGTTCTCACTCTGGTCTATCTTCGAAGTGTAGAATCGCAGCGTTCTCCTACGAGCTTTTTTCTCTTGAGAATCCACATCAGCCATTTCACCCTCCAAATAGTCGTCGGCATGAGAACCATCTTTGGAGTCGCTCTTCGTCGAGGGCAAACGAGATTGCTTTACATATTCTTCGAAGTCATCCAAGTCTACGTCATCATCTTCGTCTTCCTTATCGTCTTCATCTTCATCATCTTCATCATCTTCATTTTCGTCCTCGTTCCCACTTTCTTCATCTGAAGCTGGCTCCTCACTGCCATGGTTAGACCTAGCTTCAGCATTATTCTTTCCGGGCTGCTTAACGTAAAAATCCTTCGATTCCTCATCCATCAACTCGTCTTGCTCGCCATCTTGCTCTTCATCGATCTTTTCAGATTGGTCAGTCAGAATACTGGCCTGTCTCCACACCTCCTTGGAAGTCAATATCATTTCCATTATGGGATGATCGCACATAGTACTGAAGTTATCATTGCTGTTTAACTCATGAAGCAATATTCCAAAATAAGACGAAAGTGTGCCCAAGTAACTAGAAAGAGCGCATATTTTCAACGATATTATTTCTGATTCTTCTTGGTTTTTCAATTCTTCTAACACTGTGGAGAGCTTTGAAAGCTCTTTGCTTAAAGGCTCGAATTCCGGGAACAGCGCTTTCAGGTACTCTCTTTTAGCATCTGCATCCATATTTCGTAGATCCTCGATGGATGCAACTTTCTTGCTCTGCTTAGTAACTTCCTTAAACTTGCCAACATCGGCTTCCTTCGCACTCTGCGCCCAGTCTTGGTCCAATTCCTCATCCAGATAATCGTTCATATTCAACTCTTCAAGATGTTTCTTCTTCTGACGCAAAGCTTCCTTTTCCACTTCCTTAGCGGTCTCTTCATCCTCGATGTCATCAGCACCGTAGTAATCGCCCTTGCTGGCACCCCAGGCCCCATCGTTATCCAACATCGATTCCACTTCATCCTCACCAACTTCCTCCCCCAAATTCAACTTTCTTCCAAACACTTTCCGATAAGCTCTCTCACCATCGAGCTCCTCATCCTCCTCATCCTCTTCCTCCTCGTCTTCCTCGCTGCTCATCGCTAGGACTTCTTCTTCCTCCTCGTCAGGATTATCAAAGCCGTCCTCCCCATCATCATTGGCCAACGTAGACTGCTCAAAAAGCAGCTTGTCCTTCTTACTAGCAAACTCATCGACTTCAGTCAAACCATAACCGTCTTCAACCGCTTCTTGACCGCTAGCCGGCAGTTTTGAGCCCGAATTTTTAGTTCTTTTCCTTCCCATGGTCGGTCTCCACTATATATCTGAATACCACCAAGCAAAAACGACCTCCAAGCCTCCTGTACAGCTCAATCTCCTAGTCTTCGCTGGCGATGAGCTTGGAATTTTTCACTTTCTTACTGTTTAGGGCTGAAAATTTTTCGTCACTACTATAAGCATAGTTAACAGGCGATGAGCTAAGGCATCGATCAGCTGAAATATCTTGAAGACAGCTGTATAATGAGGATATAGCTCTAACGATGAGTAGCGGTAGTGGATCGGGACGGTTACCTTCTTTGAGCTCGTCAGGCGGAAAACCGTCGCTGAAGTTCAAGCCTAAAGCTGTGGCAAGACGAACGAAGGAAGAGCGAGAGGCATCAGCACCCAAGATCAAGACTGAAGAGGCAGCTAAACCTTACAATGATAAGAAGAATCAGGGTAGAAGTACGGCAACGGCTAACAAACAGAGAAGGATGGCGAGGTTTCTCAGTAACACACATGTTATCTCCTCGGGTCCGTTAGCTGCTGGGAATTTTGTGAGTGAGAAGGGCAGCGACATGAGAAGAGGATTTATTAAGACGGAAGGAGGGACTTCGTCATTAGTTCATTCGGGGCTTCAAAATATTGAAGGCGGGGAGGCCAATTCTGACGATGAAGATGATAAGGATAAGGAACATGGAGCAAAGAATAAATCGAAATTCAATATGGGGAGAGAATATGCGGTTCATGATATAGATGGAGAGGATGAAGATGACAGCGATGAGACTGGCGAATTGGACGAGGAAGCCTTGCAGGCTAGAAGAGTAGAGGAGTTGTTCCCGGTTAGACCACTTCGTATCAGACACGAGGACATTGAAGTCGTAGAGAAGAAAGTACAGGAAAGCGTATCTGACGCCACTACGCGCGAGGCGACGCCCGCGGTGAAGACCGAGGACGGCGTACCGGAGCTGCAGCAAGCTCTAGAACAAAAGCAGACCAATCTGCAGGATAGATTGAAGGAGCTTTCGCTGGAGAGTCAATTCCAGTCGCTAGATCAGAATGAAACCTTGCAGGAGATGAAGGCCCTGATCAACGATCACTTACTGATAGGCAAAAAGCTGAATAGGATAAACAACAAACCAGGCAGGTTCATACTGTTTCAATTACCGTCTAAACTCCCCGAGTTCGAAGAAGTAACACCAAAGACCGAGCAAGAGCCACCAACAGATACCAAAGAAGAACCCGATGAAGCAGACAAAGTCGAGAAACCCAAGAAGAAAGATGAGCCTGCAAAAGCTGCTGAAGACTCTTTGACGGGAAAAATCGGCGCCATCAGAGTCCACAGGTCCGGTAAACTATCGGTCAAGATCGGCAACGTGGTCATGGACATCAGTAAGGGTGCTGATACAGCCTTTCTGCAAGATGTTGTTGCCATCAACGAATCCGGAGAAACTCCAGTTCTGGAAAACCTCGGACGGATAGACGGCAGAGTGGTAGTTACACCAAGATTTTAGCGACCACTCGCCGCTCAGAATGCCTGAATAACAAGATATAAGTACAAATATCGGCATTTCATAACGCTCTTATATACTTAAGATCCCAGGTCCGGGTAACGGAATTAGAATAAGGGGAGGATTCTCGGATTTTCAGTATATAATGGATCGGCTACCTGAGAGAGATGATGGGATTTGCCGCCCACCCTCTCGTAACTGGGTTAAAGTTTAGAGAGCAAACCGTTTAATGAACAAGTGGCTGGATTAAATGGATAGAGATAGTCCACATAATAAGCGGAACACAAGAGATACGTTTTTATCGCGAGTTTTCGGTCTACAGTCTGAAGATGTGGGTTCGTCGATTCCGACGGAAGAGATGAGTAACTTTGCAGAGCAAAGGACTATTGAAGAGAGCTCAAGACTGCCTGAAAGTCATAATACGACGGAAACTGAAAGTAATTCGGGGGAGGAAGAGGAACTTCGAATCCCGGAGTCGGATCAGGGCACCACTACAGATGAAGAAGAACAGCATTCGGAGGATATAGATTTAAACGATGGATCTATTCATAATGGCCGGCTGAAAGGGGCTGGTAAGCTAGGAAATTTGGCTGGGATGGGTGACTCGTCGGTGAAAGTCGGGCAGCTTTCTAGCGATGATGAATACAACGAGGAGCTTACAGGAGAGATGGGAGCTGATATACCTCTTTTTGACAGGTCGGAGAAGAATAATAGGATCGAAAACGGTACTAGTGCGAACCGTCTTTCGCATTCTTTGTTGTTTCGTCGGGTATTGCAGCAAGATAAGCAAAAACAAAAAGGACAACAGCTTTTTACCTCGTCTAAAGACGGGTATAAGAGGCGCCAAGGTGAGGAAAGCTTCGAATATGACCTGGAAGCTGGACCAGGTAATAGACAGACCAACAATAAACGGAATGAGAGTACGAGACCCACGCTGTTTACCACAAAGAGACCGAATCTTTTCGCTAATGTTTCGGTACTTAATAATACTCCGGCAAGTAAAGTGAGTGCGTTGAGCCCTAAGGAACGAGCGCTATGGAAATGGGCTAACGTGGAAAATTTGGATATATTCCTTTTGGAGGTGTACAAATATTATTTGGGGAACGGTTTTTTTTGCATTGTGTTGGAAAAGATTTTGAATATAGCAACACTAATATTCATTGTGTTTATATCCACTTACATGGGTTACTGCATCGATTATACAAAACTTCCCACCAGTCATAAGCTATCAGAGATTACGGCTGATCAGTGTTACTCTCAGCATATTGGCGGTTCTACAAAACTACTTCTATGGGTATTCTACTTATTTGTCGCTCTGAAAATTACTCAACTCTACTTTGACGTACAGAACCTTAAGGAAATTCAAAACTTCTTCAAATATCTACTGAATATATCAGACAAGGAGCTTCAAACAATTCCGTGGCAAAATGTTATCCAACAGATTATGTACCTGAAGGATCAAAATGCTCTGACTGCTAACGTGGTTGAAGTCAAGGCAAAGAATCGAATGGATGCTCACGATATAGCCAATAGAATAATGAGGAAAGAGAATTACCTGATTGCAATGTTCAACAACGATGTGCTTGACTTGTCATTACCACTTCCTCTATATCGTACCAGTACATTAACAAAGACGCTGGAATGGAATATCAATCTTTGCATCATGGGTTATGCTTTTAACGAATCGGCATTTATCAAGCAAAGCTTCCTTAAGGCTTCGCAACATGAATACCTTAGTGAAGAGCTGCGAAAGAGATTTATGTTGGCTGGTTTTCTAAACATAATTCTTTCTCCCTTTCTCGTGGCTTACTTTGTCTTATTGTACTTCTTCAAGTACTTTAACGAGTACAAAACATCACCGGGGACTTTGGGTGCGCGGCAGTACACTCCTATGGCTGAATGGAAATTCAGAGAATATAATGAACTTTATCACCTTTTTCAGAGAAGAATTGGCTTGAGCACAGAGTTAGCGGATAGGTATATTAACCAGTTTCCGAAGGAAGGCACGAACATTTTTCTAAGATTTGTTGCTTTTATTTCAGGTTCTTTTGTCGCTCTCTTGGCTCTTCTCACCATACTTGATCCCGAAAACTTCTTCAACTTTGAAATTACCAGTGAAAGGACGGCTCTTTTTTATATCACCATACTTGGTGCTATCTGGACAATATGCCGAAACTCTGTTTTTGACGGTTATAATGTGTTTGACCCAGAGGAAACAATCCAAGAGCTAGCCACTTTCACTCACTATCTTCCAAATGAATGGAAAGGCAGGTATCACACCGAGGAAGTGAAGAATGAATTTTGCAAATTATACAACTTGAGGATAGTCATCTTATTCCGTGAGTTAGCCAGCTTGATTATAACCCCATTCATTTTGTGGTTTTCTCTTCCCAAAAGTGCTGATAAGATTGTCAAATTCTTCCGCGAAACTTCTGTTTACGTCGATGGACTTGGTTATATTTGCAAATATGCCATGTTCGAAATGAATCATCCGGAAATCCGTAAGAAGAACCATTCTAGCTCCGTCAATCTGGACCAGTTGCCGGATAAGAGAGATATGAATCTCCATAATGATGAGACTGAAGAGCAAGACTCTGATGAAAATGATGAAGAGGAGAACGAAAATGCAATTAATAAAATGATGCAGTCATACTTGTATTTTATCGACGATTATGAAAACAGTGAAAATGCTGTGGGCAAACATCATCTGCCTCAGAAGCGATACGACGATTTGAAGAAAGCACCTGTCTTCAACGCTTACTCCTGGAAAAAGCAGTTCCAGCCTGGTCAGAGACCGGAGCTTTTTAAGATTGGAAGGCATGCTCTCGAGAGAAGACCGCTTCATGCTGATGTACCTGCACGGGCCTCCGACAGAGGTGAAAGTAAGTCAAGTGATCCAAATCGAACTTTAGGCGAATCTTTCATAAACTCTGTCCCAGCAAGGCATTATGACGCTGATGAGAGACGGTCAGAATCCGGCGCACATGCTGGCGTATTGGGTCTTGTCAAAGAGTTCTATAAAAATCAGATTTGACGTAACAGAAATGCTGATCGGTTAATTGGTAGGAGACTCTGATCATTGTTTCGACGCATTGACGGGAAAGTACGGTAGGAAAGATCCGAGTAAATGAAAGCTGCACTGCTGCATAATATTATACAAAAGCTTAATAATTAATTGACATAGGGACCCTTGCACTAAATGCAAAAATAATGCGAATGCTAGTTTGATTGAACAAGCAGGCTCATTTCTTGGCACTGCGGAGCTTCTTTTCTCGTTCGTACTTATTCTTTTCCGAGCCCTCCTCAGTGCTGATTGTGTTGATGATATGTGCCATCTTAGAATGATATTGAGCTGTGGATTCCTTTTGGCTTGCAATTCTTTGTCTGGCTTCGAACTTGGTATCTTTACGAATCTCTTTCATAGTGAATTTCCGCTCTTTCTTCAACAGACTCTTCATCTTATTGATCTCACTTCTAGTCTTATCTGGATCATAAGATTTCTTCTCAGGGTTAAAGTTCTCTTCAAATTTAGGAGTATGTGAAGGAATAGAAAGCGGCTTATGATGCTGCAAGGTCAATGGTATGTGATCATTGAAACCACGCAGTTTTCCAATCATCCCCAAGATCTGCTGTGCCGGCTCCAGGGACGAAAACTTCGCAACGTATTCTTCAAGCAGCTTGACGATGTTGAGCGTGATTTCTTGGAAAGCCGGAAGCTCCTTCCATATTAGTGATACTGCTGTTTTCACAGACTCTAGTATATTCATCAAAAGTGTACATTTCAGCCCATCGTCCAGTTTATCGACTCCAGAAAACTGATGGAGACGTAACGTGCAAGACTGTTCATTACTGAGTGCTTTTTCATTCTCAATTGCTAATTTGGCGGAGTCTATTTTCACTTGACGCAAGATTTCAGCACTTGGATCTGGAAGCAGTGACGCTAGGCACTTCTCGAAGAAAAATGTTAATTCTGGAACGTAACGCTTTGAGATTCTCTGATATTGCAAAGAAACTCGAGCAAACGCAGCTCCAAACGCCAGGCTTTCTATCGTATTGAATTTTGTTTGCTCGAGGAACTCTGCAATTAGGATAGCACAGGGTGTTACCACTAGATGATATTGATCTGACGTCGAAAATATGACACCAACCAAACTGAAGAAAACCAAATCTGAAGGTAGTATTTTTGTGAACTGATGCTTCTTGAATCTCTCTTGAATAGCGCTGATGATGTTTCTACATTCTTTTGAAAGCGCCTGATTGTATTGTTCAGATAACGATTGGAGAATTCTTAACATAGAATCCTGCACCTCTGCAAACTCTTTTACATTTTTGGAGTAGTCTTGATTCGAAAGGAAAAGTATGTGCTGAAGCAGCACAGCGGTAAAGTTTCCAAGCTTTTCCTTGTTACCTTCCGCTAGTTTAGGCTGATGAGCGTGAATTATCCATTTGATTTGTTTCGGTTGATCCGCTAGACGTTGACCCTTCAAGAAAGCAAGTAATTCTTCATGGCTACTAGGACAAGCGATATCTCGCAACTCACGGTCTCTCTTGAATTCTGCTTCATCACTTGGTGACTGCTCAAGTTCAATATCCTCGTCTGAATCTGCAAGAGCTCCTTCCTCCTCATCAGAGTTGGCCCAAAATCCATCATCCAAGTCTTCGACACCTTTCTCTTCGCCGTCTTCGAGTTCCAACATACCACTCATACGCTCTTCTCTCTGCCTTTCCAATTGAGCTCTTTTTTCCTCCGCCTCCTTCTTCAACTCCTCCGGTGTCTTGGTCCTGTCACTTGGGGCAGCTCTCTTTTCCATAATAAGTTCCTTAACTTTAATGTCATATTCCTTGTCTGTCGGATCTTGCACTTCAGGATGTGCTGCTGCTGCTGCTGACGATGTCTTCAATTCAGAAAAAATGTCACCAAAGTTTTCATCAAGTTCATCAATCTGATCCTCTAGCCTTTCTTGCGCCTTTTGTCTTTCTTGCTTGTAAAACTTGGATTTCGCTATTATCTCTTTCATCACTTCTGCTTTAGTCTTTTTCCTAGCTGACTCAACAGGCTCACCCAACGATCCATCCTCATCATATTCTAATGATCTTTTGCTCTTCGCACGGACTTCATTATCTTCATCTTCTAGACCCAAGTCACCCTCGTCGAAATCGTCGCGCAACGCCTCCCCCAAATGAGTCAATCCCGTTTGAAACACGCCCTCCTCATCATCGTCATCGTTAAGATCAAACAGACTGTTTTTCACGCGAGATTGGCTCTGTCTTTCCCTGGTAAAACGCTCCAACATCTTGTCCTCTTCAGACATATCTCTATTCCTTTCTCCAAAACGTCTATCCAAAAACCCATTCCGCTTATTCTTAATCGCCTGTTTAGCCTCATACACCTTTCTACGTTGCTCTTCTCCCACCTGCTTAGAGATTCCAGGCTTCCCAACAGCTATACTCGAGTCATCAATTCGCTTGTTTTTAACTTTCTTCACTTCAAATGGGCTAAAAGTCTCTCTTATCTGAGCAATCACCTTGTTCCTCTCTTCACGATCATACTGTTTCGGTTGTCTCTTAGACCCTTTCTTCTTCTTTCCGCCATTACTCTGACCAGTGAGGTTGTGAGCTTTCAAAGTCGCCTTCAGCTGCTTCAATTGAGATCCTGCCATCACTTCACAAACCACTAAGCCAACTTCCAGACCACTTCTCCCAGTAATCCTCAACCTTCTTCAGCTCATCTCATCTCATCGAGCTTAAATATTGTCAATATTAAATTTTTCAGCTTCGTGCAGAGCGATCTGAGCTTCAAGCCTTGAAGGTCTTTAAAGGTGGCAAATAAACAACAAATAAAGCTGTAATCAGAGGAGTTTAAGAGCGGTTAGACGTGGAATAGAGGGCTTATAAGCTGGTGATAGTGGTCAGAATGTCTAGAGATGCACCTATAAAAGCGGAGAAGGATTACTCTGAGATTTTGAAGGAGGAAATTCCGAAGATTCAGCAATTGGCGGTGAATGATTGGCAGGGTGCGTTGAATCAGCTGCTGGTGCTGGAGAAGAAGACGCGACAGGCTTCTGATCTTGTGTCTTCGAAGCAATTGCTGTCGGATTTGGTGGATATGCTCGTTTCTAAGGGGAAATGGGATGAATTGGATGAACAGTTGGCTTTACTGTCAAAGAAACATGGTCAATTGAAACTGTCGATTCAGTATATGGTTCAGCGGATTATGAAACATTTGGATGAAGATAAGACGATTGATTTGGAGACTAGAATTAAGACTATTGAAAGTATTAGGACTGTCACAGAGAACAAGATTTTTGTTGAGGTGGAAAGAGCTAGAGTTACGAGAGATTTAGCACACATTAGAAGGGAGCAGGGAAAGATTGAGGAGGCCGCGGATATATTATGTGAGATGCAAGTGGAAACGTACGGATCGATGGAAATGTCGGAGAAGATAGAGTTTATTCTAGAGCAGATGGAATTGAGTATATTGAAGGGGGATTATACTCAGGCCACTGTTTTGTCAAGGAAAATACTGAAAAAAACATTTAAAAATGAAAAATATGAATCGCTCAAACTCCGTTACTATGAGCTACTAATCAAGATCGGATTGTATAAGAAGGATTATTTGGAGGTGGCACAGTATTTCCAGGAGATATATCAAACCGAGTCGGTCAAGAAAGATGTAGAGTTGTGGAAACCAGCTTTATCTCACATGGTATATTTTTTAATTCTCTCACCTTATGGGAATCTGCAAAATGATCTAATTCACAAAGTTCAATTAGACAACAATTTGAAGAAACTTGAAACGCAGGAAGCGCTGGTTAAACTATTCACAACCCCTGAACTGATGAGATGGACTGTAGTGAAGAGAACATATGAACCTTTGCTCAACAACGATGATATAGCGTTTGGCGGGAGTAACAAGCACCATTGGGATGAGCTGCATAAGAGAGTCGTCGAGCATAACTTGCGAGTGATCTCCAAGTACTACTCGAGGATTTCACTACCCAGACTTAATGAATTATTGGATTTGACCGAATCTGAAACCGAAACTTTCATCAGTGACTTAGTCAACCAAGGTATCATTTTCGCCAAGATTAACAGACCTGCAAAAGTGGTGAATTTCGAAAAATTCAAGCACTCGAGTGAACTCTTGAACGAATGGTCCCAAAATGTCGATCAACTACTGGAGCACATCGAAACCATTGGCCACCTCATCACAAAAGAAGAAATCATGCATGGACTCAAGGCCAAATAAATAGCTATAAGTACTTAGATCCTTCGTAACTAGCCTACTCCTCCTGCTGCCTTATTCTCCGCTGCTTCGCACTCTCAACCAAACTGTCCCATCTCTCTCGCAGCCTAACAATCTGATTCGATAGCTTCCGATTCTCTTTGTTCGCCTGCTCCAGCCTGCTGGTATATTCTCTGACCTTTCTCTGCTCATAAACGGCTAAATCCTTCCGGAACTGGACTAGCTGCTGGTTTACAATCGTTTCCACGCTAACACTGTTCTTGCCGTCCTTATCCTTCATCCGTTCTTCAATCCTCATAGTCAGGCTGCTCTGCAGCTTATTCAGGATCCTACCCAGAAAAGGCTCCGTCTGCAACCCAGTAGTGTCGTTACCGTTTCGACCGCCATCCCATGATCTGGTCTTCGACATCGCCTGCATCGAAGAGTTCATACCGAGCAGCGTAGACACCGGCATCTGGACGTGCTGCGACGCTACAGGTTTCTGAATCTCCACAAGAGTCTCCATATCTCGAATTCGTTCGTTAACGTCCTGACGTAAAAGCCGTATCGCATCTCTCACTTCCGGGCTCAACTCGCTGTTATCCTTATCATCTGCTGACACTTCCAGGACCCCAGACGCAGCTTTATACTTCTCTAATGCCTCCACAAGATTGCCCCTTCTTGATTGTTGCTCAGCACCATCGATATACGTGTATGCCTATGACCATCAAGCCTTGTGGTTAGTCCAGGTTCATGGCATTGCTTCGGTACTATAAAAGTAACATACTTCAGCCAAGGATCCCATCTGAACAGCTGGAAAGCAGGCAACCAACACCGATTCCACGAACTGCCTGGTTGTTCAACGGTCGACACCTTATCTGACCGTCACATGCGTTACCCCCAAAGCGTTGACCTCTGTTAACAACACAGCCTTCAACATCACTACCAGCAAGACCTTGGGAGGTAGTCGGCAAAGCTGCTGAAATCGTTGCAAGAGGTTCTTTTAGTTGATGGCTTTTGAGTGGGTATGATACTAGATCCATCTACACCTCACCCGGGGAAACACGATGAAGAAGAGGTTGCCAGTTTCTGGAGCAAGATGGAGAAGATGGTGGAATTGCCTGAGGACGGAGGGCGAGATGAGGGTGTGAATTCTATGCTTGTTGGGTATGTCAAGAATGCGTCCGAATCCTACATGACTTTTATCAATTCTGACCGGGATCTGTGTAAGATGGCAGTGACGCTTACGGAATCGGTTGCGTTTCGTGAGAACCTGGAGTTCTGCCTGAGCAAGTTGTTGTCTTTATTGAACATTGACCTGTTGGAGATGAATATGAAATTTATCATTGCGTACATTTTGCTTTGGGAATCGAAGAATAACCTGTATTCTTTGGAGACTATGTTGGAATTCCAGGGATTCAATGTATTCTATAATACCTTGTATACGCAGTTCGCGTACCTGAACAAATATGGTGAGGAGAAGAACGTTGCTCGAGAGAGGCTAACTGACCCAAACTTTGATGAACTGTCGGAAATTGAACTGAAAATTGTTGATGGAATGAAACAGATCTCAACGGTCTTGATGGACCTCATATTCCAAGTGCTGAAATTTTGCAAATGTTCTGTGAGAAATATACAAATAATCGACGATTTCTTTGTCTATTATCTTATGACTTCGATTAGGTCGGACACAGTCACCGATATGTTCAATAATACTCAATTCAAACTTTTATTAGCCCTGAATGAGCAATACATGATATTAAGGAAAGAATATGAGATCGAAAATAAAGTGTTTGTGTACCTCACTAGTGATACTGTTACGACCAAGTTTACCCAGCTGTTGCTCTTGAAGTTCAACAGAGTGCAAGACATATCACTGCAAATAATGATGTGCAAGATTCTCTACCTGATTTTGACGGCAGATCACGGCAGGATAGCAAAGAGCTTCTTCTACTTGAACGACCTGAATGTCCTTGTGGATGTGCTCATCAGAGAGCTTGAGAATATACCGGAGAATGAAGAATCATTGAGAAACTATTTCTTAAGAATTATGGAGCCATTGTTTCAGAACACTGAATTGTCCGCGACGCATTATAGGAAAGATGATGTTGTTAGAGTACTCGGTTATTTATCATCCGTTGATAATTTTTGCAGTAGTGACAAGATATTGAAGGAACATCGGACAACAGCAAGATTGGCTTCACGAATACTTGAACGTGTGGAGTGGCTTAATGCCGAAACTGAGGCCGACGCATTTGATTCAGATACATCAACAAGCAGGAAGTCGAGCATTAGTGGCTTAGGGATTACTCCGATAACCACTGTCCCAAGCATGGATAATAAAAGGACAGATAATTTATACAACAACAGGGAACTAGGGCACTCGGCAGAGTCTCTCGGAAGACGCAAGTCAAGGCCTCCTCCTCCCCCGCCACCTTCTAGAAAATTGGGGCTAACCAGAACTGTTTCGCGCAGTACTCCATCATCTCCAGTGCCATAAGCCCAAATGCCTTGTATGCATGATATTGGCGGACAGCTGCTTTGCAGCTAAAAGCGATTTAATATCTTGATCTTTATGCTTATCATATAATATTGTCATCGCCATCGGCGTCAAATCCCGTATCGATATGATCTACCATGTTTTCATCCTCTAATAGCACGCCGTCAAGGTATGTTTCTTGTTCAGCGGCTAAATATTCTTCAGTCAGATCCTCAACCACCTGCCGAGACTCCACAAACTCATCCCAACCATTTTGAAACATCTTACCATCTTTGAAGGTATTCAGGAAGGCACCCTTGGAGAAGATTTTATCAAAAGTGGCGCACGTCTTAGTAAATAGGGCTGTTATGGCTGATGTGTTTGCCAGCATAAGACCATTCGTGTAGTTGTGATGAGTCTGATCCAACAGGTAAGGCGATTGTCTTCCAACGTTCACATGAACCGATGAGAACGACCAAGGAGCAAAATTCAACCGCTGTTGTGCTTTTGCAATGGCTCGCAGAACGTCATTCTGCTCTGTTGTACCAATCACTGAGCATAGAACGTTTAGATAGGTTGGATTATCAATGCTGCTTGATACGAGAGAGCTTGAACCGTCAAATAAGTCCAGTAGTACATCATAAGCAGTATTACTCTTAGGTACTTTTCCTCCTGTAACATAATCAGAGGTAAAAGGCGTGAAGCTTGGGACCAGGAAATGAAGCTCTGGAGTTGGCACTAGAGTCGAGAATATGCTGGGAAGAGAGTTGTACATGTAGCTTGGAAATCGGATTGAGTTGGTTATGGCTGACATTGCTGCAGATATTAGCTGGTTCGTATGCAGATAGCTCGTGTAAGGATCTCTAAAGACCCTGCTTGTGAGGTTCAGGAGGGCGTTGTTATCGAACACAACTGATGCATCGCTATTCTCTTCCAGTCTTCTAAGAGTTAAAATGGTGTTATAAGGCTGAATAACCACTTCAGATTCGTCACTAGGAAACACAGAATACGTCGTAAGGAACTTTTTGGGGAATCTATCCGATATCGCTTCCAAAAGACTCGATCCCAAGCCTGATCCGGTCCCGCCAGCGACCGAATGAAGCAGCTGGAAGCCTTCAAAGTTCTCTGTTGCGTCAACTTCCTTATCTATCATATTCAGAAGCGCATCTTGATTAGCAAGGCCATAATCGTAACCTTTAGACCACGAGTTTCCGGCACCTAGTTCCTCTGGAGATATCCACATGCTTCTTGGGTCAAAAAATCCGGGAAAAGCGTTTTGAACATCCTGGATGGCGCTAGGTTCCAAATCAAGCATCAGAGCTCTTGGAGTATATCTATTACCTTCGTTTAGCTTGAAAAATGGGTTTGTGTCATCATCTCGAGCATTACCACTATTGTCCAAACTCTGGCCGTCTTTCCCAATGCCATGTTCTCTAGCCAACTGAGACCAAAAATGCTTGCCCATTTGATTGCCACATTGTCCAACTTGGATCGTTATAATTTCCCCGGCCATCCTTTCTATTACTGCCTTGTACTTATTACTCAAGAGGATGTCTTACGCGTTAAGTTCATCTTCTTTATGAACAAAGCATGAAGTAAGAGCCTATCTATATAAGACCAGGATGAATCCAGAGCCAGCAATGGCTTTATCCAATGGCTCTCAACAGTTGCAAGAAAGTTGTGTCGAAACGGCTGGCAGATATCGTAGCTCTCACGTCAAAAAGCGTGGGAACCGTAAAGAGTACATAGGTGGCTCCCGTCAGTTGCTTTAGCTTCGGTCGGACGTTTCGATACATGCCGGGTCTTTCTTGCTCTTGTGAACTCTTCCGTCGTAGACATGCTCGTTATAAGCCGAGCGTTGTTCCGAGGACTATTAGTACGGCTAATTACACATGTATAACAGTTCTGCAATAGCTTACAACATTCTGAGCCTTGTTAAGCTAAATTACCGTATCCTCAAACCGGAAGCTGGGGCGCCGACCTTGGAGATGAGAGCAATACAGTCAGTTTTGCCCTTTTCAGAAGCATGGTATTTCGCTCCAGTCAATGGATCCAAGACCACGGGAGATCCCTTGTAAATTGGAGTATGTGTAGAGGCGCAAACGTCAAAGTCAGCATAAGGATCAAAATCGATCGCCACCGCATCGTACGCCAATGAGTCGGCTTTGTCTTTGACTTTACGAGCCTGGTCAGCACGAGGCCCAGATGGCATTATCTTGAGCAGTTCGCCCGCAAAGAATGATGCCTGTAGGTAGTTCTTGTGCTTGAAACTTTGAGACATGGCTACTTGCAGGGCATTACTTCTGTGAGGAGGCGATAATTTTGCCTTGGTGAAATATGCTGCTAGCTCGAGATTGCGCTTCACGTTCTCAGCTGGAAGCGTACGGCGCTCCAACTCGATCGAAAGGCCTAGAATATACTCTCTCGCCTTTTCCAATGCTTTGCGAGCGGTCTCTTCTTCTTCGTCGCTGCGAACCGCTAGAAGGGTGATCGCGTAAATGGCATCGCGGAATGATTGGACGGCTGACTCCAGCTTGTTTGCTTTGAAGTATTTGTAGCCCTCATTCATGAAGTCCACAACAATGGCAACATTAGGCGTGCGTGGTAAAATAGCGTTGACATCCTCTTCCTCGGCATCAGCACAGATATAACCAGGGATAGCAGGCAGCTCGGTTGGAGTCGCAGCCATGTACGTTCTGCAGCCTTCAAAGATATTTATGAAGTTCTTCCTTAGCGGCTCAAAATTAACAATCCCCGCTTGTCTGTTAAGGGCCTGAGCAGCGGCATCGAATGCGCCAGCAGCGATTAAGACTGCGGGAAGTTTGGAGTTACTAACCCAGGTAGCGGTGATGCTTTCTTCCGCTTGAGTTTTTTCCTCATTTGGCGATTCTTCTTCGCCTGCTTGTTCAGTGCCCAATTCAAGCTCTTCTTCACCCATATCCCAGCCATCGCCCTCAGCTTCGGCACCTTCGTCCTCGAGTAGATCATGCTCCACAGAGATCTTGGATTCCTCAGTAGATATTATCTCATCTGATGCTTCAGTCGCTGGCTCTTCTATTTCGTTTACTAGAGCCTTCTCAAAATACGAACGGTCGGCTTTTTTCAAAGGCCATTTCTTGAATGCTTCTGCCGTATTAGGAGCTTTGCTAAAGCCCGTAGAGCTTATATTATCGGGTAATACAACATCGGATTCGCTTATTCCAGCCTGATCCAGAAAGCCTGCTGCCGCAGCATCATCACCATTCGTTTTGGCGACAGCATAGGCTAACGGCAAGGAGCCTATTTGGGAGAATACTTTGGCCCTTAAAAGGGTGGAATTGCTGTAAAATGTGTTAGCGATCAAACTTGCATAATCTCCATGATTTTGGGCAATTTCCTGCATTTTGGATAACTTGACATGATCACCGGTAATTAGATATAAGAATGACAGTTTGTCAAATGATTTCTGAATTTGGCAGATCATCTCCACTAGCGAAGTGTCACCTTGGAGCATGGCTTCTTTGCTTAGTTTGTTCCATACCACGTTATTGTTCAGCTTTTTGGCTTCTTCTAACGCGACATCGAGATTACCATACTCTAGGGCTAAGTCAAAACGGGTTTGTGGATCCTGCACAAATTGCAAAGCTATCTCAGGATAGCCGGATTTTTGCAAGTATGAGATAATGTTCTGACCCACTAAATTAGAGTTCTTGATGATACGTAGAACCTCTGGAAAGTTCTTATTGGCAAGCGCTTTTTTAAAGCGGTATTCCGTTGGATCGATGCTCAAGATCTTCATCTCACCATCGCGATCCAAGGCATAAATAAGCTTTCCTTGAGCTTTGTTGATGTAAAGGGTATTTTCCAAAGTCTTGATGATACCTCTTTCTCCGTTCAATAGGCTATACCTGATGTGATTCAAGGTGGAGTATATTAAAACACCAGTCTCATCCCAACAGGCGCTTTTGATCCTAATAGTGTCGTGCATAGAGTTTATCAGCTCAAGTCTCTTCGTGACCGTCGTAATAGTGTGCTTACTCATCAACGCAGCATATTGACCATCATGAGACCAAGCAACATATTTGACGTTCTTTACTGCCAATTCGGCAAGCTTTTTACCTTGTTGAATATCAAATAAAACGACCTTTTTTGGTTGCAAAAGTAGTACGCAACCTGCCCCACTATTAACGATATCGGTTACTGCACCATCGATTTTTATGGTTTTAGTAATCTTGTTATCCAGCGTGCGAACCTCTAACGATTCACTAGGCTTGTTGTAGACGACGAATCTGTTCCGAGCAACGAACAGTGCAAAGCTTCCAGCATCTTCAATGACTCCATTTGGTTCAACGGCACCAGTAGGTTTTTTTGGTAGGAGAACTAAACCAAATCTGTCATTGCCCTCATTGACCAGTATCGAATGTTGTGAAGGATTGTACGAAATACTCTTAAAGGAGTTCCAAGTTTGACCAAGATTCTTCAATGAAACGTAAGGTAGGGAAGACACTTTTTTGCTATAATCGAAAGTTTGAACTTGCTTCTCTCTGTTGATGAAGATCAATTCGTTTTGATGTGTGACACTACAAGGCCTCTCACGATCTAATTTGAAAACCATGATACCAGAATCATGAGCTGCACCAAAGAGGTTGATGTGAGGATGTGCGGCAATTAACCAAAATCTGTCATTCTCCCTCTTAAATTGCTTCACCGGGGTTCTCTTGTCGAGATCCCACACTCTTAGTGTCTTATCCTCGCCAACAGAGATGATCAAGTTTTGGTGCGGGTGAAAGATTACACTGTCGACGTTGTTTGTGTGACCTCTGCAAGTATCAACCTCCCAAGCTTTAGTGGAACTCATTCTCCAAAGTTTTACTTGACGATCATCACCACCGGAAACAATTAGCGGTAGAGTAGGGTGAAACGATGCCCAGTTAACACCTCTAGTATGACCTTCCAATATGAATTTCACAACACAGTCACCAAAACCGGCGTCCAAAAGGTTCTGCTGAGCCGCGATTTGATCCTCGAAACTTGAAGCTCCAGGGGCAGAATGCCTCTTTCTCAATCCGCTGATATCCCACACTCTGATGGTTTCATCAAGAGATGCAGAAACCACCAAGTCCTCTGTGGGGTGAAATTGGGCACACATGACAAAGTGATTGTGGCCCGTTAAGCATGCCAATTCCTTACGATTCTGCCAATTCCAAATTCTTATCGTTTGGTCATCAGACGCAGTAATGATCCAAGGCAATTCTCTGTGAAAGAAAACGGTTCTAACGTAATCCAAGTGTCCATTCAACGTGTAGAGACATTTGTTGGTTTCCAGGGACCAAACTTTAATCGTGTAGTCATCACCGGCCGACGCAAATATAGGCTGCGTCGGGTGAAAGTCAATTCCTCTCACTGGACCTTCATGATCCTCATATCTGTGAAGTAGAGTGCCCATTCTGTAATCCCATAATTGGATAGTTGACGAAAAAAGTGCCACTAGAACCCACGGTCTAGAAGGGTGAAAAGCAATCCCCTTAGCCCTAGTGGACTTCGATTCAAACTTCGTGAGCATCTTCATCTTTTCGATCTGCAGGTTGAGATAAACAAAGAGGCGTGGCTCGAGTTCGGTAACCTTAAACTACAGATCTAGCGAGATGGGTTCAATCGAAAGAGCTATCAAGCAATTGATCAACTGGTAAACAAACACACTAATCAGACTGACTCTAAGGACCTATCCTGGATCTCCAGTAGTCAATCGAACTTCCTTCATTGAAGGTTCACATTACGTTTGGTGTTACCTCAACGCGGGTTCTTGCAGAATGGATCACTTCCTACGCTGTTACCCGGCCCTGCTTGAAGTGTCAGTGAATTAGAATCTGGCGCCGCCAGTAATTATTTATGCAGAAATATAAGGATTATTTTTTTAGTCGTAGTTTATGTATAACTTTAATTATATTGCTTAGAAGTCATGTAGTTCTTCTGGTGGATTTTTTGCAGACAAAAGCCGTCCGTGCTCAATGGGATACCCAAAACGTTGATACCAATTTTTTGAGCTTCATAACTGGATTGGTTTGTGCTATGGTAGAAGCACTGGATGATTTGCGTTCGGCACTAAAAGTATTTTCTTCAGTTTTGTTGTAAATTATAGTTCCATTCGGTAAGGAAACCAGGTCGTTTATATTTTGAACGAAATCTGTTTCGGTGTTGACCGGCGTGGAGACCTTTCCCGACAGGCGAGCCACTTGAATTGGGTTCCTTGGTATGCTGGAGCCAGAATCGGACCATTTTCCGATACTTGGGATCAGACCGCAGTACAACGCGAATGATGCCTCGTCGAATACGCCACCGGGTGCCATAATATAATCATACGCGATGTTCTTTTCTCGCTGCAGACAGCGGTTAATGGCTGAAATGTATCTGTTTGTGTAGGGAATAACTTTCATTGACTTTACGTGTGCGGTGAATTTTCCGCTTTCGATCATATCGGGAGAGTTATCCCAGTCAATCAAGCCACCAGCCCACTCAATCGTACCTGGATGATTGCTTGCTAATCCTCCAGGCCATAGAGCCACTTCCAATCTCATAGGCGTTTGTGGGTACTTATAAATTTCCAAATCCTCATCCCAAGTATCTTCCTTATATAGCGTTCTTACGATCTCCCCATCTACAATCCAGTGGATTCTGTTCTCGTCCCAATCAATCTCGTAGTCGTGATAGTTCGCACTGGTGTCTGACGAAACTGGCACCTTCAGCATTTTATTGTAGACCAGTTCACCACGGTAATAATAAGTAGATTGCACTTCGTCGAGTTCACTTCCAAGGAATTCGAAATCGATCTCGTCTCCCACTGCTGACATTATCACGACCGAGGAGATGACACCTCTTGATCTTCCAGTTTTCATTCGCACTGAGGTTTTACCGTAGAGGAAATATCTTGTAGCAGCCAATAGACAACCACTAGAGCCCCTGGGCATTGAAAGAACAATATCGCCCGTTTGCGGGTGAATGCTTGCCGGTCCGCTATATGTGAAGGCAATATTTTCTAGCATGTATCTAGCGTCGCTCTGAACATCTGAAATCAAATACTTATTGAAGTGTATCAAACCTCTGCTCACAAGCTGTGCCGCATCTTCGTTACCGTCAAGTGCCGACAGAGGTGCAGAGGAATATTCAATATTATTCGGTGGCACCAGCGCAGGCATGGGAGCACAACTCGTTTCGTTATAGGAAAACCTTGGATTGCAACCGCCCATGCAAACAGGTCCTGACCCACATTCCCCGTACGGCGAGCAGCATGGCCAATCTTCAGGACATTTTTGTACCGAATTACATTTAATTGGAACTAACGGACGGTAAAAGTCTGCTTGCGCCTTAACTGTAGCAAATAAACAATGTAATAGAAAAAATAAACCAACGATTCTTTGCATCCTAATCCAAAACCTTATTGATGCTGAATCCTGTTTTTGCCTGGTATACTATGCCAGTCGATTTACTGACACTTGAAGATGACACTGTCGCTCACAAAAAGTGCGTACCGAAAAAAAAAGTGTTAGAGAAAACAGATTCAAAACTACATGATCATAATAAACCCTGGCGTACTTCCGTTATCGCTTGTGGTTATGTTGACCGGAGAATTTTCCTGCTCAATCCTCATTTAGTTCAAACTTTATGTAGCCCTTCTGCTCTTTCAGTTTGTTTTGGACCATGTAGAGCATATTATAAAGTAGCGACAATACGGGCGTCTCAACGCCGTTTTTCCTTGCTATTTTCAAGGGATTCCCGAGAATAACTTCCAGCTCCATCAACTGGCCGTTTTCGCAATCAACACACATCGAAGGCTTGTACTCTTTTTTTCTCGATATATCACAGAAAAACGAGATAGATTCCTCGTCCAGTTCTATTCCTTCACTGGCAGCGATGGCCAAAATTTCTCTCATTCCAGGTTTAAATATTTCCTCCTCCGTACCGATCCCAGCGACACCGAACTTCAAGCAGCGGGACACGTCCATTCCAACCAGCGCTGTCGTTGTGCTGATCACGGAATTGTAGATAAGCTTCCTCCATCTCGTGTACCGAACCTTGTCATCGAACAGCACCACGTTGCGGCCTTCGTGCCTGTACAAATCAATAAATTTTCGAGCTGCATCGGCTGCAGCTTTATTCTCGACATCGAATGGGCCCACTAACATGTGGTCCTGCCCGATTTGCCGGATGACACCCTTGCCAATTTTCGTCGACCCAATTAGCTGCGTTCCCGACAGAACCACTACCTTGTCATTAACACAATCAAACTCAGAATAAATATCTTTTTCGATATCGATCCCGTTCTGAACCAGCAGAATGTTCGTCTGTCTTTCGGGACAGAGCTTACGATTACTCTCAACAATAGGCCTTATTACATCCGGCATGCTGGTACCCTCTGGTCCATCAGGAATATTTTTCGTAGTAACTATAACGTATTCAAAGAATCTCCCGCTTCCAGATGCCTCTTCTACATTTTTGAAGAATCTATGCGGTCTCCAATTATGCAATTGGCCATAGTCGCAAGAGTCAATTTCGTACCCATGATTCTCAACTTGCTCATAATCAGATCTGACAACCAGGGAAACCTGGCTTTTACCTCTAAGAAATAACGACAGGGCTGCGATCACTCCAACACCGCCAGCACCGATCACAATGACCTCCGGAATTTCAGTTCCGCTCATCAATGCCTCTCAATTTTAGCACAAATACTCACACTAATGGTGAATTACACACCCAATATCCAGAGATTTACAATAAATTGAGCAAGTTATGCTCTTTTTATACTGCTCATCTTGTAATTAAACTATGACAGATAAGCTGAAAAAAAAACGTCGAAGCGTAAATCAAGAATTTAAAATGATTAGAGCTAATTGTGAGCTAAAAGATCTTGGATTCTGAGTTTGTATTCTAGATATGCTCGGGGCGATTGCTGAGATAGTTGTCGAGAATTGGCAATTTCTTGGCATTTATATCGGGGGCTATTAGATCTAAGAGATATCTGCTAGAATTTGCGTCGTTGGCAGTATTGAGAGGACTCGATTTTTTTTATCCATGAGAATTGGGTATATAATTTGGTTTTTGCTAGCCTGGTTACCTCTGGGCAATGGGCTGGTACTTATTGACTCGACTCTGGCGTCCGCGTGCATTTACTATGAACTACAGTATGATTGGGGCTGTCATTCGCATGGGAATGGTATGAAAGCTTATGCGTGCCGTTGTAAGAACATCAATTGGTTAGGTAGCGTGACAAATTGCATTAGGAATAACGCTGATTCGACGAGGTTGATAAATCATGCGTTTAAACATCTTTCGACTCGTTGTCTTCAGAAGGCACATTTGCATTATTCCGTGGATGATATGTATCGATTTGCCGATAATGGGTCGCTGTATCTGCGGGAGCCCACTTTGCAGGATAGATCGGTACCGGTGAATACGACTTTGCTGGTCAATCAGACTGATTTTGACTGGTACCACAGGAAATTCAAGGACTATACTTTTTCTGTGGAAAGATCTCAATGGTTTGGGTGGGGTCTGGTTCTTTACTGGGCAACAATTGTAGGTTTCGCTACGTTCTTCAACCTTTGCAGAAGGCTTGCTGGCTACTCGCTAGTGAACAACTGGTTTAGAAAGCACATCAGTGTACCGTCGGCCTTTAGAGATTATCGTGAAAGAACGTATTATTTGGCTAAAATCATACCTTTGAACTTTCAAACTCGTTTGCATGGACTGGTTGTTGCCGTCTTCTTAGTGCTGACTATCATTTCAGTCGGTGTGGGTTACGAGCTAAAATTGCCACATCCATATTTGACCACCAGGTGGTATGCGAACCTGAATTTGGTGAGTTATAGAACAGATCTGATGGCCATCTCGTTATTTCCAGTCATATATCTATTCGGTATCAGAAACAATCCGCTTATCTATATTTCTGGGCTGCCATACTCTGTATTCCAATTCTACCATCGTTGGTGTGCGTATACATGCGTCGTTTTGGCATTCATTCATTCCATTATTTGGACAGTGTGGGCCATTGCTGATGGAGGCTATAAGATGTGGGCAATGGACGCTTATTGGAAATGGGGTATCGCAGCGACAACTCTAATTGTTCTTCTCATTTTCCATAGCGAGAAAGTCCTGAGAGATCTTGCTTATGAAATCTTCCTAGTTATGCACCAATTTATGAATATTGCATTCATCATAAGCATGTATTATCATTGCAATACACTAGGGTGGTTAGGTTGGATCTGGTCTATGGTGGGGATTCTTTGTTTTGATCGATTCATTAGAATAGTGAGAATAGCCATTAGTGGAGGAGTTCGTACAGCAACCCTCATTGATTGCGGGAACAGATCTGTTATAAAAATGGTAATGAAAAAGCCCAAATACTTCACATACGCCGCCGGATCTCATGCCTTCGTTTACTTCCTCAGTCCAACTGATTCGTGGTACTATTTCTTCCAATCTCATCCTTTCAGTATAATATTAAAGCCAGAGGAGGACCATCGAAATCCTGATAATCTAGTTTTCTACTTCAAGGCCAATAAAAGCATCACCAGAGCCATGCTCAATAAAGTATTGAAAAGCGGAAGGGGAACTGCCACTTGCAAGATTCTCTTGGAGGGTCCCTACGGGACCACAATCCCCAAAACCGTCAAGGATGTCAGGAAGACTGTCGCAGTCTGTGCTGGACTTGGAATTTCAGCAGTATATCCAATTTTGAGAGAGAACTTAACTTCCTGTAGGCAAATCGATCACAAGTTGATCTGGATTATCAATGATTTAACTTCTCTCGATTGGTTTAATGAAGAGTTGCAATGGCTGAGAGCCCAAGGCACAAAGGTCTCCATAGTTTACACCAAAGCTGATGATAAGGACGTCGAGGCTTCATCCATGGGTTCTCAAACGTCACAGAGCTGGTACGACCTTGAAAAACTATACTCGCGACCCAATCTGCTTAATCTGCTTGAATCTGAGGTTCAACAGGCCTCTGATGAAGCAGTAGATTTAACAATAGTCAGCTGCGGTCCTCCTTCGTTCAACGATGAACTTCGCGACTTCGTGGTTAAAAGCATAGCTCATGATTTGAAGATAGATGTTGAGCTTCAAGAGGAAAGTTACACCTGGTGATAGCTCTTGTCCTGTAAATACCAAAAGATAATTAGTACATGCATTTAATCGATATTCTCACTTTCATCGGAGTCTTCCGCTTCTTGGCGACGTAATAGTTCTTGCCACTTTTCCGTGAGTTCCCTGATCGATTCCGGATTCAGTGAAGCATCGACAATATCCTTTGGGACATGATTTTCCGAGTGTTCCTTCGATGCAAATCGACTCATGTTATTTTCACTCACTATTCGTAGTTCATAGTCAGAATCTCTATCTGCAGAGAGCAGCTCGTTCCATGAAAAAAGAAGCGAATCAGTAGTTCTCGAGAAAGGATTGATATCAATCAGATACAATTTTTTAAAAGGTCGAGGGATATACACATCCAGTACGCATGCCTTCTCTGTAAACTTTGTTAGAAACACATCATTGACAAATTCATCGATCACGTCTTTAAAATTCTCAATTAGCGGTTCCAAAAAGCTGTAATAGTTTAAATCCCGCTGCGAAACTCCAAGAATACGCCCCTCTTTAACGAAAACCCGAAACTCTAATGCTGGATTGATATCAAACCACTGTCTTAACACCAACTCGAACTCCGCAACCGCGCTGTCGCCCTCATCGCACTCGTCAAATCCATGCTGCAGATCAAAAGATATGTAGTTAGACGCATTCAGCAAAAGATACAGCTCGTTAATCTCTGAACATTTCATCGTATTGTTCGGCAAAATCCAAGTCGCGTCTCGCGGCGCAGACCAATTAAGTTTGGGCGCCACGGCGCCCAACTCCCGTATTACTGAACGTATCCTCTCATGCAACTCAGGAAAGTCCTTCACAGGGTCCACAGTTTCCACTTTTTCACTCGACGATTCCTCTTCGCTCCAGTCACTGTATTCATTTTCCTCATCTCTTACCACTCCCTGAGTATAGACAGACTTTACTTGCTCCGAATCTGGCAGCCTGATCCCATCCTGTTCCAAATAACGAATAAACTCTGCCGGAAGCGGCTTGATTATCCTAGACTTTGGTACATGACCCGGAAACAAACGGTACCAATTCGAGTACCGACAATTCTCCACATGTTGCCTACTCACAGGCAGAGGTTTCAACGCAGTATAGGCCCCAACCATCGCCACCAACCGCCCAGAAGAGCCCAAATTCTGCTAGATCTTGGCTTAAATCCAGGCTTCTTATAAGGCTCATCGCCTGGAGTCGCTTTCCACGAGGTCATCGGGCTCCAAGGCTAGGAATTTTTCAGTTCGCCACCAGTATATAAGATCAACAAGAGGTGTCGAGAGGAATTTAGAGGAATATCTGGGAAGTAGAGAGGTCAATTGGGTTTATTTGGGTTGCTTATTGATATGGCTGCCAAGGTTTCTTCGAATGCCACTTTTCAAACGAGAGAAAAGCCGCAGGAGGTGCGCAAGGCGAACATCATTGCTGCTCGGGCTGTTGCCGATGCGATTCGTACGTCTTTAGGACCTAAAGGTATGGATAAGATGATCAAGACGTCTCGTGGAGAAGTTATTATTTCTAATGATGGTCATACTATTTTAAAGCAAATGGCGATTTTACATCCTGTGGCTAAAATGCTTGTGGAAGTATCAGCAGCACAGGACGCGGAGGCGGGGGATGGTACTACTTCTGTGGTTATCCTGACGGGGGCTCTTCTTGGAGCTGCGGAAAGGTTGCTGAATAAGGGGATTCATCCGACGATAATTGCGGAGTCGTTCCAAAGGGCTGCAAAGAGGTCGGTGGACGTTCTTTTGGAGATGTCACACAAGGTTTCGTTGAAGGATAAAGATGATTTGGTGAGAGCTGCGTCGACTTCTTTGAGTTCGAAGATTGTCTCTCATTTTTCCAGTTTTTTGGCTCCGCTGGCTGTGGACGCAGTGCTGAGTATCTCCGGTGAAGAGTCGAAAACAGTGGATTTGAGCGATATCCGTTTGATTAAGAAAGTTGGCGGTACCATTGCGGATACAGCGATGGTTGATGGTGTTGTGTTGACGCAGAACGTGGTCAAGAGCGCAGGAGGACCGATTAGGATGGAAAAGGCACGGATAGGGCTCATTCAGTTTCAGATCTCGCCACCTAAGCCAGACACTGAAAATAATATTGTTGTTAGTGATTACAGGCAAATGGATAAGATTCTGAAAGAGGAAAGGGCGTACCTGTTGAATATCTGTAAGAAGATAAAAAAGAGCAAATGTAACGTTTTGTTGATTCAAAAATCCATCCTTAGAGACGCTGTGAACGATCTAGCGCTTCACTTTTTGTCTAAACTGAACATCATGGTCATTAAGGATATCGAAAGGGAGGAAGTGGAGTTTTTGTCCAAGAGTTTGGGTTGCAAGCCAATCTCTGACATTGAACTGTTTACGGAAGACAGGTTAGGTTCAGCGGATCTGGTGGAGGAAATTGAAAGCGACGGTTCTAAGATTGTTCAGCTAACTGGTGTCAAGAGTGACAAGGCTAAGCCTACCGTCTCAGTTATCATTCGTGGTGCAAATCAAATGATCTTAGACGAAACTGAGCGTTCGTTACACGATGCGCTCTGTGTTATTCGCTGTCTAATCAAGCAGAGAGGGTTGATTGCTGGTGGTGGTGCTCCAGAAATAGAAATTTCCCGTAGATTGACTAAGGAATCACGTTCCATGGAAGGCGTTGAGGCCTTTATCTGGCAAGAATTCGCCCAAGCCTTAGAAGTTATTCCAACCACTTTGGCAGAGAATGCTGGTCTCAACAGTATAAAAGTGGTCACTGAACTACGCTCCAGACACGAGGGTGGAGAACTAAATGAGGGAATATCGGTGAGACGCTCCGGTACCGCAAACACATACGATGAACACATTCTGCAACCGGTGCTGGTCAGCACCAGCGCGATAACCCTTGCATCTGAATGCGTCAAATCGATATTACGTATTGACGATATATGCTTCAGTCGTTAACTAAACCCGAATGCAACATAGATCTAACAAACGGTCAAGGTGACCAGTGAATATCAACGTAATAATAAATGCATAAATACGAGTCCTTGTAAAGTGCGCATGTAACTCCGCTTATCTCTTGAGAAATTTCACAGCATCTTTGCTGAACACATACGAGCCACCGCTAAAGACCGTTGTGACTGCAACCAAGTAACCCATCCATTCGAAGTATCTCGCCAGCGACTCCGAGCTGATCCCAGCTTCGTTTGCTCGCTCCTCCTCCTCCTCCATGTTCTTCACAATGAGAAGCAGAACACCAAGTCCCAGATATATCATCTGGAACAAAGTGTTATACTTGGATATCAGTGTTGGCTTAACTTCAGCGCTTGGGTAATGAAAAAAATCCCAGTAGGAGGTCCAAGAGATCTTCATATATTTCTGTCTCATCGATGCATAACGGAAATACAGAGCACTCAACCCCAGTAGCACATCTCTGCCCAGTATCAGTCCCGCGATCGGTAGCGGGATCAATTGCGGTCCCGGTGGGACCGCCAAAGAGACCGTAGTGACAATCATCAGTAGCTTATCGGCAATGGGATCCAATATCGTGCCTGCCACGGACTTCAACTTGTACTTTCTCGCTATATGGCCGTCCAGGAAGTCCGTCACGCATGAATAGGCAAACAGTCCCAATGCTGGTGTCAGGTTATTTGTCCAGATGTAATGTCCAATAAACGGAGTACACGCTATCCTTGTCATCGTGAGGACGTTGGGAACTGTGAAAACAGATGTCTTTAAACCCTTTTCTTGGGCATTGTTTGATGTACCTCTCACTGACCATCGATATGGCAGACGACTGGCAGCTATACTGCCACGTACCTTAAGCAATTGGATAGCTCTTAAAGGCGTAACATTCCTGGGATGTAGAAGCAGCATAAAGGCCTAGTCGATGATCTTTTAACAACTGGCTCCTACAGTATCTATCATCAAAGTGTTGACACTTTTTCTAAGACTTACATACTAACTCTTGAACCTGATTATGAAGGCAGACGGAGACTGCTGCTGCTCGATTAGCCGTGGTTGCTGGTTCTCAAGGGGTGCCAAACAACTCGTTCACTGACTCAGTCAGTCATCTTCTGTTGACTCACCTAGTTGCGTCGCAAGCATTCGCTAGATCTGATCCGAGGAAAGCTGCTGTTGAGGACAACGCTGTTGGGAAAGTCTACTTTGGTATTTAACAAGAGTTCTCAATTGCAATTGATCGTCAATTCGTTGAAATTTGCGAGATCCAGGACTTTTCTGAGAAGGATGAACGTCTTGGTGTACAACGGTCCTGGAACCACACCTGGGTCTGTGAAACATACTACTCAGACTTTAAGACACTTCCTGGAACCGTATTATGCTGTCAGTACCGTATCGTCTAAGGCGTTACAAACGGAGCCCTGGATGTCGAAGGCATCGGCAATTGTGTTTCCCGGTGGAGCTGATCTTCCCTACGTGAAAGAATGCAAGACGGTGATACCGAAGATTAGGGACTTTGTCGAGAGGCAAGGCGGATTATTCATAGGTTTTTGTGCTGGTGGTTATTTTGGCACTAGCCGGGTTGAATTTGCTCAGGGCGATCCAACAATGGAAGTCACAGGCAATAGAGATTTGAGATTATTCCCAGGGATTTCTCGTGGTCCAGCATTCGATGGGTTCAGGTATAATAGCGAGGAGGGGGCAAGACCATCTCCTCTGATTCTTCCTGATGGAACGGAGTTGGTAACCTACTTTAATGGTGGACCGCTTTTTGTTGATGCGGATGAATTCAGCAATACTGAAGTCCTAGCACGCTACGTGGAAACTCCAGATGTCGCATACTCTGATTCATCTTCCAAGACAGCTGAAGCAGGACCAGCAGCCGTAGTTTTGTGTTCAGTTGGGAAGGGAAAAGCGCTTCTCACTGGGCCACATCCTGAGTTCATTCCTCGGCTGCTCGAAAGAACTGATGATGTCCACTTTCTCTCGAAGGTGGTCAAGGTGCTGAAGGAAAACGAAGCTAAAAGATTGAGCTTTCTTAAGACGATCTTCACGAAAGCTGGACTTAACTGTAATAACGATTTCTCGAATGTTAGAGCGCCAAATCTGACACCACTGCTAGTCGCATCCTCAGAGAGCAAACAAGATACTGTGAACGAGTTTCGAAATAATATCCTGAACGCTTCAGGTTTAAGGAAAACTGATACTCATGCTGAAATTGATGGTGGCAGCGACATTTTTCGTTTCTATGAAGGCTACTCTTCCTCCTACGATAATGCTGCGGCCTCTCTGTTACACGAGGAACCAGATGAAGTTGCAAAAGCAGTTATCTTTCCAACAGAGGGGGAATCGACTCCTCACTTAGCTCTCACTTCTAATTTCAACGTGGACAAGTATTTCAAATATTTGAACCCAACTAACACTATCGGAAGTCTTCTAATGTACGGAGAGGTTGTAACTTCGACCAGCACTTTGTTGAACGAAAACAAGACTTTTCTGTCTTGCATACCAAAAAACTCGATGCTGCATGTAGGAACGATTCAAGTTTCTGGCCGCGGAAGGGGAGGAAATGTGTGGATAAATCCGAAAGGTGTTTCTGCTTCAACCGCCGTTGTTACGCTCCCATTACGTTCTCCGAAGACTAATAAGCCGGTTTCCATTGTTTTCGTCCAGTATTTTTCAATGTTGGCTTATTGTCAAGCTATCACCAGCTATGGACCAGGCTATGAGGACCTGCCTGTTAGAATTAAGTGGCCAAACGATCTCTACGCTCTGAACCCCAAATATTATCAAAGCTCTAAATTATCAATACTTGGACAAAGAATGGGCCAAGGATCTCAAATACAAGTCGCGTCGGTGTCAGATATTGAGCCAGCTTACATGAAAATTGCCGGACTTTTGGTTAATTCGAACTTCATCAATGACAGTTACACGCTGCTCCTCGGCTGTGGATTGAACGTGAGTCATGATGGGCCAACCACCTCTTTAAATACCTGGATCAGCTTATTGAATAAAGAACGTGAGGCCGCACGTCTAGATTACTTGGAACCAATTCAGGTCGAGAAGCTGCAAGCATTGTACATGAATCATCTCGAAACATATCTCCGTAAGTTTATTGATTACGGAGCAAGTTCTATTCTACCTGATTATTATCGTTTATGGTTGCACAGTAACCAAATAGTAACGTTAATGGACCATAATAATGCCAGGGCAATAATCACCGGTATAACCGAAGATTATGGTTTACTAGTGGCCAAAGAGTTGGTTTCCGGCAGTAACACACAGTTTACCGGATCAGTATATCATCTGCAGCCCGATGGGAATTCGTTCGATATTTTCAAAGGGTTGATCTCTAAGAAGGCCAGTTGAACTACATGATTGGCTGTTAACTTGATAATCTATGTATAATATCGAGGCTATCTCTGCATAGTTTAAGTATCTAGTAACACTAAATGCGTCAGTTTATAGTACAGGTGATCAAGCACGGCTATATTCATGGATATCATATTTTCATTATTTTTTGGTGTCTTCATGACTTTTACTATCCTGGTTTTCGTTAGCATTTGGAGAATAGACAGGAGAACCGGGACTATAGCTGGGTGAGGTAGGACTGTAGTTGGGAGAAGTAGGAGAATAGCTAGGCGACGTTGGACTGTAGCTTGGAGATGTTGGGCTATAGCTTGGAGACGTTGGGCTGTAACTGGGCGACGTTGGGCTATAAGTTGGTGAGGTCGGACTGTAGCTTGGCGACGTTGGGCTATAGGTTGGTGACGTTGGACTGTAGCTTGGTGACGTTGGACTGTAGCTTGGCGACGTTGGACTGTAGCTTGGCGACGTTGGACTGTAGCTTGGCGACGTTGGACTGTAGCTTGGCGACGTTGGGCTGTATGATGGAGAAGTTGGTGAGTATGACGGAGACGTTGGGCTGTAGCTTGGGGATGTTGGTGAGTATGATGGAGAAGTTGGTGAGTATGATGGAGACGTTGGTGAATATGATGGTGAAGTTGGTGAATAGGAAGGAGAAGTTGGAGAATAGGAAGGAGAAGTTGGAGAGTATGTTGGTGATGATGGCGAGAAGCCTGGAGACGAAACTCCACCGAAACCCGGAGAATTTGGTGCTTCGCCGAACCCAGTTCCGTAATCCGTACCTCCATAAGCCGTGAACCCACCAGCCATAGCGTCGGACGCACCGGAATCAACCAGTGGCGAAAACATGAGCTCATCCTTGACGTCAATTTCAGCATTAACAAGACCACTTTCATTACTGTAAGGGGTTGCGCCACCGTCTTGACCATCCTCAAGTTCGGTAATCTTTTGCTCCGGCATGTATTTGACAAGAGATTCTTCGTCGATCATCACGTCAAAGGCGCCAGTACCAATTGGCGCCATCTGACCGAGAATGACATTTTCAGAGACACCACGGCAATCATCCATTTCGGCACAAGCACCTGCTTCGAATAAGATCTCAACAGTTTCTTCGAAAGAGCATCTCATTAAAGCACCGGTCGAGGACCTATTAAACCCGTGACGTGTCACTGATGTCAGTCCGCCCTGCGTGGTCATCACATCCACCAGTAATGCCATGTGACGGTAATTAACATAAGAACCATCGGACGCAATAACATTGTAGACTTCCTTGTACAAAGCAGCGCGGCCCGCTTCGATACCAAGAACTTCCATGATATCGATGAATGAGTTAGTGTAAATTCTCGTTGAGTCAACTCCTGGCACGGTCATAACTTCCGATAAATTAACACCATCAGTTTCCAACACCCATTCAGGAACTTTTTGATACTCACCGGCAGGGCTTGGAACCTTTCGGTCATATTTCATCATGACAACACGCTCAATGTTTTCAACACCACGTAATGTAATGTTTTCAAGCATTGTGTTCTCGATCTTTTTCAACATATGATCTTCCTCTGCTTCAGTTTCGATATCCATCGATTTAGGACGGACGACACGACAACGAATAATAAGCTTCTCCGCATTATCTTCCGACCATATAACAAACAAGTCATTTTTGAAAGTTTCTTTTATTTTTTCACCCACTTGGCCCATGGTCAAGTCTTTATCGTTCATTGCTGCACGATCCAACTCTAAACGTAATAACCAAGGCGACTGTTGATCCAACGATTTTTCAGTCTCGTCATCCAGAAGAGAGAAATGCAATTGAATGATTTCTTCATCCTCGGGGATCACCGTTGAGCGAGGATCAGGGTCGTAATAGATTTCTGACGCGACCGTGACACTCTTTAGAGTGGTATGTTCGATAGCTGATCTAATAAACTTAGCCTTTTCTTGATCCGCCGCATAATCAGGTTCCAAGTAAGCAGTCAACGAAGGCGTTTTCATATTCTTCGCGACATTCAAAATCTCCTTTAAACGTGGCACACCTGAAGTAACTTTCTTTGAAGCGACACCAGCAAAGTGAAAGGTGTTCAAAGTCATTTGTGTTGCTGGCTCACCGATAGATTGAGCTGCCAAAACACCGACCATCTCTCCCGGATGAACAATGGAGCGCAAAAATTGAACTTCAATATTATTCAGTACCCACTCGAAAGCTTGTTTTGTTAACCTGTATTCTTGAATGATTCGACGGGTTGCTAACCGCGACCGCAATAAGCAGCAGAAGAGGGATATGGAGTCTTTTTGTGCTTGTTGAATTATATTACTTTTGCCACGCAAAACCAATAATTTCTCCTCTAGTGCTCTGACTCCGAATATAACGTCCCGGATGCTCAAATCTGATGGCTTAGTATGGTCAATTCTAAACGTCTGTTGCGCATTTTGTACAATACGTCTGATGTTAACTGGTAACGGCCAGTTGGGCTCACCATCAACAAAAACGGAACGCAAAAAGCGGCGATCCTCCACCAATTGTCGGTACTCTTCATCCAGCAACGCCTGAAGCTTGAGGTCTCCCACAATCTCAGAACCAGATTCCAAAAGGTGGGGTTCAAGTGAATTCTCCACATTCAGAAGATCAATTCTATAACGTCTCTCAAACGCAGCGTCTGATCCCCCAATTGTGTCAACAGATTGCTTTTCAATATGCGATGCATCCATACCGTCTTCACCGTAAATAAACTGAATGACGTTACCCAAAGAGTTCCTTGTAGTGCTATCGTAATGCACCATAATGTCCTCCAAAGCCTTAACCAAACGACGCTGAATATACCCTGTTTCCGCCGTCTTCACCGCTGTATCGATCAGACCTTCACGACCACCCATAGCGTGAAAGAAGAACTCTTGAGGAGTCAAACCCCTCAAATAAGAGTTTTCAACAAAACCTTTCGATTCTGGCGAATAATCGTCTTTGGAAAAATGCGGAAGTGTACGATCAACGAAGCCAAAAGCGATACGTTTACCTTCAACGGATTGTTGCCCAACACATGCTGACATTTGCGCTATATTAATGAAAGAACCTTTGGATCCTGCGCTTACCATTTGTTTGACATTATTCAGATCCTTCAAATTAACTTCAGCAAGACGGCCCGCTTTATCTCTTGCTTCGTTCAAGAATCTCACCACGCTATCTTCAAAGGATTCACGGAGCGTCATACCATGCTTGGCGGTTAACAAATTAGCTTGAGCTTCCTTCGTTACATCCTCAACTTTCTTCTTGGCATCCGCTATGGTTTCAGTAATCTCCCTCATAGTTTGCCCATCAGCGATTGTGTCTCCGATACCCGTGGAAAATCCGTTGTGTAATAGCCAGTAGTTGACCACTTTTTGGATGTTGCCAAACAGTCTAGCGCAGACTTGAGGTCCTTTTTCTCTTGTAACAACGTGAATCAGCCCACCACTGGATGAACCAACCGTTTTCTTATCCACGACACCAAAGACGATCTTACCATCAATGATAAGCATACCATTATCTTTTGGTGATAGAAGAGTAGTTCCCTCATCAAACCGTTGCAGGTGGATTCCCTTGGGGATAGCGATGGAAAGAATCTGCTTACCAGTCCATAATGGCTTGGGCTTTAATATCGCAGGTGTTGGAATTAAGCCGTCCCAGTCTGGAACCCAGTACAACATATTCAACACTTGGTCAAGCTCAATGAAATTATCCCTTAAAGTTAGCTTACGAATACCACAAAGCGTATCCTGAACGATACCCATACAAGGCTTATTAGACTGTGGCGAAACAATTTGCAAAGGAACGGCACAAAGCTGAGATAATTCTGCCCTAGTTTCTTCAGACTGCGGCACATGTAAATTCATTTCATCACCATCGAAATCGGCGTTATAGGGAGACGTAACAGACAGGTTCAGTCTGAATGTTGAGTAAGGCATTACCTTCACTCTGTGAGCCATCATAGACATTTTATGCAAAGATGGTTGACGATTGAATAACACGGGGTCATTATCCATAATGTGTCTTTCAACTTTCCACCCATATTGTAGCTGGATATCACCGGCTCTTTTACTGTATCGTAGATCTATACGGTCTCCATTATCACGGATGACATACTTCGCACCAGGATGTTCATTAGGCCCATTACGAACTAAAAAGGTGAGACGATCGATGTTATACGGAGTGACAACTTCGGGATATGTGAGCGTTTTAGCAATAGACTTAGGAACTCCGACCTGATCCAACTCCAGGTTAGGATCACCGGAAATAACAGTTCTAGCCGAGAAATCGACACGTTTACCCATCAAGTTACCTCTGATACGACCTTCTTTACCTTTTAAACGAGCACGAATTGACTTTACGGGACGCCCAGATTTCTGAAGCGCCTGCGGTTGACCAGCAATATCGTTGTCCATATAAGTCGCTACGTGAAATTGAAGCAAACTCTCGGCCTCTTCAATTGCGTGATGTGGTGCACCGTTGTGTTCTAATGTCTCCAAACTTATATTCGCTTTTAGAATATCAGCTAGTTTAAACGTTAAATCATCCTCACCTCTCTGAGATTCGTTAAAGGAGATGGAAGGTCTCACAGGTGGTGGTGGAACGGGTAAAACAGTCAAGATCATCCATTCAGGGCGTGCAAATTCCTCGTTAAATCCCAATCGACAAGAATCTTCAGGTGAGATATGCTTGAAAATGTTTAAAATCTCCTCCATAGTCAAAACTCTCTGTTCGGGCTCTTCGGGATCCCCACTGTTCTTTTCCTTCTTCCAGCTTCCCACAAGTTTCAAACCATCTTTACGGATTGTTGGCTGAGCGTTACCGCAACCACCTCTCGAGATTAGTTTTGTAGGATCATCTTCTGATGGAACGTCACTTTCACAAATCATTTTGGTCTTACAAAGGCTCCAAATAGCATTAAATCTCTTCTTAGAGTCTTTTATCTTCGCTGCTTGTCTCATCTGTTCATTGTGATCATCCAGCAATAACTTTCCACAATGCATACAGACACATTCGCAAACTTTTTTGATTTTTGAAATGAAACCTATGTGAAAAACTGGTTTGGCGAGATCGATGTGGCCAAAATGACCTGGACATTCGTTCATGCCTTCCTGACAAGTTTGACATTTCAGATTTCGATCGATAGACCCCAGTCGTGGGTCATTTAGACCGCCAACTTTAGCTCTTGTCTGTGTTTCATCCATAGTCTCAGGGAATCTAATTTTAGCCACACTGATGGCTCTGACTTCCTCCGGCGAGAAAAGCCCAAACTGAACTTCCTTTACGGTCCGCAGCGGAGCACTTGAGTATTGTTGCGCAACCATGATAATGTAATGTCTTATAACCTGTCTTTTTTATAGTTTTTTTATTTGTCCTTGAGAGGGAAAAGGTATCAGTAGATCAGAAACTCAGAACCGAAGAGGTGATCGTAATGAAAGATTCTTGGCGTCGATATTCGACTGGCAGTTTTCTCTTCTCTTGTTAGAAGGCAAAAACTTCTGAGATAACCCAACCAGGAAGACCACTTGGTGACTCAAAAATCAATCGCTTGAAGGTATCGACAGGTCAACTGTGAGTACTTTCTCTCCAAATTGAAAGCTTTCTCGACTCAAAATACGCTTGCCACGACTTTTATTGCGCAAACTATTTCGTCAAAGATATGTCAAAAGGAAACGTTCAAAAACCTCTCGTTAACAGTCCAAAGGATATCAAAGAAGTACACTGGATTGAGTGGAAAGCTATCCCCCAGCAGATCTCAGTCGAAGTCGATAGTGACCTTACCTTATGGATCACAGAAACCTTCAAATCCCCGTCAATGTTGTTACGTTTGTTTATCAAATTTTGCCATCCACTGTTGAAGGAAAAGTGTGCATTTCTGCACGTCAAAAGTGACTGATGGGAAATAGTCGTTACCCGCCTTCAAGTGAGCTGAGATATAACGAATTAGCCGCCGATGAATCGCTTAACGCTCAATAAAGTATATCTCTGTGGGTCGCATTCATTGCTGGGTATGATATTTCTTGTTCTCTCAGCGCAGAGGAATCAACATGTTTGAAACTGTAGGCAGTAGGCATTTTTTGTGACATTTCCAGTTTAACTTCCTTCTTGAGGATTCTGGCTTCGGCATAGAAGCTGGTCGCCTGTGGCAGGAGCCTTCAGTCAGATACTTTAGATATGGGGGTTGAATTCTCTACAGCTGCCCTTGTTGAGAGAGTAAACAATTGGCGGGAGCGCGGACGCGCGGTTTTGGAAAAACCTACACATAACTATACTAGTTATCCAGGATTGCATATGGAGCTGGTCTATTCAGGGTTTACGCCATGTTACTCTCACGTCTGGGAGACGATATCTCTCCTAATCGGATATCTATAAGCTGAACATGCTCTGCTCCTCAAGAGAACATCTTGGACAAGGACTTTTTCTGTTTATCATTCATTTGTTTTTTCTTCAATCTTGCGCTCTTGATGGCATTCAAGATTGAAGGGTCGTTCTGTTGAAATGTTGTAGCCATTTCGAGGTCAGCAATCGCCATATCTGGATCGTTCAGAGCGTTGTATGCGAGGCCTCGACGGTAAAGGGCCTTGGCCTTGGCCTTGTCGTTTGCCGCTTCAGCATATAGGACTTCTGAACCGGCCACCAGGACCTTTTGGTACTCCTGAGTCTTTAGCGCACACAGCGCGATGTTTAGCGGCACGGAAACTTTTAGATCATTTATGGATTTCAGATCATCCTCTGGCAGATCTTCGGGGACATACTCCTTCAGGAACTTATCGCACTTGAGGTATTTTTCTAGTGCCACCTGGTAGTTTTGGTTTTTGAACTGTTCAGTTCCGATTTGTTTCACAAACTCCACCGCTTTTAGAACACTCTTAACATCGTTGATGTCAACTTTACTATCATCCTTGATGGAATCTTCGTAATTGTCACCATGCGCGTCAGTTGGAGTTTCCTCAGCGTTTGGTGGGACTTCATAGTCGTCTGGTAGCACACCACAGTCTTCGATCTTGACGTCCCTGAGTGGCTTGTCATTCTCCTTATCAGTCTGTTGGTTTTCAATTAGACGAACTAGACGCTTACCTTGAATCACTTCACCAAATACCACATGTTTCCCGTCCAGATGAGGAGTAGGAACGCAAGTAATAAAAGCCTGTGATCCATTTGTGTTGGGTCCGGCATTTGCCATCGACAGCAGAAAAGGTTTGTCATGTTTCAAAGTAAAGTTCTCGTCCTCAAACTTCTCGCCGTAGATGCTCTCTCCACCGGTACCATTAAAGTTGGTGAAGTCACCGAACTGAAGCATAAAATCCTTAATCACTCTGTGAAAGATAGAGCCCTTGTAGGAAAGAGGAATGTCTGGTTTCGTCTTCGACATACCATGGGTGCCTTTACACAGCTCGATAAAGTTCTCGGCTGTCTTGGGTACAACATCATTGAAAAGTTCAAAAACAATACGACCTTTCTCCTGTCCCCCGATGGAGATATCAAAATATGTCTTTGGTCTAGCCATTGCTACTGTAAATCCGTTCACGTAATTTGCCAACCGAAGATCTCAGCGTCCTTCATGTATGGAGGCCCATTGATATTCGTTTTTATACTAGTTGGGTAGCGCGCGCACCGTTTGTCTTCAAGGAAAACGAACTTTCTAGAAAAAATGAGCTTAAACATCGCCAACGTTGTCAGACGTGGCCTCGATCTTGCCCTTCAACAACTTCTTGTAGTCTGTATAGTCCGTGTCATCTTCTGTGTCATCGTCTACTTCGGCTTCCCCGTCGTTTTCGCTCTCGTAATCGCCGTCGTTTGGATCTTCAGCGTCGTCATCTCCCCAAAGGGCGAATTTATCGTTATCTCGCTCTTCATTGAACTCGATTATATCCTTCAGGACGCTTTGATAGCGAGTATCTCCTACACTGATATCGTTCGAAAGTCCTCTAATGTGTCCATTATCTTCCACCACCTCACCGGTGTGCAGGTCAAGCACATCGCCTTGATCTTCGATCGACTCGTATTTCCGTATTATATTCGTCCATACTTGTCTCATGTTTTCGTCGGCACGCTTGTGCCGTTCCATTATTTCATTGTCGCTTAATTTTGGTATAAGCTGATCTTCCTTGGACAGTACGTAGGCTGAATCGTCCTTTCCCGACAAAGTAGCCTTTCTGACCCTTTTAGCTGAAGTCGATTTGGGTGTCGGCGGAATTTCTGGTACACCGCGTTTCCCATCGTTAATCTCTTGGACTGGTTTATCCAACAAGCTTCGTAAAGTCTGATGCAGTCTTTTCAAAGCTGCCTTCTTGGACGGCTTGGGCCTGGTTCTCATGGGCACAGCAGCTACGAGACACACCGGCCACACTGCAGTCCGAATCTATAATTCCTACAACTATGTACATATCCCATTGAATTGTTCGCGATGTGATCTACACGCGTTGCCATAACGCACTCATGCAATACGATCGTAGACGACTCAACGATCCACTGTTTTCACCCGATCTCTGTTACCCTTGGAGTCCCAACATTGTCTGAAAAATCCCATTTCTCTCATGCACTGTCTCCAGTCATTAGTCTCTGCGTGGCAAAGTTGCAAGGCCAGGTTCTCAACGTAGCAACCTGTTTTTGAAATTCTTGCATCCCACGCGTCCGGATCTTCCTCTTGGCGCAACTCGTTATATTGATCCAGCGCCTCTTTGTAATAGAGGGACTCTAATCTCTCAGAGTCACTCATCAGGGTCGTCGTCTTACTGTAAGGTCATAAGCAGGGTGTTGTAAGGGTTCATAGCCTATATAGATCAAGAGTACGTGATTGATGATAACCCAGGCTGACACGCCAAACCATCATAGATCTCAAAGCAGTGGGCTGGCTAACTGTAACTGGCGGCGAGTAGTACTATCACGGACAGTTACAGTTTAGAGACTTTTGCCAAATTCTAACGGTTTTGTTCTGTCGCACCAAATTCGCAGTTTGCGGACCTAATCATAAAAAAAACTTGGCAATGACCCACCGGTCCATGATGCAGAGCATCATGGACCCTTTTGGCGGGGGATTTTATCGAATTATATATATATATCTTAAATATATATATAATCAAATATAAATTTAAATTTTATTATTTCATTTTTCATCAAAATTTAATCATGCTTTATATAAAGCAGTATTAGCAGGATATCTAAAAGCTTTTAAATTTGTATATATTCTAAATCTCCTGATTTTATTGAATCTAATGAATCTTTACTTTAAATACAGTTAAATCTTCATCTATTGAATTCTTATTAACTTCTCCACCTGCTGTTCATTCATTCAATGCTCCAGCAGTACAATCATAATAATATATATCTATTACTTATTAATCCTTACTATATTATATAAATATAATATAATATGAATTACTGACACCTGAGTGTCACACTCGTGGAGTGTGACACAGAGCAGTCGTTACCCTGCCGCCCCCGTTGACACGTCGCGAGAACGCCAAGGTCCAGTGGAATCGAGAGGAAGCAATGAAAGGGCGTTAATAAACAACGGTAGTTGTAACGGCAGTGGTAACGGCAGTTGGAGATAATAGGCAAGACGCTCATAAGAGGTTCAAGTGATGGTCAAGCTTGCTGAGTACTCTCGAACAGCAACCTTTGCGTGGTCCCATGATAAGATACCATCCTTGGTGACAGGAACTGCGTCCGGGACTGTTGACGCCAATTTTTCGAGCGAATCGAAATTAGAGCTATGGTCGCTTTTAGCTACCGATGCCACGGAACCAAAGCTCTCTTTGGCAGTGGATGCCAAGTTCAACGATCTTGATTGGTCGCGAGATGACAAGATTATTGCCGGTGCTCTGGACAACGGAGTTGTTGAGCTATTCTCGAAGACGGAGGACTCTTTAAAATCAGAAGGTAGCTTTGCCCGTCACAACGGTTCAGTAAAGACTGTCAGTTTCAACGCGAAGCAGAATAATGTCCTTGCATCTGGTGGCAGTAAAGGTGAAATTTTCATTTGGGATCTTAACACATGTTTGAACTCGAAGAATTACACACCATTGACACCGGGAAGTGCTACGACGCCGATCGATGAAGTGAATTCATTGGCTTGGAATCAGTCGCTTGCGCATGTTTTTGCCTCTGCCGGATCGACAAGCTATGCTTCGATATGGGATTTGAAGGCGAAAAAGGAAGTTATACATCTAAGTTACGCTTCTCCAAACACCGGTTTAAAGCCTCAGCTTTCGGTCGTAGAATGGCATCCAGCAAACTCTACAAGAGTGGCTACCGCTACAGGCAGTGACAGCGAGCCTTTGATTCTTGTTTGGGATTTAAGAAATGCAAACACTCCTCTGCAGGTTTTGTCAAAGGGTCACACCAAGGGAATTCTATCGCTAGATTGGTGCAAACAAGACAGCGAATTACTGCTGTCCAGCGGGCGCGACAACACTATCGTTTTATGGAATCCGGAAAAAGGAGAAGAATTGACACAATTTCCAACGCGAGGCAACTGGTGCTTCAAGACAAAGTTTGCGCCAGAAGCACCAGATTTGTTTGCCTCCGCTTCATTTGATAACAAGATCCAGGTTCAAACGCTGCAAAACTTGACGAATACTTTTGATCAAGAGCAGACAGCTACGAAGCAGCAGGAATCCGAGACAGACTTTTGGAATCATGTCTCCCTGGAGGAATCGAATGAAAAACCACAAGTAATTCACCTACAGGCTCCCGTTTGGTACAAATCCAAGTCGCCAGCTGCTCAGTGGGCTTTCGGGGGCAAGTTGGTTCACATAACAGCTGATGGAAAAGGTGTCACTATAACCAAACCAACAATCTCTGGTTTGGAGGAGAATAAGGTACTTGATGATGCTATCAAAACCAACGATTATATGCCATTGATTAATCAGAGATTGGCTAAGACCATTGACGAAACGAATGAAGAGGACTGGAATTTACTTGAAAAGCTTTCAATGGATGGCAAAGACGAATTTCTGAAGGAAGCTTTATCGTTTGACGACGAGGAGGAAAAGCAGGACAAGGCCGAGCAGGACGAAGGCGAAAATTTCTTTGCTAATATTGAGGGAGCTTACGAGCCAAAAGGCTTCTTCTCCTTACAGAGCGACATTGAAAAGCAAATAGCTCAGGACGTCGTTGGGGGAGATCTGAAGTCGGCCGTTGCCGCCTCTTTAGACAATGATTCGCTTTTGGAAGCGATGATTATTGCTCTTGATTCTGATGACAAGGTTTTGAAGGATTCGGTCAAAAGGAGTTATTTCGCCAAATACGGTGATAAATCATCATTGACAAGATTCTTATTCTCTATCTCAAACAAGAACACTATTGACCTCGTCCAAAACCTAGAGGTTTCTCAGTGGAAGTACAGTGCTAGAGCGATCCAGAATTTTTATTCTAAAGACTCCGAAACAAAGGACGAGCAGCTGGGAAGGCTAGCTGACAGACTTCTAGAATCTGGCAACCGACAGGATGCTTTGATTTTGTACTTGTCAGCTAATTCTTTGGATAAGGTTGCCGACGTATGGTTAAAAGAGTCTCAAGACCTCGAGAAGAAACTACAAAAGAAGAAAGAGTCTCTGCATGAAGCCCATTCCGAATGTTTAACCGAGTTTATTGAGAGGTTTACCGTTCTGGCTAGGCTTGCGGGTGATAAGAAGAGAATTACTAATGAAAAGCTTATTTCCAAGTTTATGGAGTACGTGAATCTTGCGTCTTCGAGTGGCAGTTTTGATTTGGCATATTCTATTCTCGACACTTTGCCTGCTGACAATCAAGAAGTTAAAATGGAGAAAGAGCGTGTTATGCTCGCCTCTGGTAAGTCTGCCAAACCGTCAAGAAAACAAGCGTTTGGTTCAACAGCTGCGAAACCACAATTAAATAACCCACTAGGGAACTCCTTCAACGCTGTTGGCCCATCTTTTGTGGCTCCAGGTCCATCCATGCTCAACACCTTTGCGAATCCGCAATTTACCCCCTCTCTTTCGTCTCCTGCTGCATCCCCTCTAGCAAATCCATATGCTCCACCAAGGGGACCTGAAGCAGCTGGCAGCAAGTATGCTCCTCCTATGTCAACATCACCAGTGCCAGTGGCGACTTCCACTCAAAGCGCTTTCAAAGTTCCTGCAAATCCTTATGCTTCGAGAAAGCAAGCAGCCACAGGTTCCAATCAGTCGTCGTATGCGCCATTGGATACAAGGCCAACTCCCAATTTCGTCTCGTCACCTCCGATGTACGGAGCGACGGAGGCAGCGGCCGTTCCTCCACCTCCCAGTATGACCTCCGGCCAAACACCATACTTGAATAAGAAAGCCAATGATGGTTGGAATGATCTTCCTCTGCCTGTGTCGGAAAAACCTTCACGAGCCAAAGCAGGATCCGTGGCGCCGCCCACTCTTCCACCGGCCCACAGCGGGAATGTGCCCGGCTTGCCTTCTAATGGATATGCACGCCCTCCACTCTCAACGAACCCATCATCCTCATCACCGCTACCTCCACCACCGATCAAGAGTAGTAGGGTGACGTCTGTATCGTCCACTGCATCGGTGAAGTCTTCAAAGATGGGTACTACAAATGCATACATTCAACCACTGGGATCGAACACATCCACACCCATGGTGAACCCGGTAGATCTAGCCGCAAACCCGCTCCCCGTGGCTCCTAATCCCTATGCACCACCCGCAGCAACAATGTCGCCTAGACTTGGCCAGCCAAATCCTTATGCACCACCAACTCAGCCTATCCAAACAGCTGCATCGCTGCCTCCTAATCCATATGCCACTGCAGCTGTACCACCAGCGCAGCCAATCGCAGCGCAACGACCACCGGTCGGTCCTCCTCCGGTAGGACCACCACCAACCCATTCCAGAAAAAAAACCCATAGGTCTGCTACAGTGGAGAACGCCAGCCATCTTTTGGAATCCGTTCAGAAAAAACCAGACCACGCTTACGGAGCAACACCAACTCCTCCAATACCTACGAATCCTCCAGCATCCAACACGGCACCCACTCAACCCGTAGTCGCAGCTGCGACAAGCACTCCACCATCCTCCGTCCCCCAGGGAATCCCAGCAGAACAAGAGCCTATCATCGAATTTTTGAAAGAGGAGCTGGCACGAGTCGCTCCGTTGATACCTAAGGAGTACACCAAGCAGCTCAAGGACTGTGGCAAGAGGCTGAACATTCTCTACGCTCATCTCGAGAAGCAAGATCTGTTAACGCAACCCACCATCGACAAGTTGAGCAACTTGGTCCAATTGTTCAAAGAAGGGAAATACAAAGAAGCAATGCAAGTCCAATCTGACATAGCCTCCAGCCACCCGCAAGAGGCAGGCAATTGGTTAACCGGCGTTAAAAGACTAATTGGCATATCAGAAGCCATCTCCAACTAATATGTCTCGCGTCGCTGCCTTCGCTCCGTGAAGGGAACGTTCATAATCGAGCCGTCGAAGCACATATATACTTATAAAGATTCAATCTCCTAGACAGAACAGGAACACAGTCCTCAGGTGCAGGCGGACAACTGACGCTGGCCACCGTCTGGCCCATACCAGTCGCTCCAGTACCGCTATACCTGTCACAAATGCACGTGATCCAATGTGACCTTCTTCTACGGTCGTCATCACGTTATCGGAACTGCAATACCATGGGCGAGCTCTAGAGGTGAGATGACCATATGATCAAGTAGACTTGATGAAGTATAGAGAAGTATATCAAGTGGTTGGATCCGGATCGCAAGTGAATATGTGCAAGTATCCCTTATATCAATGAATAACGAAAAGGACACCAATGAAGCTCTCGATCAGGAAAGGAGAGGCTTTTTGAAAAGGGCCATCGGTAAAGTATCTAAAGGCGTATCGCTGCGACGTACATCGCCCAAGACTTCGTCGGAACTTGAACAGGGTGTCGGAGTTGGTTCAACACCATGTATTTCGGAAGTACAGCACGACGAGGATCTTCAGATTTCCAACGTTACGTATAATCCTTCAGAGACAGATGATGCATCTCTGCTTTTTTCGAAGCCTCCCCAACCTCAATCTAATCTTATGACGATTGTAGTTGGGGTGTTTGTTGCTGTTGGAGGGTTTCTGTTCGGTTACGACACGGGATTGATTAATAGCATTATCGGCATGAACTACGTGAAAGCAAATATGGCCAATAACCCTGAAGGATTCACGGCGAAAGAGATGTCTATTATCGTGTCTTTTCTGTCGTTAGGCACTTTTATTGGTGCTCTATCGGCGCCACTACTTTCAGATTCGTACGGAAGAAAAGTGACCATAATCTTCAGCACTATGTTTGTGTTTTCCATAGGGAACTCCCTGCAGGTGGCGGCTCATAGTATGGAACTATTGATTGCCGGTAGAGTGATATCGGGGCTCGGAATTGGACTGATTTCGGCTGTTGTGCCGCTGTATCAAGGTGAAGCAGCAAATAAGTATCTGAGAGGTGCCATTATATCTACGTATCAGTGGGCAATCACTTGGGGACTACTAGTATCGAGCGCTGTTTCTCAAGGGACGCATTCCAGGAATAACGCTTCATCATATAGAATTCCAATCGGCTTGCAGTACGTGTGGGCGTTTGTATTGGCAATCGGCATGCTTTTTCTGCCCGAGAGTCCTCGGTACTACGTTTTGAAGGATCAGCTGGATAAGGCTGCTCAATCTTTATCATTTCTGAGGGGTGTGCCGATCACGGACGCTGGGCTCCTGGAGGAACTAGTCGAAATCAAAGCGACATATGATTATGAAGCTTCTTTTGGCACTTCGAGTTTATTGGATTGCTTCAGATCTAGTAACAGAAGGCCGAAGCAAACCTTGCGGATGCTATCAGGCATAGCCATTCAAGCCTGTCAACAGTTTTCAGGCATTAATTTCATCTTTTACTATGGAGTCAATTTCTTCAGCAGGACAGGAGTTACGAATAGTTATCTGGTTTCATTTATCACATACGCCGTCAATGTGGCATTCAATATCCCGGGCCTATTCCTCGTCGAGTATGTTGGTAGACGCTATGTTCTATTGTATGGTGGGATTCTCATGACAATTTCCAATTTTATAATTGCCATCGTGGGTTGCTCGACTAACTCAGTCGTTGCAAATAAAGTGATGATAGCTTTCATTTGCATGTTTATCGCGTCATTTTCAGCTACCTGGGGTGGTGTTGTATGGGTAATATCAGCCGAACTCTATCCACTGGGGGTGAGATCAAAGTGTACAGCTATTTGCGCTGCCTCAAATTGGCTGGTGAACTTTATTTGTGCCCTGATAACTCCCTACATCGTAGATCCCGGCTCTCACACCTCTTCAATGGGAACTAAAATTTTCTTTATCTGGGGCAGCCTGAATGCGCTGGGCGTGGTAGTGGTTTACTTCACAATTTATGAAACGCGAGGCTTAACTCTGGAGGAAATTGACGAGCTTTACAGCAAGTCCCCCAACAGCATGCAATCCACCAAGTGGAACAAACGAATCAGGAAAAGAACCATGAATGAATTCTTGGATGAAAACCCAGAAGGAAAAAGCCACTCAGAAGCTTCAAATTCTGCCGCCACGAATAATCGCAGTCAAGGAAGCACAGCTTATGACGCAGCACCTCACATCTCCAGATATACCTCTTTACCCGAAGGATTGGGTACGGCAAACGACCTAGTGGTCGACAAAACAATAAACAATAACGAACAACAGCATAATACGTCTTCTGAGACAGAATACCATGATCTAGCCAACGCATACGTCGATCTAGGAAACGGCTTGGGAATCAACACTTACACCAGAGGTCCCCCTTCGATCGCAAGTGATTCGAGCGTCGAAATAGACAGTGCGGAGGGCGGGTCCTTCTCGCAGAGACGAACACAAGGCTCCTCTAACATGGCCAGCGTCAACGAATACATGGCTCATCTGATGGTAAGTCGATCGGAGTCTAGCAATACCAGACCCGCGGAATCGTCGGAGAGCCAAAAAGGACAAGGACTTTAACTACATAAAGGGAAAACGGACCATCCGGCATGTAAATACCGAGCAGACTAAGAGCTCGGGACCATCTAACAGGTGATGTCTTGGTAACTAATTGAAGTGTAAGCGTTTCCATGTGTACCTCCAATCATTGTCTACGTAAGGATGGCCTTGGCGGGTACTCGAAGTATTAGCCACATCGAGAAGATCAACTTGCAATGGTAAACGTTGCCAAAGTGCAGTACCGACTGAATTCCTGGCTGTATTTACTGAGAGCATAGCTCTGATGAGTATTTTAGGTGAGTCCTCACGGTTACAGTCCGAGGATTCTGCTGTTGGACTGATGCCGACGAAACATATACCCCCAGCGGAAGCAGATGTGCTGAAAAAGGATCCTACCAAGACCAAATTGAGACTCCTGAAGGCTGTCACGGAGTCTGCTTTGATGGACGAAGATAAAGAAATGGCAGCGAGGAAACTGAGACACCTAAAAGAGGGATCGTTGTTCGACAGAAAGGTCAGTAAAGTGGAATATTTGATGTGCAAAGTACTATTAGTGGTGCTGTATCTGATTTACGGGTTTTACCGGTATTTCCAGTACGAGTATAATAAGATGAAATTGAGACTACTTGGCATCATCTACAATCCGTCCAACACGCCGCAACTGATCCGCCAGGATGTGACGAAGTTGAAGAAGATACCTAGGCGATTAGCGGCGATCCTAGAGATGAAATCCGCGAGTTCTGTCGGCGGCGGGGTGAAGGGACTGATGAACGACGGAAGTGAACTGGTGTGTTGGACCGTTTCAGCGGGTATCAAGCACCTGATATTGTACGATTACGACGGAGTATTGAAGAGCAACGTACCCGAGTTCAGGAAGGAGATCTACAACAAACTGGGCAGATACTACGGACCCTCCAACATCCCGAAATATGCAATTAGGATCCCGCACTTGAACAGAATCTATTTCAACGACAAGGACAGCCCAGTTACTGGCGAAAGAACCAAAGTCGCTATCGAGATATCACTACTCTCGAACCGAGACGGTCGCGAGACCATCGTCGACTTGACAAAGACCATGGCCGATCTCTGCGCCTCCCACGAACTTCAACTAACAGATATAACGATGAAACTCGTCGACAAGGAACTAAATCATCTCGTCGGCCCGGAACCAGACCTTTTACTCTATTTCGGACCCTCGCTCGACCTCCAAGGCTTTCCACCCTGGCACATTCGTCTCACAGAGTTCCACTGGGAAAAAGACAACGACGCAGTCGTCTATTCAGTCTTCATCAGAGGTCTACAGAAGTATTCCGCGTGCAAGATCAACGTTGGGAAGTAAGTGAAACTACTAAATCCGAGACTACTAAATCCTCGCTATTGCTATACTACGCTACAGTCATACTCGACACACGCAATCGCTAGCAACCAGCTTCCACTGCGCAACTACCAATACCTTTGCAATGCATTATACCTGCTAGTACTAGCTTAGATATCCACGTTCATAGTGACACGACTATCAGGAGCCGACGAAACGCGTCCGCCGCGACGATTCGATCTGTTTCTTTCACTCCCTTCCCTTTAAAACAACAACTGTTGAAAGGTGAAGCAACGTCTAGGCCAGTGGATAGCCTACCGAGACCTTGTTGTTAAGTGATCCTATCTATTTCCACTGCTGTTTGAGAAAGTAGTGTGTCGGGGGTAAATCTGGTATGTACTATGTGAAGAGTGACGTTTGGGTGTAGATCAGGGATAAGAGGGAAGTCCAGGAGCCGTATCAGGACAACACGAATGCCGGTCAGCCAGCTATTGGGACGTGAATCGCACGAGTTGTGCCATTTGTTATGAGTTTGCCACTTTGGAAGTCGCTTTGCACGGGAACGTTACGTGAAGCACAGTTTTTTTTCAGCCTAATTATGGACAAACTGGCAAAAGATACAGGAGAAGTGGTGTTGTTTGGTGGTTTTGCAGTCCTCTGAGTCCCGGAATTTTGTTTGTTAAGTAGTTTGTTACTAACACGAGGTTTAGGCGTCTCACGATAGAGTAAAAGGTCGATAAGAAGTCAAAATGGGTCTTTTTGCATCAAAGTTGTTCAGCAACCTTTTCGGTAACAAGGAAATGCGTATCCTTATGGTGGGTCTTGATGGTGCCGGTAAGACCACCGTGCTGTACAAGTTGAAACTGGGTGAAGTGATCACTACGATCCCTACTATTGGTTTCAACGTGGAGACCGTTCAGTACAAGAACATTTCGTTCACAGTTTGGGATGTCGGTGGACAGGACAGGATCAGATCGTTGTGGAGACACTACTACAGAAACACCGAAGGTGTGATCTTTGTTGTCGACTCGAACGACAGATCTCGTATCACGGAGGCTAGAGAAGTCATGCAGAGAATGTTGAACGAGGATGAGTTGAGGAACGCGGTCTGGTTGGTGTTTGCTAACAAGCAAGATTTGCCAGAGGCCATGTCTGCAGCTGAAATCACCGAAAAATTGGGTTTACATTCTATCAGAAACCGCCCTTGGTTCATCCAAGCTACTTGTGCCACCTCGGGTGAGGGTCTGTACGAAGGTTTGGAATGGCTAAGTAACAACTTGAAGAACCAATCCTAGTTGTCCTCGGCCAGATCGTCCCATGGAGGCCTAGTGTAGAGTGTAGAGAATGTAAAAAATCAACAATGAACTGTAAGAAGAGAACTCAGGCGAGAGTGTTGAAAATATTGCCAAGCAGTTTGACAAGAGCAACTCTCGACCCCAGATCCATTGTATCTCATACTATTGTATGTAATTATCGAAGTTGCCCGCAACTGCAGATCAGTATTACTTTAAATTTCATAGGACTGTTATTCGCTCCACAGTGTGGTTTACGGATGCACTCATACACCACACCATATAGCTTTTTTTCAAAATTTATTGGCGTCTTCCTGAAAGTTGCCGTCCAAAGCGATGACGCAACTTTGGAAAACTGAAATTCTGCTAGTAGCTGCCGAGCTGGACGCAGTGGGATGCGCTGGCAAGCAAGCCTGTAACGATCAGAGCTGGGACAACTGGAAGCTAGGTGTTTCTGTGGGTACTGGTACGTGTTGAATCTTAAGCGACCTTCCTGTTAGTTCTTTTCTGAAGAGAGTACAGTAAGACAGATTGATCAAAATGGTATGTTGAGAGTGGTATTGAACGTGGCAGTCAAGCACCTTTGAACGGACGATATATGGATTATGAGATGTAGTCAGGAATAATAACTTGGTAGAATCAAGGAACTAGTAGCATATGCGAGATTGTCCGCTTGAGTTAGATATAACGATACTAACATGTTTCTAAAGGCCGGAATTAAAGCTTATGAACTAAGAACCAAGAACAAGGAGCAATTGGAGTCCCAATTGGTTGACTTGAAGAAGGAATTGGCCGAATTGAAGGTCCAGAAATTGTCCAGACCATCTTTGCCAAAGATCAAGACTGTCAGAAAGGACATCGCCCGTGTCTTGACTGTCATGAACCAACAACAAAGAGAAGCCGTTAGACAATTGTACAAGGGTAAGAAGTACCAGCCAAAGGACTTGAGAGCTAAGAAGACAAGAGCTTTGAGAAGAGCTTTGACCAAGTTCGAAGCTTCCAGAGTCACTGAGAAGCAAAGAAAGAAGCAAATTGCTTTCCCAGCAAGAAAGTACGCTATCAAGGCTTAAACGTACGGTCAAGAATTTCGTCTATAGTGTATAATCTTACCCCCTGGCTTTGTAATAAATGAAGGACTTCATCATTCATTTAGGCGTTGCAATATAAAGTGTTTTACTTACTAGACTGCCTCTTTTGTATTCGGAACTCTAAAATTCGTTGTCTCAATGCCTCGTTAGGGATCACTTGCTCCAGCTTGAGAGGCATTCTGTTGAAGGGATCGGTGGAATCACTCAGAAGATGTGCCTTAATGGTGCTTCTATCAATGTTCACTTTTGATGTGGGCAAAGTAACTGGATCTTTCATTATAGTGTACATTAGAGGATCCAAAAATTCTTCAGGAGCATCACCGTAATTTAGATCTTCCTCTTCTTCCGCTATCTTTTGCTCTTGTGCCTTATTAGCAAATGCTAAAAGCTTGTTGCAGAATTCATCATCCACGAGTCCAGTTTTCCTTGCCAAGATATGAACTGCCCTCTCAAATAATTCTTTCCTAAATGACCTAGCATCCCTTGCAACCGCAGATATAAACTCAGCTTGGTCTCCCAAATTGATGTAAACTGTTGTAAGTGACTTTAATAAGGCTTTAGGATTGAAAGAATATTGTTGCGGGTTATTGACCTTCAGCTCACCACATTTAGGGCCCACCAATGATTCCAAATTATGATCGAGCATACTAGCTAATCTATCCACAATCTCAGGTGTAACAAAAGCTTTTGGTATGTCTCTCGAGTACATTTCAAATAATGTCATAGATTTATCCGCCAGTCCACAGGATGAGTTTGCTTGTCTTTCGGCGGAAGATAACTTAGAGCGAAGTTCCTGATCGTCTTCTTCCCGCGTAGGCGGCAGCCCTTTAGCCCTATAATCGATTTCGATCTGAATGCTATGGACTTCTGCCAAACTGCTCAAACCTTCATCAAGCAAGAAAGTAAGATCGTTCAACATACGAGCAACGAACCTGACGAAGAAATCAACATTGTGTTCCGACTGCCAAACTAAGTGTTTTCTGTAGAGTGGAATCCTATCGTACAATTGCTGCAGGATGATTGAGATACTGTATCGACTGTTGAATTTATCATAGAACTGCGATGATGACCCTGTTTTCTCCACTATGACGTAAAAATCTAAGAGAGCATACAGGAAATTCTGGTTCACAAGCTCATTGCTTTCAAAGATATCCATCATGAACCCTGGTGAATCATCTGTTAACGGCATAGCCCCAACACTTAGCAATTGAACAAGTTTACCCTTTAGATGCGGATTTGATAGCAGTTCGGGACAACGCAGGAGTACAGTAGCCAATTCCACGAAAGAGTGTAATCTGGGATTCCTAAAGAGTGGCGAAGAATTGTATTGTGAAATGTAGAGTGAATAATTGACGGGACCTTCAACAACAAATTCTGGGTAGTATTTGAATGGTACGGGAGCATGTGCCCTCAGATAATCAGCATTATCAACGTTTTCGACGCCTACCTGATCTGGGATGAATGGTAATTTGACAGGTGTGAACGGGAATTGATGAGTGGGATCCATGACTCGGATCAAAAAAGTAGAGGCTCCGCAGATAAAATCGAAGATCTCTAGTTGAAGCGCCTTGTGAGAGAAAAACCCCTGTAATGAGTCTTTAATCCCTTGAGTAATCTTAAGCGATTTTTCCATTTGCTTTAATTCGAGCGAAGCAAAGGAGGCAAACATGTCTTGGGATTGAGTAAGTTTTTTAATTCGGTCAATCTCCTGCTTCAGTCTCTTGATTTGTGGAGTAATCTTTTCATCATACAAAAGTGTACCTCCAATGCCGTAATGCAGATATGTGAGAGTCAAAAAGAAACAGTCTGAGATGAAATTTGGTTTACAGTCTTCGTCTTTCTTGTTCTTGTCATAGAACTCATCTGCTTCTTTAAAATCGGAATTCATTCTTGTTTCTCCTGAAAGGTCAATGAAGAGGTTCACACTATTGAAATAGTTAACATCAATCTTGTCGAGTTTCTTATAAGAAACATCAAGGAAAGGTTCTGAAAATTTGACTAAAATGATGGAAATGTTTGTCATAAATGCATTTGATGCTAGTTTATTCTGATTAGCATGATCACCTCTTCTGAGATGATTTTTGTTCACGATTTGGGCAAAGTAGGATATCAAACCAGTACGTGATTCAGCAGAACCACGTAGAATCTTGTCAACGATGAAAAACAGCCGGTCAATCACAACTTTGTGCTCCGTTTGCAAAGATTCATGAATTAGCTTCTTCTGTTGCTGAGTTTGTTCCAAGTTCTCCCCATAGTTACGAAGAGCAACGTTAGGATTCAGTGGCGATAGTGTTAGAATGGGACCCAAGATCGTATTTTTCTCAAACTCGTTAGCTTTGCAATCGAACCCGCCGAAAAACCGAGACACCTGTGTAAAGATGGCAGCCACGGGCTTAAACGTAACAAACATTTCAAAGAGTGTCAAAACAGCGTTATAAGTTGCCGAATCGTTAAGATCAAAAAGCGGCAATTCTTTCGTCACATAATGCAATAAAGTCGGAAAAAACGCATCCAAAAGCTCCAGCAACGATCCCTCCACTATAGCCCGCTGTATCAACTGCGATAAAAATCCCATATAGCTGTCTACGTTCCGTACAATCTCCCTGACGTACTCAACCAGGCTCCCTTTAATACAGAAATTTTCCACCTGAAAGGCCACCAATCCGTAGCCGATCACAAGTCTATCAATCTCCTCAAACGTTTTCTGCAACTTTCCTGCCAACAACTGACCTTTAGTCAGCCGTTTCTGCTGCTGACACCGCTGGAAACACTCATTCAAGTACGCAAATGGCTCCTTCATCCCCTCATTCTCCGTCAACTGATAAAGCAACACTGAATCAATGTTTTCCACACCAATGGCACCCTGGTTCAACTCTTCAGACTCCAATAAAGCGTATCCTCGCGAATCTTTCGGGTCAGTTGTCACCTGGAACACATCCTCAAGCAATGACATGCTTACACAAAGAGAAACCCCGCTTTTCAACTGTTGCTAATCCCACGGGCCCAATACCCTCCAGTCTTGGCACCTATACAGCCATTCAACCTCTAACGACCTCTACTTATACTTACTAATAGTCTCTATAAGCTGGCTTCCCCCAGGAAGTGCTCTGTAAGGCGTGGTCGTTCCCGGTGATGTTGATTGTTGATAGTGATAGGCCTTATTGAGGAGCAGGATCAGTCAGGTCGTTGCAAGGCTGTTAGTTAGGCTGGGTTTCTGCGAGACTACGCTGCTCGAGGTGCTCTGGCTGTTGGTCGTTGTTGCCATACCGATTGTCCCTGTGAAGTCGCTGGAAGTGGAGCCGGAACGGGGTTGAAGGGCTGTGAAAGTCAGGTTGAAGCTGGGGATTGTGTGTTATAAGGCGTGGAGAAGGTCTGAATCTGGTTGCGGAGGGTTATTATGGTTGTTGAATCTGTATGCATATGATTTTTTCATGGTTAGTACTTTTGGGCAGGATGTTTACTAACAAGCTGGTATTTGTACAGGATGAAAGTGAGATTGATGTCTCGAAAAGTGATTTTGTTGGGCTGTCGCCAGCTATGGTGACGGCGCTGTTCCATAAGCCTCACGATCGGCAGTTTATTATCGATCTGGAAAACTCGATAGTATCTTTTATTGAATCTAACGCGGAATCCTACGAATTGAGGCCGATGAATTCGTATTACCGATTGCTGTCGCATCAAATAGCAGATTACCATAATCTGAGGCATACCCTGGCTCGGGCTCCTAATAACTATGTGATTATTTTCAAAGGTGCGGGCTTCCAGCGTGTCAGCGGTAAGCCGCTCTTGCAGGAATTGGAACCAGTAGCTAGCACGTTTGACAGTCTGCAACATTTGCAAGAGGTGAAAAGCTCAAAAAAGTACAAAATACTTAGGAGAACTGAAGATGGCAGTTCGAGTCCAACTTTAGCGGATAGCGAGACGTCTAGTACTGGGCCTTCAAGTGATATTGACGGCTCCAAGGCTGATCTAGAGCTACAGAGGATTGAGAGGGAAAGGCAGTATGAGCAAAAAAAGCACGAGATCTTTGATACGCCACATAAGGAGGTAGTCCCATCGGACAAGGACGACGAGGGAAATTCACCACAGCCAAGTCAATTCGAGACCTCGCGTTATCGATTTCATAACATCGACAGTCCACCACCGCCTCAACCACGATACAACAACCGGCGGAAGAAGGTAAATTATCATAATGGGAATAAGGATAGACGAAATTTTAACGACAACAACTTCAATCACAAGGAGTATCGCGCCGCTCCCGGGGGACCGTACAACATGGGCTACATGATGTATCCGGCGGCAACGATGGGTTCTGGTCAGGGACATAGCCCGCTGCTCCCCATGCTTTATCCGGCACCGTTTCCCATGGATGGCAACAACGGGTACGTCCCCCCGTTCATGTATCAACCTATGACAAACGGCATGATGACTCCCAAGGGACCACTTCCCGCCGGTTATATGGCATTCCCGCCACCGTTCCACTATAATCCACATGCTCCAAACTACCAAGCCATGCCCCGCGAAGTGCAAAATCGAAAACACTCGAAGGTGGGGTCTGAGGAGCCCGCCTTGAGCTCCACAAGCGCAAGCAATCCCGAAACACAGTCGCGAACGCTAGATCAAAAGGCAGATCACAACAGCATACGAGCGGAGAACGGGGTGATAGATTCAGCTATAGACGAGGCAGTAAATGGTGTTGGAAATCTCTCTGTTTGAACTGCAAAGACTGGCGTATGCGGGATGATGTCTCTATGTCTACATACTTATACGTAAGCAGTCTTCCGGGATTAAATGAAGTGGTGGAAGCAGGACATCTCATGATTTGCTGATTTCGACACCCCAGTTCAGCGTGAGATGAGTTGTCTTGTCGTCGTCAATAAATTTCGACACAGCACTATAATTTCCCCTAGCCAAAAACCCGCTGGGTGCTTCACTTTCTGGCAATTCCACTTCATAGAACGGCTTAGTCTTTGTGTTTGGAGCATACGAACCCAAGTGGTCATCAATCTTGTCAACCGCAATGCCCGCTTTCTTGATGTACTGAACATATCTCAATCCCGTGATGATCTCATGCTGAACCTTGAACGTGATTCTCAGCTTGTAAATAGATTTTTCCTTAATCTTGTATCTCTTCGACGCCAGCTCCTTGATGGTCTTTTCATTCGTCAGATCAAAAGTAATGGGCTGCGGTTCGGTATCCACTAGCAATTGAATTCTCTGAATTACAACTTTCCTCTTATCGCCAGGGTACTCCAACGGCAACACATCGGAGCTCAACCCAAGCGATTCCTTCCATTTCGTCAAAGATTCATCGCCAGCATCAAGTTTCTTATACTCATCCACGGTTTTCTTGGCCTTCACTTGGTAATTGTCGGTTTCTTGCTCATCCAACTCTTGAAACTCGTTTTCGGCGCTCATACTGTAAGATCCTGCTTCTAGCTCAAACCCAGGGTACAAGAGACTACTCAATGGCTCTTCACAGACCCAATATAACCTTGGATCTGCTTGAAGAATGCCTCTAATCCATTGAAACTTCAACCAAAATCTGAAAAATCCTCTTGTACGACCCTCGCGAGGTCGGTGAACTCCGGTTCAAGATGTCAGCGATTTGAGATTCGATAAGCAGAGATTTAAAAGCTTGCCGACCCATTGAGACGTCGATTCTCTTCCATTCAGGCTCAATTAAAGTGGTCAAAAATTGTAGAATCTTTGTAGTGTCAATGCTCTTGCCTAGCTACGACAAATTCATCAATTGCGGAAACTTTAGCGAGCAAGCAGCTGTCCTGGAGGACTTGTTCGAACCCAGCTACTCGATTTTAAAATTCACGTTGCGCGATGAGGATTTTATGCTTAAAGCGAGAAGCGAAGCTGGGAATTATCGGGAATTTATTGAACTCATACGGTCAAAGTTATTGGATATCTCGCATAATACTGAAAAAGTTGGACCTAGCTCTCGAGATGTGGATCATTTGGCAGATATAGTGTCAGCGCATCCGAGACTGGGGGAACCGGTGAGGATGCTTTCAGCTCACTCCGAGGCGGAACAGCGTAATTTGAGGAACTCCAATGAGCCGTCGGAGATACGCGAGAAACTTGCAGAGCTCAATGGGGAATATGAGGGAGTATATCCTGGTTTGCGATTTGTTGTCTTCGTTAACGGGAGGACCAGATCTGAGATCATTAAGGTCATGCAGGAGAGAATTGCGTCTGGGAACTCTTGGTTCGAAGAAGTTGACATTGCCATAAACGAGTTATGCGGCATTGCTCTGGATAGGGTGAAGAAATTGGAATCCAACGGCGTTAAACTGTGAGAATTAGATCTGTGAAATGTAACGGAAAACCTATAATGCTGTGCGAATGAGTATGGTCGTTTTTTACTATCTGAGGTAATTATCTTGTATAAGTGGCTCTTGATAACGGCAATCACTCGGTGAGGCTACCAAGGCTTTTGTAAAGGCAGTTTGTGGTTAACACGAAATTAGAGGATGAAATTTGCTGCCAAAACTGATCACAAGAAGTAATCGGGGGTTTTTCGACTGACAGTAGGCTCGCCGGGTCTCACGGATGGATCGTACTGCAGAAATTGTCTATTATGATTCTCATCAACTTCCATGATAGCGGCCTGATTACCACATCTATAACAGTAATTGGGCGCGCTGAAAATGGTCACCACGTTTTGTTGGTGGGACCAGGCGTAACCGTCCATGACAAGCTGATGGGCTCTCGCGATCAGCGATAGGTCGTTGGTATGGTTAAATTGCTCACTGATATCCTGACCAAAAGTGAAACCTGCACCTCTGGGACTAATACCCCAACCGCCTCTGTCGTCAGGGTCGGACCACAATAGATCACACATTGGTCCCTCATGTGGAACTTCTTGTTTTCTATTCAATTCTCGGACTTGATCGATGGTCTCAATCATTGGTGATAATCCACCATGCAAACAGAACACTTTGTTATCTACTAGTGCTGTGATAGGAAAGTAGTCAAACAAGTCAGTAAACATCTTCCAAACGGTTGCACTACCATATTTCCTTAAGCATTCATCGTAGAAACCGTAAACCTGCGTAATTTGCCTTGATTCGTGGTTTCCTCTCAGTATTGTTATTCTGTGCGGATATCTTACCTTCATAGCAACCAGATACGACACGGTTTCGACCGAGTAGTATCCACGATCAACGTAATCACCCATAAATAAGTAATTTGTATCCGGACAAGGCCCGCCGATTCTGAAAAGTTCTATTAAATCATGAAATTGGCCATGGACATCACCACATATCGTCACCGGCACGTTAATCGGCTTCACATTCTCTTCAAATTGTAAAACATCCACTGCCATCTTACAGAGCCTCGCAACGTCATCTTCCGACAATATCTGGCAATTGCCCAGATACTCAATCCATTGATCAAGCTGAGCAATGCTAGAGTTGTTCAATTCTAAAGGTTTCGCAGATTTATGGTCCGCTATACCAGAAGATCCCGGCTTAAAATCTTCTTCTTCATCATCGCCTTCGTTTCCAACATTTGTCGTCACTGTAGTTAATGTATTACCGTTCCCAACGCTAGCCTGTAGGTCCTCGTTCTGTCCAACTTGCTGTTCCTCTACAGCATCGTGCATAGGAACATCCATATCCATATCCATGGTTCAATTATCTTCCTGCAATGTAAGGGATCTCAGGATTTATCGTCCGTGCTACAACGACACCAAAGGACAACTTAAAAGAAGAGCGGAATACGAAACAAAGATCAAAATCCAAGCAGAATTGATTCCGAGACTCAACCTTGATGACAATTGATAACCTCTGTCCTCTTTTTTTTTTTTCAATTCGTATTGTCTCCGATCAAAGCAATTCCGCCAAAACAGGGACAATTTTTGCTTGGAAAGTCGCAATAGAGACTATTAATCACCAACTCCAGTTGTAACGATCGATTCCTAACTTAAAGGCTCAACTACAAGGGCAATCTCTTCACTCTTGACCGGCTTTGCCGTTAGAGGTTCGACAGTTCCCCCAGCTAGGTTTCCCTTTTTTGCCAATCAAAAGTTTTCTCGGCTTGGGCGGGGTAACCGGAAGTGCGGTATCGTTTTCGACGTTGAGCGGCTCAAGCGCGTCACAAATTGCAGATCTGACACATTAAATATGCCAAATAATGGGTTTGATATTACCGAAAGTCAGTAATTTGATTCTGTCTGGAGCTGAACTTTACGAGACTGTGTATCAAAAAATTTAATATTATTGGTGGTTTTAATTATGCCTTTGGACCTGAGTCCCTGCGATGTCGGTGTGCCAAGCTGCCAGCCGACCTTCGACTTGACAAAGAAACAGTTCTTGCCGCATAAAAATGGGCAGCATATACGCGATATGGTCAAGACGAGGCAGGAGAAACGAGCGGACGAAAATTTTAATCAATCCCTGGAGGTTTCTGTAGTGAAATGGAAACCGCGGTTGGAATATCCTAAGGACAGGAATTCTACCGAAGATAAGACAAACGAAGGAATATCTCTCTTTCGATCCATCGAAAACTGGTGGAATTGTCGCAAGCAAAAGGTCCCGGACACTGAGAGCGACGGGTTGGCATATTTCTACGATCAAGAGGATACGACGCAGACACGACGTCCGAGTGACACAGTGTATGACACGGTAACACCTTTCGCATGTCCACAGGCAGCGGTCACTGCTGCTGACCGCGAATTGATAGCTATCAATGAGCAAATGGTATACCAGCAATATTACAGTCACCCGATGGCGCCGGAGTACGTCAGCTCATCGCATAGTCCGTATCACGAGGATAAGATGAGTCCTTTCCGACTACAGCAAAACCGTGGCTATCGGGCAACTCTGACCCGATACGTAGACTGGACGAATCCATGTATGGCGTGCAGGTTCGCCCAGGGCCATTGAAGCTAAGCCACACTGATCGCTTGCCAGTGACCAGTAGGTGACATAGTGAAGCTCTCTTTCATATATACTATACAGAAACTAGTAACCGTCAATTGCATTGACTAGCAACTGCGTCCAGTAATCTGGCGTAAATATAAGCTCATCCGAAGCGATGATAAGCAGTATTGACTGCTCTTTTCGATTATCTTAATAAAGAGCTGTATATGATATCGCCGCGCCAGCAGGGGTCTGATTAAAGAGTTTACAAAAAGGTTAATCAAGAGCATTGAATATAAAGATAAGGTAGCAATTTTGCTTGTGGCAATTGTTCATTCATATTTTGACTATCAATTTTGCTAGGTATAATTTTACAAGAAGCGGGAGATTATTGGTTTTGATGACCTCTTATCATTTAGTTGTGCTTGTTCATGGGCTATGGGGTAATGCTTCTCATTTCGATTACATAAGAACTGCTTTACAAGACCATGCTAGGGCTTGGGATGAAGAGCTACTTATCTATACAACCGCTTTGAACGAGGGTTTCAAGACTTATGATGGGATAGACGTTTGCGGGTATAGGGTAGCGGAAGAGATTACAGATCAGATAGAGGCCTTTGATAGCTCTTCAGAAATTGGGAAAATTACGAAATTTTCAATGGTAGGTTATTCTCTTGGAGGGTTGATCTCCAGATATGCATTAGGCCTACTTCACAGACGACAGTACTTTAAGAAAAAAGACATTCAATTGATAAACTTTACTACGTTTTGCACGCCTCATGTCGGTGTGCTGGCACCTGGCCGTAATATGGCGGTTAGGGTTTTCAATAATACGGTACCATGGCTGTTGGGCAACAGTGGGAAGCAGATGTTTCTCAAGGATAATGTCTCAAGCTCAGGAAATGGCACGAGTAGTGGACATCCTTTGATCTATCTAATGAGCTTAGAAAATACTGTATTCTACAAAGCACTGGAAAGCTTCAAGTATAGAAGCTTATACGCAAATACCATCAACGACAAGAGGACGGCTTGGTGGACCGCGGGGATATCTTTAAATGATCCATTTTTCAACATTGATGAGTTCAATGGTCTGAGGGTGTTCCAGTATATCGAAGGTTTCGATACGGTGGTCGTGGATCGTACTAAGATGATAGTCATTTCACAAGCGACAGCTGCGACCAAAGACGAAGACGAAACCTTGAACGATGCCGAATCGAAGGAAAGGAATGGAGACATTGACACTGCAAGAAATGTGGGTCAAGATTTTTATTTCCTCAATTACTGGTTTTTAAAGATAAGCAGGTGGCTTTTGGTCATTATCAATATCTTGATAATCGCTCCGCTTTTGCTGGTATGGAAAATTGTTCAATCTGCCGCAGAAATGACTATATCCACTGTTCGAGTAACCAGATTTTTGAACAAGTATTCACATCAGATATTGCGTGATTTCTTCGAACTCCCGGGACCAACCGACTTCGATGACCCTGTCTCTATTTCGGTGAGCGACGTCGATTCCCAAGAACCGGACTATGCGAGAGATAACGAAATCTACTCTTTAAAATCAACATTGAGTAGAGCTTCATCTATAAGGTCCAATGATAAAGGCAACTCGAGCTTTTCGACCGAGTACAACGCTTATCTCGGCCTAGAAGAGTCCTTGAATGATCAAGCAGATTACTTGATGGAAAGTGTCTATGATGCGATTGAAAGAAAAAACACCCATGGAGGTGTCATAGAGAAAGCGTCGTCGGATTCCAACAAGCCTGATGAGTATTCTCTTGCGGTTAGTATCATCGAGTTGGAAAACAAATCTGCCGAGCAACTGACCGCTAAACATGGTAAACAAAAGGAGCAGCTCATTAAAAATCTTGACCTAAACTTGCCAGATAAGCAGCGTGCTATCATTAAGTCGCTGAATAAATTAGATTGGGAGAAATACCCAATCTATATTCGGAAAACAACAAGTACTCACGCTTGTGCTATTGTTCGCCAGATGGACCCCGATTTCCAAGAAGGTAAAATAGTTGTTGACCATTGGATTAAGCACGTCTTCAGACGGGATTGACTGTGTCAGTCCAGGGGAACTCTTCACTGAACTTCTCCTTCAATTTGACGGCAAGATTTTCGCTACCGGTATCGGTCGCAAACGGGTTCAGCTTAGTCCTCAGATACACTTTTTTAATCTTGGTGAATACTTCATCAATATTGTCATCACTAAGTTCACCTGGTTTAGTCTGGTTGGAAAACCCAACTATTACCTTCAGACCCACTTGTTGTATAACTAAACCATATGCAGCAATTCCTTCTAAATCAAACAGAAATTTTATATCAGGCCTTGTATCTAGTGAACTCCAGTTGAACAGTTGGTTCTCGAAGTAGTCCAATGACATATTACAGAGAACGTTGTACTTTAAAACCGCGTTCACATCCTTCTCAAGGGCAGATGGAACATAAACAAGGAGCGGTTTATCTGCCTCATCGACTAGTGATATAAAACACGGTGAAATGGTCATTCTTCTCGACCGATTGAAGCAGTTCGATGATTCACCTTTGTACTGAATGTAACTTTTGCTTAGTTCATCAAGAGATGTGCTCGCGTCACACACTTCAAATTGACAAATTACTAGCCTACATAAATTCCTATAAAGTTAAGCTGCAAGAACTAGTAGTTACGAGCTATGTTATGAGCAGCTGTTCTGCCAAAAACGACACACTCTAGTAGACTTGAGCCACCTAATCTGTTTGCACCATGAACACCTCCCGAGACTTCGCCAGCGGCGTAAAGCCCATTTGCTAGAGCTCTTCCGTTCTTGCCAACGACTTGCGAGTTTTCGTTAATTTTGGCACCACCCATAGTGAAATGGACCACTGGTGTTACTTCGCCAACGAATACTTCGGTATCCGGGGTTACTGAGTCCCCAAAGCGATTTAGAAGTGATTTACGTCCAAAACTGTCTTCCGATGCGATTGAGTATATCTGTAAGTCTCTTGCCAATTCGGTGGCCGAAATTGGAATGTTGAAATCAGATACAAGTTCTTTGATCGAGACTTTTTTGACCAGTTTCTTGAAAATGTAGAAGTCCAAGTTATTCTTGTAGCTTGCGTAGAGGTCTTCACTCATGACTAGCAGCGCTCTATTATCGTCCTTAGGACATTTCGACTGAATGGCGTGGGTAACGTCGTCCCGCCTTCCCAATTCGTTAAAGAATCTCTTACCGTCCAGCGGGTTTAGCAAAATACCGCCTAAACCTCTTAAGGCCTCTGCAGCTAAGAATTTCCATTGGTTGGTGCGGTCATTTGGGTCGATAAAACCAGTTGGATGCACCTGGATTTGCTCCATATCGATCAAATCAGCGCCCAACTTCTCGAGGATTTTTTGTCCGTCACCGGTAGCTTGCTGACCGTTAGTGGTTGGTAAGCTGACCAATTGTGGGGCATACTGCTTCAACATATCTTTAGAATAAGCGAACCCACCGGAACAAAAAACCACATTATTAGTCTTGAGGGACTGTTTATTGCCTTCAGAGTCGATATATTCGATTCCAGAAACCCTTGAGTCTGAGTCCAGCGAAATATCGACCACTTTTGAGTTTAGTAGAATCTTTACCAAACTTGGATCCTTCTCAGCAACAGACTCTAGGTTCTTCTTCAAGCTTTGAACTATTTCAAACCCGGGTGGCAGTTTCCCAGAGGAACGGTGGGTTCTTGGAGCAGAATGGCCCCCCAGCTGTGCCAAGAGGTCCAATTTCAACCCGAATTCTTGCTGTAACCATTGGATCGCAGAGCTTGACTCCTGAGATAACTTATTCATCAAAGATTCCACACCCTTATGTTTGGCGGAATCGACTGTGTCTTGGAAGAAAGCTTCAGGGGAATCCTGCACCCCAAGTGCCTTCTGAGTGCTGGTTAAGGCACCATTGATGCCGCTTGATGCCTTGATGGAGTTCCCACCGACAGATGCAGCCTTGTCGAGCAGAACGATGGGGATCTTGTAGCTGGTGACTAACTGATTACCGGTACTTAGACCGGCCAAACCGGAACCGATGATAACCACGGGATTTTTCGAAGCCATTGGTGATGCAGGTTGGGACAACTTTCTGATAACCAATATGCCAAAGAAGATAATCAGATATAAAATCGGTCTTCTAGCCCTGAACATCACAATGATCCCATCCCATGGGTGTCGAAACAGAGTGTAAATCAGATGGTCTGATCCAGGATTATAGCCATCTCAGACGTTCCTTGCGACCATCACAGTGCTAAACGAGACATAAGAATAAACGAGCTTCAGTGCTTTGCTAAATCTACAGAGGAGATATAATCTATCTACGCTAGTCAGACACCACTATCTTCGACCCAGTAAACCGCAGCGCTTCGCGACTCGTAAAATAACCAAAAGAACCAAACCTTTCAAGTCGACCGAACCGGATAAAAAAGGCTCGACCACTCTTCGTCCCTCGCCAATAGGGTGATCTTGCCAAGTAAATGAACTTACTAAAGACCAATGATTCCCAAACGTGCTTAAACCCATTTGAAAGAAAGCAAATCAATAAACTCCGTGGATACAATGCCAATGAAAAATTAAATGCTTAGTGTGTAACAAGACAGTTCAATCAGTACTTGTAAGTCTTGATATCATGAATGGGTCTACCATCGACGTCGATTTTCTCGGTCGACTCACTGCGGTAGATCTTGGTTTGACCCTGCGAGTTGAAAGGATGCTCCTTGGCGTATTCGAACGCCTCCAAGATCGCACATTTGGCCTTCTCGAGCGTGTCTCTGGACACCTGGTAGTGGAACGCGATTCTACCCCCCATCAGTTTGATAGCGTACTTCAAACCCTTCTTAACCAGCAAATCCGGGTCCATATGCGCCTTACTGAGGTCCAAAAACACAAAATTCGTATCTGCTGGCGACTCCAGCGGGATATCGTGCTCCTGGCAGAACGCTGCCAGCTCAGACGCCAGTCCGTGCGAATACTGCAACTTCGACTTCCACTCACCCTCGATCGCGACCAAAGCCATCGCTGCCATCATACCAGACTGTCTCACACCACCACCCTGCTGTTTCCTAAAATGATTCGCCTTCTTAATAAACTTTGCATCCCCCACCAGCACAGAACCCATGGGAGCCCCCATAGACTTGGACAAACAGATCGAAATCGAGTCAAACAGCTCACCAAACTGCTTCAATGGCACCTTGGACGCCACCACAGCGTTCCAGATCCGCGCTCCATCGCAATGCACTCTTATCCCGTTCTCTTGACACCACGCTCTAATACGAACCAGCTCCTCCAACGGCGTCACAATCCCGTGTAGCGTGTTCTCCAGCGACACAACCCTGGTAGGAGCCCCGTGAATATCTCCGTCGTCCGGAATATAGTTAGCCTTGATGTCCTCCAGCGTCACGTAGTCACCGTTAGCCGGTCTCACGGGCACCACCATCGCCTGCGACAGGATCGCAAGCCCTGCTGCCTCGTGTGTGTACACATGCGCCCGGTAGTCGCACAGAATCGAGTACGGAGGCTGCAGCAGATGCGTCCGCAGCGCGATCTGGTTCGACAGTGTCCCCGAAACACAGAACAACCCGGCCTCCATCCCAGCGAGTGCCGCAACAGTACGCTCCAACCGCACCGTATCCACGTCTTCCTGGTACACGGCGTCGCCGATGGAGGCCGCCATGGCGGCCTCCATCATCTGCGCCGTGGGAGTCGTAAACGTGTCGGAGCGCAGATCGTTCGAAGCGGTCGCATAAGCCTGAGGCAATTGCTCTGTCATCTGGATATATCCTATATAATAGCGATGTCTACTTAACTACACAACAGCCCCTCCACTCCTCGAGCTACACTCCATATATATACACACGCCAGAAATGCTGACAAAGGTTTCTTACGACGCTGTGCCGTACCCGCGAGAGATAGCAAGCTACCATGGCTATTACAGCTCGAGAACTTACAGAATGCAAGACGAGAAGGTGCCGTTGGAAGCGGCGACGTGCGGCGATCCTTTGTCGGACGATTCCTGTTCGGGACATACCCGAAAACAGTATGAGTAACAGGGTTGCCCGGACGCGGAGCCGTGGAAGGTAGCAGCATTGAGAGCATAGAGGGACTGCGTTTGTTGACTCATAGCGGGAAAAATGGACGTGGTTACCCGGGAGCATAGGGGACTAACTTTGTTGACTCATAGTGTACGGGGTTACCCGGCGGTGGCGTGATGTAGTGACACAAAAACAAATAGAGGGTAGGGAGTGTTTATTGACTCATCAGCAGGAGCGATAGTAGGAGGATGAGTAATGGCGGTGATAGGTTGGAGTTTTTGAGAAGGGTAGCGGGGGAAAATGTTATAGCTGTGCCGTCGAGGTTCAAGAAATACGGGTATCGGAAGCCGTCAAGGAGACACAAGTCTGCGAGGCAGGTGATTGCGGATGAGTCCAAGAGGATTTCGCAAGTGTTGCAGGAGGAAGGCGTTAAGCGGGTGCCGAAAGTTACGTATTTTAACGTGAACGCGCCGCCGTCGGCGCGTCCGACAAAGAAGTACTGCGACGTGACGGGACTGGTCGGGAAGTACAGGTCGCCGGTGAACAATTTGCGGTACCACAACGCGGAGATCTACCAGCTGGTGGTCAAGCCAATGGCGCCCGGTGTGGATCAGGAGTATTTAAAGCTTAGAGGAGATCACTTTGTACTAAAATGAAAGGGCCGGGTAACGGGCCCGGTGTTGAGCGCTTAAGAGCAGTGGTTGGGACGGTGTGAAGAAGTGGTGGAACTGGTGGGAGATGTGGTAGGATGATCGTTTGTAAGGCGATATGTACGCTGGTGGCGTTTGCATGGCTGTGTTATCGTCTGTACAAGTTTTTAACGATCCCGGTGGTGAAGATCGTGTCGACGCTAAAGATAGGCACGCCGCCGGCGACAAAGGTTTCGATCGATAGGGTGTCGGAGGACTCGATTACGGTGCATTGGGAGAACGAGCCCGTGTCGAAGAAGAGCGGGAAACGAGATTCGGATGCGATTTCGCATTTTTTGCTGTATGTGAACAATTTGCAGGTGGCTATATTCCCGAACGCTCCGAATTCGCTGTACACCTGTTGTTCGATAACGGGGCTCGAGAGCGGCCAGGAGTACCAGCTGGATTTTGTGACGGTCAACAGCATGGGGTTTATCAATAAGCTGCCGTCGCTGTATTGCATGACAAAGGCGGCCGCGAACGGCGGTGGCAGCGGGATTGTGAGCGGACAGTGGCGAAGGAACACCCTTAGTGTGACGGCGGCGCTGGCCGACGCAGGGGCGACGTCTAATGGCGGATTTGCTTCTCCCGCTTACGCGAATTTGACGTCGCTTAAGGACCTCGAATCGTTCTCGATCGATGATTTGAAGAAAATCCTTGTTTGCGCCCAGGAGGACCTGCACGATGTGTTGTCTCAGCAGTCGTCGCTGTTGCAGGATTTCCAAGAGTCTAAACTGCAGTTGGAGCTGGAATTGGAGAATTTGAAGAACTACTGGTCTCATGAGATCAATCTGAGAAAATCACTGAGGTCTAACATAAAATCGCTGGAAAACTCCAAGCTTTTGTCCGATTTGAAACTCGAAAAGATCAACAAGAACATTGATCAAACCAGCTCGAAAATTCAAAAGATGCAGAGCGATATCCAGATTTGGTCCCAGCAGGATGAGCAGCAATATAACAGGTCCAAATTGAGGAAGAATTTCGAAACAAAGCTACAAAGCGTCAACAGAGAGATTGACTCGTTGAGCGACATGGTGAAGACCTGTCAAAAGGAAATCTCTTCGCAGGAAGAGAAAAATAAAGAATTGAATTCGCTAAAGAAGAATTCGTCGTCGTCGTCTTCTTCCTCGTTGGATCAGCAAGACGCTTCTATGTCGCCCGTATTATTGCTAAAGAAAATTAGCGATGCGACATTGGAAAAAAGCGGTTTGTTAACTGCAAGTGGAGAAGAGCTTATTTCGAAATTGAATCCCAATAGTCCATTGGTTAAATTTGTGAGGGAACAGCTAAGGGTAGACCAGGAGCTTGACTCGAAATGGCGAAGCAAAAGGAACAAAATGACCAAGAGAATTGACACTTTGCAGGCAATGCTAAATGAAATAAGCATTACCAACAGACAATTAAGGACAAATTTAATCATTCAGCCATATACCGTTAAACAAGCGGAACCGAACTCCATATCAAACTCAACTTCAAAGTCAAATTCAAATTCAAATTTGAGCTTGAATGGCGGCATTAGCAAAAATAATGCGCCAAATGCAAATTCATCTATCAACCTCAATGAACAGGGTTCTGTGATAAATTCTCCCCCGGTTAGCAATAGAAGTTTACTTGAAAACCCCATCAATCAACAGGCGGTTCCGATGTCAACGAATCACTCATCAGGTAACGGAGATAGCTCAAACTTGCATCTAATCTTGCATAACCCATCTACTTATGCATCGAGCAAACCAGCTCAGGCTACTGAATCGCTACTATCGACCCATTTAAAGAACGAAAAAATGTACAATAAGCCCTTTTCGAGAGGTCAGCCGGATCCAGCAACATTAGCAACGTCTGGATACATTCCCCAACCTTTCCCTTGGGGTAGAGAACAGCAGCAACAGCAGCAGGCGGAGTTTGAACAAGCCTTTGAGTACGATAATGCTAGCCATCTAATCTCGGGTCTGCAAGATATGATCTACGAGGAAACAGATCACCCCGAGAGCATCAGCAACTACTCTAAGGGTTTCACTACTGATCAGTTAGATAATTACTGGACAAATCAAAGATCTACAATAAAGAACAACCTGGGACCAACTCAACCAGTGAATTTTACGGCTCCACGTTTCGGCAACAACGATGGTTACGCATCAATGTCACCGTTTGGTTCAAACTCAGTGCCTCGTTCAACATCGACACCCCCAAATTTGGCACCAAATCAAAGCTTGCTTGCTGCCACCCTCTCTGATCCCTCGATGGCTAATTTTGGCGACACAATGCTCCCGATGGAGCACTCAAATTCCCTGCATGCAATGGATAATGTAATTTCTGACTCGTTGCATGGACCTCAGAGCGTAGCCATGCATAATGCTGCATCCTCCCACGAGTCGCAACAGCCACTAATGATAAACGAAGAACATCAGCTTCCAGAATCACAAAAGCACGATCTTCATGTCCACGACCGTCTACACGCTCCAAGATTTAATTTCATGTGGCATACACAGCAGCCACATCCAGTGGCGCCTAAGGAAGAAACAACCTCGCATCATGCAAGAAACGGGAGCACCGCCAGTAACGGCAGTAGCAATTCGACATGGAGCAAATTGAACTGGAAGAACTGGTCTCCGCAAGCGTCCGCGCAACCTGAAGGCGACAATGTGCCTCAGTCTCCCCCATCTTTACCGCACTCAGCATCTCACAGTAACAAGGCCCCAGTCTCGCCTGCCAGTTCCGGGGGGAGAAGGATGTCAAGGTTACTATCAAGAAGCGGCATGAACAATATTTTCAAACTACCCAGTCATGAAGAGAAAAAATAACTTATTCATCTATCTAGCTGTTCCAAGAGTTTTTTCTTCCGTTTTTCAACTAACCAGCTTTCCATTTCTCGTATTGTTGGTACCTGTTTCCTAATCTCCTCTATATCCAGGTTCTCTAACGTGTCAGGTTTGCCATTTTCCACTTTTCTTCGCAGAATCGTTGTCCATTCTCTCTCAAACTCCCTCAGCTTTTCGTCGACAACACTCTGGCCATAATAAAACGATTTCTTGTCGCCTGGAACCCGTTTCAAGTCAACTATTCCTCTGCCATCTCTGCCGTATTTTTTTTGTTCCTCCTGTTTCTTCAGATACGCTTGCACCTCGGGCAGCTCAACCGCACGTCCAAAGTATCTCTTACCCAAAATAAGCCTCCCTCCAATCAACGCATCCCGCTTCTTCCCACGCTTCGCACCCAGTACTTTAGCCATATACCATTCCCATTTGCCTTGTTCATCAAGCAACTCGTTCACCTCATCATTAAGAGTCTGCAGCTGAATTTCGTTCAGTGACGGATCGTACAGCCTCGTAGTCTTATCCTTGATCTCTCGACCTATCTGCCTATGCCATTGCTGTGCTTCGCCAAGCGATTTCACGGTAGACAGCTTTGTTGGCCTCTTGTACCTGGAGTAATCCTTATATCCACTCTTCTCTTCCGCTTGAAGCTCCTGAAACCGCACCAGCGTCGAGTTGGCCTTATCCACGTTCCTACTCATCACTTCAACCCGCTACTTGACCGTCAATCAGCGTTTCTCCTTCAACTGATGGATCGTTATCGATGATGCTGAGTTTCTATAGAGCTTGACGTGTTTTATCGCATCTCATCGAAAGTTTACACTACAAATACTGTCTATAAGCAAGGCATCAACCCATCTATCCTCCTTCACAACTCTCGTGGTGACTACAGACTGGTCTACGAGCAAGATGGTGAGAAACTACCGTTTTGTGATATTTGCTTTTACGGCTATCATGCTGATTGTGCTGATCAAATCTTCTACGCCGCTAAAATCTGCTGCTGATATCGCTAGAGTGGTCTCTCCAACTGCTAATAGGCCTGAAGTTCCGCAAGATTTTACTACTCAGCCAATTGATGACAAGCCTGGGTATATTGAGGACGAAAAGACCGAGAAAGGGAACCCTGGCGTTGCGGAGGCTGTGAAAGATCAGTCTTCTGGCAGCAAACCTGCTTCTTCGAAGGATTACTCGACCGGTAAGAAATGTGACAAGGATCACCAGTATGTTTTGATGATAGACGCGGGTTCTTCCGGTTCTCGTATCCATGTTTATGAGTTCGACGTCTGTACGCAACCTCCTACTTTGATCGAGGAGACTTTCAAGATGCTGGAACCAGGTCTGTCGTCTTATGATACGGACGCTGTCGGGGCGGCCAAGTCCTTAGATCCATTGTTGGAGCGTGCCCTGGAGGTTGTTCCAAAGGACAAGAGAAAATGCTCCCCGGTTGCAGTGAAAGCCACCGCGGGCCTGAGACTGCTCGGTAGTGCCAAGTCTGAGAAGATCCTCGCGGCCGTGAGGAGCCATCTGGAAGAGGACTACCCATTCCCAGTTGTGAAAAAGGGCGGTGTTTCTATTATGGGTGGTGACGAGGAAGGCGTTTACGCATGGATTACTACGAATTATTTGCTGGGAAACATTGGCGCGGGATCCAGGATCCCTACTACTGCTGTGTTTGATCTTGGCGGTGGCTCTACACAGATCGTCTTTGAACCAAGCTTTGCTCCCAACGAGAAAATGGTCGACGGCGAACACAAGTATGAACTAACTTTTGGTGGCGAGAAGTACACCCTGTACCAATTTTCACACCTCGGTTACGGTCTGAACGAGGGCAGAAACAAGATAAACGCTTTATTGGTCGAAACAGCCATAGCTGACGGATCCATCACCAAGGGTGATACCAAGACCATCCACAAGCTGAATTCCCCATGTCTCCCTCCTGAAGTTGTTGCTCCAAAGCAAGTAGTCACCCTGGAGGATGGCACTAAGTATACTGTTGATTTCAAAGGTCCGGTGCAACCAGCTGGCCCTCAATGTAGGTACTTGGCAGACAAGATCCTCAACAAGCATGCAAAATGTTCTCAACCGCCCTGCTCCTTCAATGGTGTCCATCAGCCCTCGTTGGTGACCACCTTCAAAGAAAGAAACGACATATACGTCTTCTCCTACTTTTACGATAGAACACAACCACTGGGTCTTCCGCTATCCTTTAAACTCGACGAGTTAGTCGATCTCGCTAGAATGGTATGCAACGGCGAAGACGTCTGGAAGAGCGTTTTCAGCGGCATTGAAGGTTCCATAGCCGAATTGAAGAAAGATCCAAAATGGTGCATTGATCTATCATACCAGGTCTCCCTTCTGCACACTGGTTACGACATCCCCTTGTACAGAGAGTTGCGAACCGCGAAAACAATCGCTGATAGGGAGCTTGGCTGGTGTTTAGGTGCCTCTTTACCACTGATTGAACGTGAAAACTGGACTTGCAGAGTCGATCAAGTCGAATAGCGAGCCAATTGCAAGAACTTTCCGCTGATGTTTTGTACACTATATATCAAGATGTTATACAGTCTTAAACCCAACATTAGCGACATTAGCAGCTAGAAATGCCAGGCTCGTTCGACTCTTATTGTGTTTCTCAAAGCATGCCTATAGTTGAAAAGCTTGTAAGGGATAAATAAGAACCTGCGAAAGAGATGAACACTTACAAAAGAGCAAAAAGCCAAGCTGAACTACTACGTTTAGCCTAGTAATCGGTAATGTCTCTCCCAAATTCAACCCAGGAATGCATCAATCAGATACAGCAGACTTGTGATAAAGTGGCCAATTCCCAAAACAAGGACTCGAAGGAGATGCATTCTTCGCTAAAGCCAGAAAGGCGGAAGTCTACGACACATCGGTCAGATCCAGCGTTAGGTTGCAAGGAATTGACTGTAATCGAGGATAATAAAGAAGACGGAACAGCACATATAAAGGATTTGAATGCAGCAAAAGCGATGATCAGACGACTATCCGGTGATAGTCATCCACCAAAAGTGTCAGCCACGAAATCACATTTCCAGTTGTCTTCGACAGCGTACGGGGTCAGAATGCTATCTAAAGACCTTTCCAATACTAAAGTTGAGCTGAAAGTGGAGAATCTTATGATTGTGACCAAGAAACATGATCTCTCACTGCTTTATCTTACCAGGGAACTAGTCGAATGGCTGATGGTTCACTTTCCCAAAATAACAGTTTATGTTGGAGAAGATCTAAAGAATTCTGGGAAATTTGGCGCCGAGGATATCTGCAGAGACAGCAAATGCGATCAGAGAAGGATAAGGTATTGGAGTCCGAAATTTATACAGGAACATGACAATGTTTTTGATCTCGTTCTGACTTTGGGAGGCGATGGCACAGTTTTATTTGTTTCTTCTGTATTCCAGAGACATGTACCGCCGGTGCTTTCCTTCTCCTTGGGTTCGCTTGGTTTCTTGACCAATTATCAGTTTGAGTATTTTAAAGAGGATTTGCCAGCGGTTCTGAACAGTAAAATCAAGACTAACTTGAGAATGCGGCTGGATTGCAAAGCATACCGCCGTCGCCCTCCAGTGACTGATCCCACCACTGGCAAGAAAATTTGTGTTACTGAGCTAGTGTCGCAGCACCAGGTTCTCAACGAATTGACAATAGATAGAGGTCCAAGTCCCTTCATATGCATGCTGGAGCTCTACGGCGACGATTCTCTGCTCACTGTGGCACAGGCAGACGGGGTGATCATAGCGACTCCAACAGGGTCCACTGCTTATTCGCTAAGCGCCGGAGGACCACTCGTGTATCCAAGCGTTAACGCCATAATGGTGACACCAATATGTCCTCACACGTTGAGTTTCAGACCCATACTTCTTCCAGATAGTATGACTTTAAAAGTTAGGGTCTCCCTGAAATCAAGAGCAACTGCCTGGGCGGCATTTGACGGCAAAGGACGACTCGAACTGAGGAAAGGTGACTTTATCACAGTACAAGCAAGTCCGTACTCCTTCCCCACTGTTGAATCACACCCCACCGAATTCATCGACAGTATCAGTAGGACACTAAACTGGAACGTCAGGGAGCAACAAAGATCTTTCACCCATATGCTGTCCCGCAAGAACCAAGAAAAATATGCCAGCGACGCGGGCAATGCAGAATGCGAAGAAGAAGATATTGAAGAAGTAGTGATCGACAGAAGTAAGAGCCGTTCCCGCTTCAAAATAGAAGATGACACCCTCAACGCTGTGGAAGACAGCGAAAGGGACGAAATCGAAGACGACCTAGAGGCAAAGTCAATTAGTCCGAAGACACAGCTAAAGGTTCAGAACCGGTTGCCACAGGCGAATTTCACGCTGTGAGCCTTCTACCACAGCGGTTGACAGTAACGAACCCTTTTAAAGACGTCGTATCACCTTAAGCGGTAATACCGGTTTCCTCTTTAGGAACTATAATACTCCTTTGGGTAAAATCACGAATTCGATTGCCTTATTTTCCTTATGGGGAAAATGTTTTCGACGTCGACTGTTTGGGTGATGCCTAATAGGGTAAAATGCCTTTGACATCGACTGTTTAGGCGATGCCGTGCTTGCGAGTTATCCCAAATGGTATCATATTGGTGGATCTTCGGTGATACGCTCTTCAAACCAGTTGGAGAAGAGTCTAGAAGTCGTATTATAAAGAGGTGAATGGCTATGGTTGAGGTACCGGTTATTGTTTTATTCGCTAGTCCGGCTCAAGCGCGATGATGAAGGCACTGGCTCTTTTATTAGCATTAGTCTCCAACGTCTTGGCTGTTGAAGCCGTGACTTGTAATGCTACCCAGTCGTGTCCGGAAGAGCTGCCATGTTGCTCTCAGTTTGGGGAGTGTGGTACAGGTTCCACATGTTTAGGTGGCTGCAATCCGATGTTCTCCTTTAATGCTGCTGCATGTATGCCCATGCCTATTTGCCAAGATTCTTCGACAACTTTCACGAACTACTCTTCCCGCGTTGCTTCCCATGACACTTACCTAGGTAACACGAGCGAAGCTGCCTGGGTATACACCGGTTACTTATACGATTACCAGGATGAAGACAGTATGCTGCTGGCGATGCCAAAGTACTCTGCTGGTACCGTTTTGTCCTCGACCAGATTCATGTGGTATGGTAAAGTTAGTGCAAGATTGAAAAGTTCCCATTTGGCAGGTGTTGTCTCGTCGTTCATTCTGTTCTCGAACGTGCAAGACGAAATCGATTTTGAATACGTTGGAGCTGACCTGAAGACCGTGCAGACGAATTTTTACTTTGAAGGTATCCTAAACTACAACAACAGTAAGAACATCAGTACGACCGATACCTTTGAGAACTACCACGACTACGAGATCGATTGGCATGAGGACTACATCACGTGGTCGGTAGACGGCGTTATTGGCAGAACTCTGTACAAGAACCAAACTTTCAACGAGACTACCAAGCGCTACGAGTTCCCACAGACCCCATCCAAGGTCCAGCTATCACTGTGGCCAGCTGGTAACGCAACAAACCCACCAGGTACAATTGCATGGTCTGGTGGTGAGATCAACTGGAACGCTGATGACTTGAAAGATCCAGGTTACTACTATGCATCTCTTCAGCAGGTGAACATCACGTGCTATGATCCTCCAAGTTATGCTCCCAAGAACGGTACCAAGTCCTACCAGTTCACCAAGGACGATAGTTTCCTCAGCGCGGACGTTGCCATTACAGACAATGACGGTTTCTTGTACTCGGACGAAGGATCTGGGCTAGACCCACTGAAAGGCAAGAACTCTACCTCTTCGTCGAGCTCTTCTAGCTCCTCCAGTTCCTCGAGCTCATCCAGCTCTTCCAGCTCCTCTATCTCTTCGGCCAGTTCGTCTTCGTCAAAGTCGACGTCCACCTCCAAGGGCACCGACAAATCTAGCAGTTCCGCAAGCCATGCCGCTGCCCAGACAACCACAGCCGCACCAACGCAGACCACCTCGCTCAGCTCCGAACAGAGCACTGCTTTTGTCCAGAACATAAAGTCCAGCAGCAGCAGCGGAAGCTCCAAGCAGCAACAAACCTCCACTGGGACCAACGGTGCTAACGCCATCTCCGTCGGCATTCCTCTGGCCGGTATCCTCCTGGGCTACCTACTATAACATGTATTATAGCACATGACCCTCTGTAATTCCACATCTAATAACAAACGTTTTTATCGTAATTCTCGTTCCCGATAGATAAGTGAATAAATAGTATATATAAACACGGCGTTACTATTGACAGAATATGCTTTTTCCTATTAGTCCATCGCGGCCTACTCCTTGGTAGCCTTAGCCAAGTAAGTAACCAGGTCGTTTCTGTCCTTCTCCTTCTTCAAACCACCAAAGGCCATCTTGGTACCTGGAATGTACTTCTTTGGGTTCTCCAAGTAGTCTGCCATGTTCTGCTCGTCCCACATAATGTTTTTCTTGATGTTAGCATCGGTGTAAGAGTAACCTTCAGCCTGACCGGAGTGACGACCGAAAACACCGTGTAGATTTGGACCAACCTTGTGAGGACCGCCTTTTTCAACAGTGTGACACTGCAAACATCTAGTCTTGAAAAGAGTTGCACCCTTCTTAGCAGAACCCGGTTGGTATGGAGCTGGCATTTTACTTTTTAATTTTTACTTGAATCTATTATCAGTTATCTCTACAAGAAATCTCAAACAGCACCAATAATTACTGCCACCAGTCGATCCTACTTTAATTTATAGTCCAATGCTATCTAACAGTGAAAATTCTTTAACTATTTCAACTTCTACCATTCATCGGTATTCTTAAGTCCTTTAACGCCGAGACCGGTCTCGCCGAAGCCCTAACTTGCCCCTCGGCAAATTGGCGCGGGAAGCTGCGCCAAGCCCTAACGCGGGCGAGGCGTGCTGCCATTGGTTCGTTTGGAGTGATCGAAGCCGAGTCAGGTGACGCTCGTCACCTGACGCGGCGTCAGTGATCCAAATTGTGACGCCGCGGTGACAGAGATTTAAATTGTGACGCGGCGGTGACAGCTATTTGTGACGCGGTGGTGACAGAGATTTGTGACGCTAATTTTTCACTGCTAAGAAGAGCAAGACGGTCGAGACAAGGACACCAATTGTGGGTGCTGGAGGCGATTGAGGTCGAACGATGTCATCTAGAGTGTTGTTGCTGGACATTGAAGGCACGGTGTGTCCCATTTCGTTTGTGAAGGAAGTGCTCTTTCCCTTCTTTAGTGGTAAAGTGCCCAGCTTAGTGCGCTCTGGTGAGCCAGCTGTGGAGGAATTGCTAGCGCAATTCCCCCAGGATAAACAGCAGTGTTTGCAAGAGTACATCTTGGATCTGGTGGACCGCGATGTCAAGGACCCCGTGCTGAAGCAGTTGCAGGGTCTCGTATGGGAACAGGGCTACGAGCAGGGCGAGATCAAGGCGCCGGTGTACCGGGATGCTATTGAGCTGATCCAAAGAAGTGGCGAGGTTTACATCTACTCGAGTGGGTCTGTGAAGGCACAGAAGTTGCTGTTCGGACACGTGGCAGACCCAAACGGCGGGTCTTGCCTGGACTTGCAGCCGTATATCAGAGGTTACTTCGATATCAACACTTCTGGTAAGAAGACTGAGGCGGATTCGTACCGCAGGATCTTGAAGGATATAGGCAGAGACGCCAGCGATGTGTTGTTTATAAGCGACAACGAATTGGAGCTGGATGCGGCCAGCGAAGCTGGGTTGAACACACTGCTGGCTGTCAGACCCGGTAACGCTCCGGTCTCAGGCAACAAGAAATACCAGACTGTGACGGACTACTCAGCATTGTGATCACAGGGATGAGGCTTTTCTATTACATACACAGTACAACTGCTAATCACCGAATTCATTAAATAACATGTTAGCTGCGATCTCTTCGTTCTTACCGCACGCAAAATACACCTGCATCACAAGGGCACGTTCGAAACCGAGCTCACACAGACGGCCAATGGCAAGCTCGTCACTTTCTGAGACTTCGATGTTTGCTTCTTGACCCTGAGACGGCGAAGCGGCAGCGGCCGCTTCGCCCTCCAATTCTCTAGACTCGTCCACTTCGGTCATCACATCCTGTAGGTTTTCGCCAACGGCCTCCAACAGCATCGATATGAACACTTCGGGATTGGCCATGATCTGTTCCCGAAGTTGCGGATACCTGTTGCTCAAGTTTTCCAGCAATGGGGCAAGAGCTTCAGGGTTCCCCGACACCACCTGTCTCAACGCAAGCAGATCCTCCATCGTTAGTCCTATCGAGCCCGGGGCACCACCGCTAGCGCCCGCACCTTCGGCGGACCCGTCGCCACCTGCAGCGCCACTCTCGCCACGTTGGGCAGCCTGCGCAAACAGATCTTCTCCCACACTTTCACCGCTTGGTTCAGTCTGCGTTTGTGTTTGACCGCCTTCAACAGTCTCCTGACTTTCTTCTGTCTGTTGTTGGTTCTGCGCTTGTTGCAAGTTTTCCGGGATACCCATCAGCAAGTACTCCACCGCCCTGTCCGGGTTGTTAAACGCCGCTCTAAGCGCACGATCTACCTGTTCTCTCTCGTATCCCATCTCCATAATCCTCTCTACAGCTTCATTACGCTGCGCTCCGACAACAAAACCCGGATCGCTTGCCTGTGAAATCTGTGTCTGTGTCTGAGCCGCTGGTGGCTCAGAAGATGACCCCTGTGGTGCAGGAGACTGCGTTACAGATGCAGAAGACTCCTTCCCGGCCTCTGGTTCAGTCACTTTTGTCGTTGTCGACTTCTTTTTCGAGATCATGAATATCACCTGGTCCCCATCTTTCAACCCAGACTCCTGTAAAGACTTGCCATCTTGTAGTACCTTACCAGAGTAGATCAGCTTAATTTGAGACTCTTCACACTCTTTCTTTTCGCACAATTGCGTCTTTGCCTCTAAAACCGTACTGGAAAGCTCCAAATCCAGCGGAATTTTCTCCTTCTTGAAATCTTTAAACGTTATCGTAACCATTCCCAGTTATAACCGTCGCTTAAAGGATGATAAATCCTATTCTTCACCTCTATTATTCCTTTACTTGTTCTTGTGATGAGTTGCCACCCTTCTAACAGTCCCACTGTAGCCAATTTTCTTCAACAAGACTAGCCGTCTCAAATGATATATTGCACACGACATAGCTTTAATATACAAAGAGTGCTAAGAATCGAGAAGATGCAGTAGGTATTAGTTATTATCTGGGTCGAAATCCATGCGGACTTCGTCGTTTTGATGGTCTTCGATCTTGTTGCCGTCTTGTTGGTCCGCCGCGTCGTGACGTTGATTTGCGGATTCCGATTCATCGGACCAATCGACGACGATTTGGTTTTGGTAGGATTCCGAGTGATCTAAATTCTTTAGTATCGATTGTCTTTCGTCGGACCAGTCCATTCTGACGTCGTCGAAGCCGGACTCCCAGATGCGGTTGTAGAATTCTCGAAGCCTTGATTCTTCCAGACGGCGTTTCTCTTCTTCGGCCATCCAGGCCATGTGTTTGAGATCCTCGGTGGAGGGCTCGTAGATGTGCCAGATGACGTAGTGAGGGAGTCCGATCACGTTGTAGTTCATTCTTCGTGACAGTTTGCCGAACGCTTCGGTTTCGGCATGCTTTTCGAAGGAGAACGCGGGGAAATGCGAGCCCGTGCGGAAAACTTTGGCCTTGGCCAGGATCGATACGCCGCCGATCCCGTCCAGCTCCATTTCGTCCTCGGGGTCGCCGTTGGGGTCTCTCATGTATGCGAGATGCGTTCTCCATGTGGCAAACTCGGGATAACCCTCGACGATCACTGCGTCATCGTCGGTCAGCGTCTCTGCCAGCTGAATTCCCGCTTCCGACTCTTGCCACGAGTTCAGGTCGTACGGTTGGATGTTCCCCAGCCAGTCCGGTAGCGGTCTCCATACGTTGGGCACGATAACGTCCTTATCGTGATGCATCAAATCTTCCATAATCGACACGGGCGCGATCTCCACGTCGACGTCTCTCCAATAGACCCACGAATGGTACGGTTTGAGCGCCACGGACCCCAACCAGTTCCGCGCTCGCGCCATCAACTTCCGGCGCGGTCCCTGAGCTGCAAAACCGTGTCTGTCCGAAAAAGACTGTCCAATAGCCTGTCCAAAATCCTTTTCATAGATCTCGATGTTCCCAAACCGCTTGGTCTTGTCCTTTTGCGACTGTGCTACCTGCAAATGCTGCAAAAGCACGCCCATCGTGTCGTCCGACGAGTCACTCACCAGAAACGACAAGTCTATCAAGTTATGCGGATAGCTCATCTCACTCAGATGCGTGAAAAATCGCGGCAGATGTTCTGCCGCGTCCCTGAGCGGGACGCAGAACAAAATCCTATTATTTCTCTGCCACCCATCCTTGTCTCCCTGGTAATTACGCAAATCGTAGAACTCAACACCCGGTACATTCTTCAAATTGGGCACAAACCGCCTAAAAGGGGGCAACCAACGCACGCCAAACCCATCAGACACGGTTCCCGACGACAATATCAGTCTAACCACAAGAAACACAGTAAGCAGCGTCCCGCCAACACTGATCCACGTCGAATGCCTCACCACATTCTTGTACCGCATCGCCGCCAACACGCCCTCTCACGCCTGGAGTAGCCATTAAGCGTAAACAACCTCGCAGCATACTATTTTTCACCATATCATTGTTGAAACCGGTCACGTGCAGCGGTCTTGCGTGCCCGTCCGGGTAGCGTCCGGGTAGCGCCAGCGCTATTTAGCCGCCGAGCTTCTGAAGATGCGTCAGCGGATGGTAGCTCGGCGGCAATGCCATGTTCAGTACTATTGCGGTACCATTAGTAGCGCAACCTGTCACGGCACGCTTTCTGGTTCTGTAACAGAACAGCGCGTCAGGTCTTGCATTGCGGGTCGACAGAATAGATGCGGTAGCGCCGTACCGTCTTGGGTGTAGTATTGGGTAATTTCTCGTGTTCTATGCTTCCCAGTTTACGAGATATACTAGAGAGTATACCATTCGTCGCTTCGCCTGAGACGTTTCCTGTAGATGTGTTTCAGCGGCTAATGTGAATTGGTGTAGCGAGCGTTATTTAAATGAGCACTCAAATAATACCGTCAACAACGATAACGTGATCCGGGTGAACTGTCGTATGCTATGATACGCAATGAACAGGCCTGCTAGCGACGCATTGACCCTTGAAGTTCAAAGATGCCATCATTGAGGGATACTCTCGCTGTCCTCCTTTTAGATCACCCGGCACGAAAACTCTTACGTCCCCTTCGGCTTGGATTGCGCCGCACTTTGGGCTCCATCACTTCTCACGGTTCTCTCCGGGTAACGAAAATCTATCGGTTCTGAACGTCGATCATCGCGCACGGCGAGAACGCCGTGTTTAACGGTAAAATAAAAATTTTCACCGTCGTCGTCGCCAGCACTCTGTGGGATTGTCTTGTTCTTCTCTGTTGTCATCCAGGAAAATTCTGGCGTTGGTTATAAATACTGTTATTAATTGACTGGTTTACCATTTGGTTCCTGTGCGTCTGTTGATCTCGTGGATAAAAGAGCTAACGACAAATTTTCACTAATCTATTACAATGGCTGAAGAAGAACACACCTTTGAGACCGTCGATGCTGGTAGCTCTTTGACCTACCCAATGCAATGTTCTGCGTTGAGAAAGAACGGGTTTGTCGTGATCAAGGGTAGACCTTGTAAGATCGTCGACATGTCTACTTCCAAGACCGGTAAGCACGGTCACGCCAAGGTTCATTTGGTGGCTATAGATATCTTTACCGGTAAGAAGTTGGAAGATTTGTCGCCATCTACTCACAACATGGAAGTTCCATTTGTTAAGAGAACCGAATACCAGTTGTTGGACATCGATGACGGGTTCTTGTCGTTGATGACGATGGACGGTGAGACCAAGGACGACGTCAGAGCCCCAGAGGGCGAGTTGGGTGAGTCTATGCAGGCTGCTTTCGACGAGGGCAAGGATTTGAACGTGACCATCATCACTGCCATGGGTGAAGAAGCTGCTATCTCTTTCAAGGAGGCTCCAAAGTCCGATTAAAGAAACCTACTGGGTCGCATTCTCTTTAATCTGTTACATTAGTTTTCTTTATTTCCTTATTCATTCACATTGACGTATAAGATATATATTAGATCTTGATCTGGTGCTCTTGCGAGGTGGCAATGTAGAAGCCGAGCGGTGGTGACGAGATGCCGATGGTGACGAGATGCCGATGGTGTCAACGTAGTCTCAATGCAGCTGCAGCTACGAGGCTGGATGCGATGCTACAGGAGGTGTGGATGGTACTACAAGGTGTGGTCCGAGTTTGAGACTTTCTCAATCCAAGCGTCGTATGGCAACTTGGCCGAGTGGTTAAGGCGAAAGATTAGAAATCTTTTGGGCTCTGCCCGCGCAGGTTCGAGTCCTGCAGTTGTCGAATATTTTTTTTGTTTTTTCCCGATTGGGACATCTAATTACTCAACGGGTTTATAACAGCAGGCTGTTAGAAGCTCATCTCTCGAGATCTTTGCACATTGCAGCAGTTCAGGTCGTTATGGAGCTCGGTGGCGGGATTGGTAGTGGGGAGACGGACCTCAGTTTTGTCCCCGATGCAGTTTTCACCGACAGAGTGCGCAGATTTCAGGAATTCCTCGATACTTTTACGATCTACCGGGATGCTGTGAGATCTATCCAGGTGTACAATAATGGATCGTCTGGCGATGACGGTGTGGAGAAAAAGACAATTCCAGAGACCTTGTTGCAGCGGATTACTATTTCGCTCGATGATTTAAGAGAATTCGACAGATCGTATTGGACCGGGATATTGAACAGTCCGGCACATTTTATACCGCCTGCAGAGAAGGCGTTGACGGAACTTGCGGCTTCTATGAACGACGTTCCGGCGACAGGTTCGTTGTCTGCAAAACATCCGTGGCGTTTGTCCTTTAAAGGGTCTTTTGGTAGCCATGCGCTCTCACCACGTACTTTGAATTCGCATTTTTTGAACAAGTTGGTCTCACTGGAAGGTATCGTCACTAGAACCTCGTTGGTGAGACCTAAGATTATCAGATCTGTGCATTTTGCTGAAAAAACGGGTAGATTCCACTATAGGGACTACACTGACTCGACGACTACTTTGACTACGCGTATCCCAACACCGGCAATATACCCGACAGAAGATCAGGATGGGAACAAATTGACCACGGAGTATGGGTATTGTACTTATATGGACCATCAGCGTATTACGGTGCAAGAGATGCCCGAGATGGCCCCCGCAGGACAGCTGCCCAGATCGGTCGATATCATTCTTGATGACGATCTGGTGGATAAGACAAAGCCGGGCGATAGGATTAACGTCGTCGGCGTCTTTAAATCCTTGGGTGCCGGTGGTATGAATCAGAACGATTCAAATGCGCTGAATGGATTTAGGACAATGATTATAGGTAATACGGTTTACCCACTACATGCCAGATCCACTGGTGTGTCCGCCAGACAGACGTTGACAGATCTCGATATAAGGAATATCAATAAGCTCTCCAAGAGACCGGACATTTTTGACGTGCTGTCTCAATCTTTAGCTCCGTCTATCTACGGTCATGAATACATTAAGAGAGCTGTGTTGTTGATGCTAATGGGTGGTGTGGAGAAGAATCTGGAGAACGGTTCTCACTTGAGAGGTGATATCAACATCCTCATGGTTGGTGATCCATCAACGGCAAAGTCACAAATGCTGAGATTTGTTCTGAATACGGCATCTTTGGCCATTGCAACCACGGGTAGAGGTTCCTCCGGTGTGGGTTTAACCGCGGCAGTTACCACAGATAGAGAGACTGGTGAGAGGCGATTGGAGGCAGGTGCTATGGTCTTGGCTGACCGTGGTATAGTCTGTATCGATGAATTTGATAAAATGACAGATGTCGATAGAGTTGCCATTCATGAAGTCATGGAACAACAAACAATCACAATTGCCAAAGCCGGTATTCATACCACACTTAACGCCCGTTGCAGTGTTATTGCAGCAGCCAATCCTGTTTTTGGTCAGTACGATGTCAACAGAGATCCCCACCAAAATATCGCACTACCGGATTCGCTACTTTCACGTTTTGATTTGCTCTTTGTTGTCACTGACGATATCAACGAAATTAGAGACAGAGCTATTAGCGAGCATGTCCTGAGAACCCACAGATTTCTGCCACCGGGGTACCTCGAGGGAGAGCCGATCAGAGAGTCCTTAAATTTGTCATTAGCAGTTGGTGTTGATAATGAGGAAGAAGATAATATGGATAATCAAGGACACTCAGCGGACCAAGATATGGACGAAGAAGACGGAGTTTTCGAAAAATTTAACCCACTGTTACAAGCTGGCGCAAAATTAGCTAAAAACAGAGGTAATCACAACGGGAGTGATCTCCCAAGCATTGTCACGATTCCTTTCCTAAGGAAATACGTCCAATATGCTAAAGAAAGAATTGTACCAACGTTGACGCAAGAGGCAATTGGAGTCATTGTCAAAAATTATGCTGACCTGCGAAACGATGAGAATACCGAGAAATCCCCGATTACAGCAAGAACTTTGGAAACGCTGATTAGATTAGCAACAGCTCATGCTAAAGTTAGACTTTCTAAGCTTGTGAACAAGCGTGACGCCTTAGTGGCCTCGAGCCTTTTGAGATTTGCTCTTTTGGGAGAGGATGTCGAAACTGATGCATACTACGAGGATGATAGTGATGTAGAAATGACACCCAGGGTATCACCGAAAAAGTCTCCCAAAAAGAAGCAAAGAGTGGGATCTCTTGCTTCCTCGCCAATCAAGTACTCGACTCCTTTGAGAACTGCCAACCTATTATCCCAAAGCGGAACTCCATCGATCGCTGGATCTCGAAGAAAGCTTACTTTTCCGGAAGACGACGAAAACGAGGAAGAATCTGATCAAAGCGCTGAACAGCGCGGCAGCACGATGTCCCCATTACCTCAGACCGAAGAAGAGGACCTGCAAAGAAGATTGCAATTGGGGCTGCGAGTGTCACCGAGACGCAAAAATCAGCCTACAGTCGCCGCTGGGCCACTCAGCGAAGTAAGTGGTACGCCAAAATTGCCAAATGTTCCCGCTGCTGGACAGGAAGAGGAGCATTCACGGGCCACAGCTGATTTCCACAATACAGAAGCTGGAACAATCTCCACAGCAAGATTGTCTCTGATCTCGGGAATAATTGCTCGATTGGTGCAGACAGATTTATTCGAGGACTCAGCCTACCCAAAGGATGCTCTGCTGGAGAAAATCAACGAAGAACTCCCGGAAGAAGACAAATTCTCCATTCCTGAATATTTAGCAGGTTTGAAGATCATGGCAGATAAGAATAATATAATGGAGGGCGATGACGGCAAGATTTGGAAGATCTAATTTCCATTAGCTTATATATTTGTGTACTGCATACTTTAATATTTCGTATTTACTGGCACTGTTGGCTTAGTTGTGACTTTCTTAGTTACCTGGTAGTTCAACTAACTATAATACCAACTAAACATTAAACATCTTAAAGTGACCAAACTCACAAAGAGCGAAGCTTAAACAGCAAAGAGACGAATCCTGTTAGAACTGGGGATCGATTCACAACCAGTATCGCCTTGAGCTTTCATGTTCGCTAGTCGAATCACCCTCAGTCCTATAAAATACAACTTTACTGTAAGAGATTCACAAAATAATGCAGCTTCAGTTCAACCTGACCCTCAAAAGATGGTATAGAACTGTTGGACCACATCTTTCTGAGCATCGGCCGTTGTCGAAGTACAAATTGAAGTGTGGACTTGAGATTCACACACAATTGAATACCAGAAAGAAACTCTTCTCGCAGTCAACCAATGACCCATTCCATTCGCTAGAAAATCCCAACGTGCATACATCTTATTTCGATATTGCTCTTCCCGGTACGCAGCCAATTTTAAATTATGAAGCTGTTCTTTATGCCATACGATTGTCCTTGGCGATTGACGCCAAAGTTAATCTTCAATCAAGCTTTGACAGGAAGCATTACTTCTACGGTGATCAACCTATGGGGTATCAAATCACACAACATTACCAGCCTTTTGCGACTGGAGGTCAAATCAAATTATACAAGGATCTTGATGGGGTTGATGACAAGAACATCAGAATAATACAGCTGCAACTTGAACAAGATACAGGAAAATCAGTGTACAAAGAAAACGAAGGGCTTACTTTGATTGATCTTAATAGAAGTAATGTCCCTCTCATAGAAATGGTTACACAACCTGACTTTACTGATGTAAAGCAGATACGGGCTTTCATTAAAAAATATCAAAACCTGGTTCGCCATCTGGACGTGTCGACTGGTGACTTAGAGACAGGTGCAATGAGAGTAGACGTGAATTTGTCAGTGAACGATTTTGCCAGGGTTGAATTAAAAAACTTGCCAAATACAAGTTCCATAATAAATGCCATCAAATTTGAGTTTCAGAGGCAAGTGCAAATTATAGAGGATGGGAAAGGTCCTGAGCTTCTATTGCACCCTGAGACAAGGGGCTGGAACGGCGAAGCAACCGTCAAACTGCGGAGCAAAGAAACTACTATTGACTACAGGTACATGCCCGATCCCGAGCTTCCGGTTATCAGTTTGTCCCCTCTCGCGGTCGAAGGCGTGGCCAAAAGTTTACCGGCAGCGCCAGAGGATGTCATCAAGAAACTGATGGCTGCCCCATACTCTTTATCGCTGAAATATGCCAAATTACTTACCATCAAAGGCAACAGTCAAGACCAAATGTATACGCAGGCAGAATTACTGCAGTTTTATGTGGAGACATTCCGCTGCTATCTGAAGGATGTCAAAAAGGGCGAAAACCGCAAGATCAACTACAAACTTCCGACTAACTGGATCATTCACGAACTTCTCGGAACCCTGAACAAGCTCCAAATGCCGCTGAAAAAGGTGACGGTAGTCATGACGCCTGAGAAGTTCTCTGAATTCTTGATGCTTATCCATAGAAATGAGATATCGAACGCGACAGGAAAATTACTTCTCTTTCATGTCCTCGAGAGTCTCAACAATTCCGATTTAAGCAAAAATCAGAAAACTCTGGATTTTGCAAGCCTGATTGATGAGTATGAGCTTGGGAAAATTAGCCAAATTGACGATAATGAACTAGAGAAACTCTGCCAAGATATCATAGCCGACATCGAAGATAGAAAGCTGATCAAAAACATTGTTTCGGGGAAAAAGAAGAATTCGATAAAATATCTAATAGGATTAGGCATGAGATCTTCCCAGGGAAGAATCCCAGCCCAGGAGTTTGAGAGGATGTTTAAAAAGCTACTTGAAATATAAACTTGACGGTTTTTCTGTCATGAGATTGCCATTCACTAAACACGCCGGCGTCAAAAGCGTCTATTCCCTTACACATATTCATGAGCGACTACCTTGACATTACTGGTTTGATACAGATCTTTATAAAAACTAATGACGATTGATATATTACCATGGCCTCCCTTTGTATTAAAACGACTTATTAAATAAAAACTTAAAATATGATACAACCTCCGAAACTGTCCCAACCATCATTAACTCCATACACTCATGTCATTATTCCAGATTCCAAAAGCCCCACTGGTGTTAGATGAGGTAGTCGCATGGTTCGAACCCCATCCAACTGAATAGTCGCTCATCAGCATATTATTTGCCTGGTTGCCACTGATGCTTGCAGTTGGTGCTTCAAATCCGCCTAGATTGACTTCTCCAGCGACACGATCCGAGGTGATCGGTTCTGGAACTAAAACTGGAGTTGAAACACTTGGCTCAAAGCCCAGCGGAGTTCCCCCTGAATTGTTCCGCTCTGCCATTAGCGAGCTCGACGAGTACCCACGTACCGCATCGCCATTACCCAAGTTATAGATGTTTGCAGTTGGCGAGATACCAGACACAATAGACGACGAAGAAACAAGTCCCGGATCCAGAAAGTTCTGAAATTGAGAAGCGTGAGAAGCGCCGAATTGAGCGTTGGAACTGACGTGTTCCGCGTTGCTGCTGTATGACGACATGGACGAACCCCCGCTCAGAGTGGTGTCCACCCTGGAGGGAACCGGCGATGGCGAAGACGCGCCAGAAGGATACCCTTGCTGTGCTTGTGAGGCCTTTGGCTGCTGCGACATCCGGTTTGGCGCCATGAAAGAAGCACTCAACTGATCCAACGCAAGGTTACTGCCACTTCCGCTGGCGCTGTAGCCCATCTGCGGATACACTTGCTTGAAATGGTTCGCGATCATTGCATTCTGCGCCATCCCGGGCGCCTGCTGCTGCACGCTCGAGTACTGAACACCATATTTCGCATTTGAGTACCTATATCCCTGGTTCGCAGGGTACTTCTTTCTGCCAACCATTGAACCACCAAAATTCGTTCCTTTCACGCCATTCCCAGTGCCCTCGTAACCTCCTGATGTCTCGCCGCCCGGTTTCCCTGCAACGTCACTACTATGAGATCTCAGCTGGCCCTGCTGATACCCGGCGGAGCCGTAGCTGCCAGAGTGTCCCGATGTCGCCAATTTTAGGCTCCGATACTCGAGCAAATATTTATCAACGTCTTCAATCTGAGAAAGGAATGGTATGCTTTCAATCTGTCCCGACATGCTCTAAATCACGGCTCAACCGTCGCCAAGTGAGATTTCTACTACTGCTAGTGCCTCAATTGATCCCCCAGTAGAAAAGTTCACCCGAATTTTCCACCAGCACCGCTCAATTGAAGTACAAGACACAACGGCTGCGCTACTGACCTTCAATTCAACCGTTGCCAAGCACTCTTCCTCTGTATCTTAGACTGCCAATCGTTTTTTCACCCAGCTTAACGAGATCTGAAAAATTTTCGAGATTTACGGTCATGTGACCGTAAATCTCTAGATCTGAGCCTTTGGAAGTCCAATAATGGTGGGTGTTATGGAGGTTACGCCAGGAGTTTGTGTGGATGCTGATCTTGCTGGGACGCCCCGGTAGTGCTAGGTGGTCTACCTCTTTTTCTTCTCTTTTATTTCGTCGTCTGTAGTCGGATGGAGTCTGATCACGTTCGGATAGTCCGGTCTGTTGGCCGTGTGGCCCTGATGCCAGTCGTAGCTTAGTGCGTAGGCGAGAACTGAGCCCTGTCTGTTGAAGTTGCACACGGAGATGGAGGCCTGCAGCGAGGGGAAGCCTCTGAGCCTGTGTCGCTGGTTCTTGTCCCAGAAGTGGAAGGAGCCGTCGCCTCCGGCGGTGACGAAGGTGCCGTAGACCGGGTGGAAGACTATGCTGTTGATGGCGTAGACGAGGGACTGGGCCTGGGTGCCTGCCGGGCGGTTGGCGCTGGTCTGTCTGTGGCATTTGAAGGAGAAGCCGGACTTTCTCTGCTGTTCGTCGTCCACGTACCTGATGGCGCAGCGTCCCTCGATCGAGCCGACGGCGTAGCCGTCGCCCTCGTTGTAGCACGCGACCGCGCGTGTCTGCCACTTGAGCGGCGACTGCGTCGTCTTGAAGATCGCCGTCGGGTTACTCAAATCGATGATCGCGATGTGTCTTTCTGCGGTTCCAACGACCAGCAGCTGCTGCTTGCTGTCCATCGCGTACACTCTCTCGGGCAACGCCACCGTGGAGACAGCCTGCGGCTGTCTCAAATCCCAGTATTTCATAGTCTTATCCCAGGAACCCGTCACAAGTACTTCCGTGCCGCTGGATCCAAAATTCAGGTATCTCATGCTCTTCACGGGCGCGTTGTGCGTACCCAGCTGCTGAGACTGCCCGCTGGTAACATCATACACCTTAACCACGTTATCACACCCTCCCGACACAACTTTAGTCCCGTCACTCGTCCATCTCGTACATAAAACAGGCGCTCCATGCTCGTATTGCGCCCTACCTTGCGGAATTCCATTCTGTACATCCCAAATACGAACCTTGTTATCCCACGAACTCACACTAAACATAAAGTCCTGCTGTGGTGAGAATGCTATGTCAGATATCGAGTCATCCGCCGGATTGTTGATCACGATGTCATTGGCCAGGTCTTTCTCGGTGGCCATCGTCGTCGAAACAGCGTTCCCAGCTGAACCAGAACCAAAGAATGCCATTGCTCGCCCAGATACCAAATTCCAGCAGCCTATACTCCTGCCATAAGACCATTAATGCTACATTCTATACTACATCTACCTCTATTTCGTCTTCATACTGTATAAGACCCTCGTGCAAAGCGAGGTGTCAGTAATTCAGCGTCAGTAAATCTGAAATACCAGGAACCGTCAAGCTTCTGGGTGCTGTCGCTGCTCTGTCGTGTGCTCTGTCGTCTACTTGCTGCTGGGTACATTGCTGTCGCCTGCTTCTGCCGCCTGCTCTGTCCCGCTCACTGTCGCCAACTCAAAAAATTGAATGAATGCTCACTCGGTTCCAGAAGATCCAGATTAAATTCCGAATTGCCATTCTCGTAGGCTGTCGTTTCGGTTTGCTCCGCAACATCGGTAGACGGTACTTCATCCTTTGGTGCAGATTCGTGCATGGGAAGGATCGCGTTCATGGATAGGATATCGTCTGTCTCGGTTTCACTGTACTGGTAGGAACCACTGCTACTGCCTGCGACAGAGTCGACGTTGGTAAAACCAGCACCGCCGCTATGCGCGTGGTTGTCTTCCACAAAGGTGAGATTCGCATGTGGTGTGTTCTGAGGTTTGCCGTTAGTGTTCCAGATCGATTTGATGAAAGTGGGCGTCGCTATGGAGCCATCGTCAACCAGCAACTGTGGACTGGCCTCGGTTGCTGATTTGAACGTCTTGGTGCCAGGCGGGACCGAAGGTTTCTTGTGAGGTTTGCTCGAAATTCTCGGTTGCGGCCTCGGTTGCGATTCGTTTGGAGGTGTGGGAACCGAGTTCGAGCTGAGAAAGTTGAAATTGTTGTTGTTGAAAGTGATCGATTGCGGTTTCTTGGCCTTTCGTACCTTCTTAACGCTTTTCTTCAAAGATTCGTGAGAGCCGTTAGAAGGCGGTTTACCCAGCTCCGTCGTAGGTACAATGGGTTTATCATCACCTCCGCTCACTGGGCCAAGCGTTACCGGTGTAGATGGACTATCTGACAGCGAACCGCGCCCCGATTTATTGCTCCCTGACGTTCGACGTGTAATTTTGCGTTTTGACGGGCCGACCACATTCATGTTAGGAATGCCCGATGCAGGAGAGACAGTATGTGGTGAGAAAGCTGCTGACGGTGGCAACATGTGCTTCTTAGAGCCTCCGGGAAGAACCGGGCCCGACGACGGACTGTTCTTCTTGTTTTGATTATTGTACTCAATCTCAGACATTATCAACTGCCTTTGATAGTTATGAAGACCCTCGATGCCAGAGATTCTACCAGAGAGGCTATTCACCGGACCTTTATAATTTACAGCAGGGTTCTCAGGTGAACCGGGAGTGCCTGCTTGGTTCAAGCCATGCTTCTTTTTCTTCGTAGATGAGGGACGACTCTGTTTGTTCTTAGAAGCCACAGATTGGGAGCCCGGTGAAGGTACCGGACCGCTTGCCTGATACTGATTGACGTGACTAACAGGGACCGCATGGCTTGTCATATCGTTACCTGTCGTACTGTTCACAAAATGAGATGGTATTTGATTCGGATAAACTGGCCAGCCAGGAATGTTGGTGCCTACGTTAGATGGCACAAAATGTGGTATATGCGATGAAACGTGAGCCTGATTAGCTACGTTTGATGGTTCGTTTCTAGTGTACGAGTTGGAACTGGGATGCAAGGCGTGATTTGTATAATCTAGATTCGGGACCACACCAGACGCCTGAAAGAACTCAAAAGCCCCTCTGGGCCGTTCTCCTTGTTGTCCAGCCATCTGCTGCAACATGGCCGCTTGAACCGCTTGAGACCTGTACGCGTACTCTTCTTTTTGCTTGTTTGCCAAGATTCTCGAGAATTCCCTCGCTATCGCTGACCCTTCTTTGTGCGTTCTGGCGTTGAAAAGGTCCCAAAAAATCTGCCACCATTCATACAGAAACCCCTGAGGCGCATCTTTCACCTGATCGAGCACCGACGGCCTCTTCGGTTCCCCAGTCGCATCTATAATACCCGCTTCTCGGCAAAACGTCGAAGCGCTGTTCTTTAAAGATGATTTCAGCAGAAAATCGTAGATATAAGCATCCAGCATCTGTTTCGACGTAAATCCTGCTTCCAACTCGTGTTGTTGAGCCTGTTGGTACGGATGACCATAGTGTCCCGCGCGCTGAGACATCGATCTTATACTCCTTCCAAAGCGAGATATTGATTTAAACGACCGTAATAGTGTATCGAGAATATCTTACCACTCCCGTGGATCTAGGCAATTGCGTCTTTCTGACCTGCAGCGTGAAAAGTCAACGCGAGCTAAAGGATAACGAATGAACCAAACCAGACCTCCTCTTTCAACTGATGGTAGATGCCGATATAGATTAGCTAGCTATAGTCGATGCCTAGTGCTGTACTGCCCTTATATGACCTCTAAGTCAACATACGATGCTTAGTATGGAGCACTATTAGTACGCCTTCAGTGGGCCGGGTAAAGCTGTCTTAGTTCAGCTAACTAGTGTACATTCTTAGTGAGATGAGATGTAACGGCGATGGCTGCGGCCATTGAGTGGTCTGAAGATGCCAGGAATGTTGAATTAAGCTGCTCGAATCGAACCCTCTTTTTCTGTAGTCTTTTTCGTTGTTCCAACAACTTGTTGTAGTCGGCGCCGGTTGCGCCGACATTCTTGACTGATTTTGGCTTCGATGCAGCTTTGAGCTTCTTCTGTGCTCGCTGGATCATTGTCTCTTCTTGTGGATATTAGTGGGCTTGCTGTATGGAATATTGTTCGCAACTATCAGCAGAAGTAGAGTTGCATTGAGCGCGAGAAGCAGAGTACTTGCTTGCAAGTTTGGTGGATAGGAATTCCAGCAGTATTCGTGTAGCATGTACCATAGAGGGCCCAGGAACCATGGAATCCGCGAGTAGTGGAGCAGAACGGGCATCGTCCAGTGATACCACGTTAGGAACTGGTAATGCAGCGATCTCGAGAAGATGACTCCAATAAAGTTGGTTGTGAGTAGAATGAACGGTACCACATCTGGGGCATTTACGGCGGTCGTAACCTTCGAAAGCGGGTGTCTTAGAGATCTGCTGGCATCTCTCAGTAGATTCGGATACTTGAAAAGGATGACAGTCAGTATTCCGAGAAGCTGGCTCACAAGAAGAGCCCGGTGGAAAATGCTGCTGTTAAACCCGTCTTCGCCTATCATTTGCCAATTAACACTCCATTTGAACAGAAAACGTCTGCTGAAGTTGAAAGCTCCTTGAAGATATTCCATGGGATATGCTCGCAAAAACGGTAGTGCCACTAGGACTTGCCATAGGATACCTGTTGCAAGACAGCCCAGAGTCACCGCTAGCCTTCCCTCGTTTATAAGAAAGGTGGAAACCATGAAAGCAGGGAGATACAAAAGCGCGTTCATCTTGATACTAACGGCAATGCTGTACACTAGAGAAGCCAACATTGACATCGCAGCACTGCGCTTTTTAGAGCCCTGCACCAGAAGTAGTACAGTAAAGACCATAAAGAATGTGGTAAAGCAATCGTTGAACAGTCTCAAAACGTAAATGGAGTGTAGCCTTTTTGAAAGACAGGCTAGCACGACGCACCATGGTGGTAGTTTAAGCTGGTAGTACATGATCATCTGAAGAGCCATTGTTGCCAAATACAAGTATCGAAACGCCATTTGCCCTTGCGATAAAAACTCCATTCCATGTGTCAACTTGTACATTAGTTTATAGAGCATAACATGGCCAGCAGGGTACACAAGTGGGCCGGTACCGCCTGTAATCTGCGAATAGTCTAGTTCTTTATCGATTGTAATCATTTCAATTTGCTCCATATAGGCCTGGTAGTCTATTTCAGTATATGGAATCATAGCTGTAATCACTTTAAGAGCAATTGACTCGGTAATCAGTAGGAGTGGCATCACAATTGCATTGCCATTGGGATTGAAACATAGAAATCTCACGGCATCTCTAGCGTCTTTCCACAGGTCAAACTTCGGTCTACTGGCATTGTCTACCTGCCTTACATCTCCTTCGACCATCTCGACCATTACCTAGCGTTAATCTTCAGCTGCCGTAAGGTATTGAAGTGTTGAAGTTTTCAGCTTTAAGCCTTTAGAAACTAGTGCTTATAGAAAAGACAATAAAATAAAGTACATAATAAGATATAATCTTGTTTGAAAATTATGGTAGACCATTTCACGAATTGATTTGAGACTGTTTAAGCGATTACCTGGGCCAACACCGGGTTTTGAGCTACAATCCCATCGTAGGACTCGTTCAAATACTTCAACAAAGATACGACCTTGTGTCTCATCTCATCGCTCTGGAATTGTTTCAATCTCTCCATGTTTTCTTCTCTGCCCAACGTGGACTCTTCCTCGAGCTTTATCCTCTCGTTTTCCTTGGTAAAGACAGCGCTGAACAAGTCAACGACCTTTGGTGTGAATCCAGCGATCACACTGTTGTTGTTTTGGTATAGCTTGATGATCAGCTCAAAGATTGAGTTATATTCTTCGAAACCAGTGTTCAGAGGCAGATGAGCCAGTAGGGCTGGGAGGGTTTGCTCTAATGGCACAAAGTTCTCATGTTTCAATGCCATTCTCGCAACACAACCGCTGGCGTTGGCCAATGCCCTGTCAACAACCTCTCTGGTGGCTTCGTCGTCTTCGGCAGCCAAAGCTTTTTGGTCGGCAGCGGTCAACAATTCATACATTGCCTTCAAGACAGGCTCGTAGATGGCAGAAACGTCGAAGTTGGCGTACTCACAGAGCACACCAACACCGTAAGCGGCATTACCTCTGACCTCTAACGATTTGTCAGTTGTCAGACGCATGATAAGAGCCTCCAACATCTCGTGAATGAAAGGGTTGTGGGTTTTCATGCCGAGGGCGATTTCAGAAGCGGCACCGACAGCAGAAGATCTCTTATTCTTTGACTTGGACTCGAAAAGAGAAAAGACCACGGGCTTGAAATTCTCGAAGATCTTGGCAAAGTCTCCTTCAAGAGCGTGAGACAGGCTGACGAGAACTTCCAGAGCGACGTCTTGTAGGGTTGCCTCTGTTTCCGAAGCGTCTAATTCCTCATCCTTTGGAGCATCCTCTTCCAGGTCGATGGTTTGACATGTATGGGCCCCTTTCAATACACTCATGACCTGAACGCAAAGTGATTCCAAAAGAGTCGAGTTTCCGTTGTCCATAACGATAATGCTACCGAATTGCTTGATCATATTAGCCAGATCCTCCATGACTGTGATAACCATCGATGTTTCGAACTCATCACCAAGGTCATTCAAAGTAATTTCTCTAGCGGTTTGAATGACTGCTAAAACGTTTGGCTCAACATAGGAGCCAGATAGAATTCCTTTAGGATAGGATTCAGGAACGAACTTGGAGGCGAGTAGAACAGCTTTTACGACATTCCAAATGGTATTGAGTGCAGTTTCCTTCAAACCGTATGATTCTTCAACTTGTTCAGTTAACACCTTCAAAGATTCCTCCACATAGGGCAAGAAGTGTTCCTTAGTTCCCAGTGCTAATTCAGACAGCGCAGCAGCGGCGACTTCCTTCTCGTACGAGATACCTGTGTTGACAGTGAATTTGTTTTGTAAATCTTCCTCAGTGGCATCATCGGCAAAGGCTGCCAATTCTTCAGCATCTCCATCAAAGTTGAATTGATATTCGTCAAGTTGCAATGTCTTGAAAATCTCTGGCAGAATTGTCTTCAAGAATGGAGAGAAGTTTTCTCCGTACACCTTGGCTAAATTTGCAATGAATGCATAACCAGACTCTCTTAATCTTGCTGATTCTGTCTTTATTGCTTCATAGGCAGAATTGACCAAAGGCTCAGCGTACTCGGCAAAAGTCTCAGATCTGACTGCTCTGGCCATGGTGGAGATGTTTTCGAAAGTAAGGGCACGTAATTCAATATCATCTTCACTCATACCTTCAAGTTGCGAACAATTTTCGATAAACTGGCTCAAGTATTGCACGCTGGTCTTAAAGTAAGGTATAAAGGCCGCACCCGCTGCAAAGGCGGCTGAACCAATGGCAGAGACAACTGCACATCTCAACTTTGAAGATTTATTGCTTTCCAACATATAGAAAAGCTTATTCATCAAAGGCTCCAGATACTTCGAGATCGCTTCATAGGCGATAAATTCTAGCAAACCGTCCAAAGCAACTGTAGCGTAGTTGTAAATGACCACATATTTAGCGGTGTCTATGATTTCAATAATGAGCGGCAAGTACTCATCATGGAATTTAGCAACTTCATCTTGTAGGTCAGTCGTCAAATGATGAATACACTTCAAGGCGGCTAACTTGACGATTGGCTCATTGTCCTTTAGTCCCGTTATTGTTGCTGGAATAATTTTATCAAACTGTGATAAGATATAATCAGGAGAACCGGTCACTGCTACCGAGATAGCCAACAGAATGGCTCTTCTCTCAAAAGCGTTAGACGACTGCAACATTGTAGGCAAATGCTCCACAATAACGGATGCAACCTGCGAAGGTGGCAGCTCGGAGGAAGCAAAGGCTAAAAGTCTAATCGCTGTTAGACAAGGAGTGTTTTCCTCATTTTCCGCAGCCTCATCTTCGTTGTTTAGCTCTTCATCGACATCTATCTCCTCTGAGGCAACCTTCAATGCTGCCATGGTGATCTCTGGGCCTAATTTAGCCTGTGATATCTTGGATTTCCTGTAGGATAGAGCTGAAATAATGAACTGAACGGCAAAAACTCTGACATCTTCATCAATACCTGTATTGACAGCGATCTGAATGGCCAATTTGATCAATTCTGGAATGGTATTATTGGTGAGTTGAGAATCCAAAAGCAAAAAGTCGTTCAAACAGTTAAAGATCAGTTTAGAGTTCACGGAATCGCCTGCTTTGATAACGTCGTCCAAGACACTCACCACAGATGGGATCAAAGCAGCAAATTTAGCCGCTTGCTGTGGGTTAATCTCGTCTTGCTCTTCAATCAACGCCGACACGTGGTTCAGACCCTGAGCTGCCAATGATCTTGTCTCCAAAGAAGCGCTGTCGTTGATGGTCTTGCTGAACAAGTCCAAGAAATCATCCACATATGCAGTTAGAGAAGGTGTAAAATCCTCCAACAAGGAGAAAAGGATAAAAGACGACGTCAATCTAGTTTGAGCGTCGTCGCCGGAAGCAGCCTGGATCAGGTTTGGAACCAGATCCGGCCACTGGTTGTCCCCCATCTCTTCAGTACCAATTGCAGCAATAACACGGGCATTAGAATGACGGATAATTTCCTTTGGCTCGCTGAACGCCGTCTGCAGCAAAGATTGCTTGATTTGAGCCTTGGTGGACCCTTCAAGGGACTTCCAGTGTTTGGGCACCAATTTTCTCGCTTCGACACCCGCAAGCTGCTTCAAAGCGTCATCGGAGCTGTTCTGCAGGATATGAATCAAAGCCGGAAGACTCGAAGGTTGCTTATAAAACTGTGATTGCAAAGTTTTCGTAGCCTCCTTCAAGTCATTAGCATTGGGGTGTACAATGGAACTCAAAGTTTGCTCAAGTTGACTCAAAAATTGCTGATCCATCTTTCCTCTTTTGGCACCTGAGACTGGGACTGAAAGAATGGGAACTAGCAATGACTAAAGTAAAATCGTCTCAAAACCTAAACGCTGATTTCTGGAATGGCGTTCCCGGACTTTTTCGAAAGCAAGGAGTCAAAATTCCTTCTGAGACTTCAATTTTTCTCAAAAATGGACACGACAGCTGAATAGCTCGATTAAAACTACGTTTGAAGATTGCAATGTCTGGAAATAGCCGAATTCAATGCTCTGCAATTTTCAGATTGTTATATCAACAAGCCATCTCATCGAGAAGCGCATCGCATCACCAAGCTCATCGCCTAAAAAATTTTCATCCATCTCGAAGTCATCATGTGACAGGATACCGAGGATGCTAGTGATATATTACATTATTAATGCCTATGTTGCATTGATTTGGTACTGAAGTGTAGCTCTAAGCATTAGTCCGTAGATCTAACTCTATCTCGTCGAGTTTGGTGTCGATGTTGTCGACCGTCATGCCAATCAAGCGTCTGTATTTACTGATCTTGTTGGAAGTGTTAACTTTACATTTGCTGTCAATGATCTTGGATAAAGTGGAACGTCTGCGTAGCTGCAGGAACGCCAGCTCGATGGCAAGCTTCATTGTATGCTCAAGCTGCGTCTTTTCGGAAGCCGGGGATTGAGATGAATCGTCATTGACCTTGGATTCTTCGTCCTGCACGAGCGAGGCTAGATTCAAAGCCTGCGATTTCTCGATACATTGGACGAATTGTTGCTTGCTGTCTTCAACAAGCTGTCTTAGGTGTAGAGTGGAATTTTTCAGATCGTCAACGGAACCAGTTCCTTCGGATCCATCAAACTGAGCCAGCAGTTCCTTTTCGCTGCTTTTAGCCTTGGCGAGGTTATTTTTCATCTGTGCAATGCTCTTTTCTGTACGTTCCACCTCAGCAGCGATTGAGTTTGCCTGCGTGTTGACTGATAAGACCAAAGTATTGGCGATGTCTTTGAGTTTATCTGCCGCCGTCACAACATCGTTCAATTCCTTGACCTTAGTAGTGCCAGGTAGGGGCGACAGTGTCACAGGGCACAGTGGGGATTCCATGGCCTCTGCTAGCTTTGCGAATTTCTTGAAACTTGCTGGCGGCAGCATTGCAGACGTGTTTGGCCTTTTCTTGAACAGGATTGGCGAGCTCTCTAGTAACCTTGAAGGAGTTGTCTTCACATCCCTTATCGCAGACGAAGTGACAAACGAGTCTATATTAGATAGATCATCCATTAAAGTCGTAAAAGTGGTAGAATCTGCACCCGACAAAAAATTCCTTGTACTGGTCTTTTTCGTCGGCCTTGCTGGCGTAAGTCTCACCTGAGGCGTCCTCCCGAGAATTCCCAGATTTTCACCTGGCGACAGCGCAGGCATAGTTTGTTCTGCAAGATCTCTTGGAGCTGTTTTCCCATCTGCCGGCGCTATCGCGGGTAAATCAGAATATAAGGGTAATTTATTGGATGCCCGCGGACTGAAAGCTTGAGCTACTGTTGTTGGCGGTACTAGATTGAATTTCGCAAGTATTGAAGCGGGAGTCTCGTTTTCATAATTGGTAATATCCATGGAGGAACCCAGACAGCATAATTTATTACAAAGTTCCAGATTCAGATTAAGAGCCGCCAAGTGCAGTACCGTATTTCCCAAATTATCCTGGAAATTTAGACACATTCTCAGGAGCGTGGAGTCATCCTGGCCTAAATTCTGAATGATAATATCCATATAAGAGTTAATCACGACAGGATCTTTTGATTTGTTGACACTTAATTCCACTAAGTAATGTAATGGAAGTCTCCCATTTGAATCAGGCGTAATGAGACAAATTCTTAGCAAGGACACAATCTCGGCAAATGAGCCGGCCTTAAAGCAATTATTGTAGAAGACTGATTTGGTGATACAATTGAAACCCTTCGAGTTGCACAGCAAAGCATTGGCGTTCAAAGCAATGAGCAATTTGATTAGCGGAATGTTGGCCATGGCAGTGGCCCAATGAAGAGGTGTATGGCCCTGATCATCGATGAGGAAATTTATGTCAAAGTGGGATGGAGGGTGATACATCTGAGGCGGCAGCGAGTAGCTCTTATCAGATCCATCTTCTGATGATAGGACCTGCAAGATGGCATCTTTGTACTCCTCCACAGAGAGAGATTGCATCTCTGTATTTTCGAGTACATCATCGTTCTCAACAGCTGTGGAGGGAGCGGTAGGTATACCACCAAAAGGATGTGGTGTCGAAGAGCGCGACGACATCGGAGTCGGATTTTCCTGCGTTGAAAACATTTCCAGCGATGACGTATTCGAATGATTGTTACTGATCCCTGTATTTATTGGATTTGGTTGTGACGCGTTATGGTTCACATTTTGCCACATTTGTTTGTTCATCAATTTGAAATTCTGCTGAGCTTTATCCTGCATGCCGCTGGGTTCAATCTTTATGGCTGACATAGAACTAAATTTCCTGACTTTCTTCCTTTTCCTCGATGGCTGCTTCAAAGATCCGTTTACCATAATATTCGGCACCGTTTGGGTTTGATCACCAGAGGCCAGAGTTCCAGAGGTAGGCCCCTCCGGTATGAATGTCAAGAATGATGACTGGGAAACCTCTGACCCTTGACGATGGAGCGCGGCACTGTTTCGAGGCAACTTCTGCGAATGTGATATGGAGGTGGGAACCGGGTAGAATTGCAAAGGCTTTTGCGTAGCAGAATAACCCATCGTTACGGGAGTATCTACCGCATGCGATTGATGTTTCTTGCCGTCTGTCGACGCAGAAACGGTAGCATTGGCGTTTTGACCATTAAGGCGTGACTGCTGTGGGGTTTGAAACACCAGATTCTGCAACGGGCTAGGGTTCGGTTGCAAAAGCGTCCCCGTTTTCTTGACCTTTCTAGCTACAGCCGAGTTAGGATACTGTTTCTTCTTCGGCGTCTTGTTATAGCTCGACGGCGACGAGATCCGCCCGTTCGGAGAAGATCTTTTCAACACACTGTTCTTGCTCCGCTTCACGGGTGGATTCTGCGGATCCAGCTTGAACTCCAGAATCGTATTCACCACCGGATCTCGTATATTGTACTTGCTGACCATATACTTTGCGTTCTCCAGCGGAATCCACGTGCCTTGAAACCTTCCGTACCCACCCTGCACCTTTTCATGCCTCATATCGTTCGATTCCTTCTCCAAAACCTTGGTTCTCTGAGTTTTCGAAAACTGAGCAATCTTAAACACCTGAGTGATGTTAATCCAATCGTCCTGCGTCCGTCTCATCACTATCCGCGACTCATATCCCCGTATATAACACTCATAAACGTCCGTTTCGGCATACGTAGCCACTTCAATCACTGGCGCCAATCCCGCACCTCCACCGCCATTTATCGCCACTCCCACTTCACTTATTTCCTCTCCAGATCTCTCCATCACCCTAAAAATTCCTCTCTTCAACACAGATCAAAAAATCTCCCCTATTCAATGTACAACCGATCAACGACAAACAACCACACAACTACCAAGTAGTTCAACCTAACGAGCCTAGAATAAAAGTTCAAACAAGTTCAAATTTTTATTTTCTCCACAACGAACACTAATCCACTTAGCAATGATCGATTAAGCAACCCAGTCTCACACCGAACACAACCCCAATACTCCGTCTATCAATTGATGAGGAACAGACTCTACCTCTAGTCAAACAGATCAAAATAACGGTCTCTATTGGTATTACTCTCTAGCCCCAACGAGGCGTTATCCTGACGACCGCCTTTTTTACCACAAGCAGTTAAAAGAGATCCGGTGGGCGACGCGTAAAAAAAGGGCGATGACGCGTAAAAAAGTTTACGCGTCCAGGTCACGCAATACGTGTCACAATTGACGAAAAAGTTTCACGTGATCGCGTCACATGACTCAAATCACACATGACGAAGACCTGCCCACGTGATATATGTCACAATTCACGAAAAGGTCACGTGACGAGATCACATGCCCTATATCACAGATGACGAAATTTCTCCACGTGATCAGGTCACCAAAGACGAAAAGTTATCCACGTGACCATTTCTTATCATGACCGGGTAACGGTGTGGGATTGAAAAATTATGATTAAAGGTATACAGATGGAGGTGGTATTGAAGAGATGGCATTTGGTAATGGGTTGTTAGCTAGGTATTCTGCGTATAATGCTGCCTTTATATTTGCTGACCAATGCCAAGGGTCAGCAGATGAGTGTGGAGTTGAAAAATGGCGAGATTGTTGAGGGAGAATTGGTTAATGTGGACAATTGGATGAACTTGACGCTGTCGAACGTGAGTCAGTACGATACAATAGGGAATAGCGGTAATATTGCTGCTCAAAAAGAGATTGTCAAGAGTAAAGAGATCTATCTGAGGGGTACTTATATCAAGTATATCAAACTGCAGGACGGGGTCATCGATCAGGTCAAACAACAGATAAGTAGCGGAGGTGGTTCGTCTGGCGGCGGGAGCGGTGGTCAGTACAGGAGGGGCAATAGATATGGCAGCGGTGGCCCTGGAAGTGGCGGGAACTACAAGCGGGGCGCAAATCAGAACAAAAGAAATTACAACAGTAACAGCGTTCGTCGCTCGTATCAGCAAAATAGACCCGGTAGCGGTGGAATGGGTGGCTACGTCCAGCAACATCAGCAGCAGCGAGACTCACCCAGCGGGAACGTCGAATTTTAACTTGTCGTTGTCCCAATTATGTATACTAAATGCAGTTTATTTAATATCATTACCCATTACGCCGTGATGTATCTGGTACGGTACACTTTATTCACAAACCAGCAGCAAGTCAGATAACCAAGCGAACCCATCCCTAGTCCGGCCATGATGTTGAAGATGAGACTGTACGACACGGATATGAAGATCGACGAAAAGCCAGTGATGTTTAGAGTGTGGAAAATGTAGTAGAGAGTGTAGAGTTCCATATACCACGCGCAACTGGTCCCCATAAGGAAAGTGTTCCACCGCCAGCTATTACTGGGGGTCATTCTTCTATCCTTCTTGTTCATCGTCATCAGCACGTAACATCCAAGCAGCGATATTTCGCAGACCACTACGCACAGCATCAGGATATTAGCCAGGAGAAATCCGTAGAAGTAATAAAATGTGGTCTTCTCTAACCAGACGGATTTGTAGATGTATTGCATCTCCACGTAGATGATTGCGAACGGGAACAGACCACACAGCAGAACGGCTGTCGAGCCAAAGATCAGTTTCCCGCGGATGTTCCTCATCGAAAGGCTGCCAGTCCTGCATGGCGGAGCCTTGAGCGGCTTGAAACTGTTTCTCATATGCAAAGCTGGGAAGCTTAAACCGCACTTCCGATATACGCGGTAAGCAGCTTCACCGCCTAGTAAACTTAGAGGAATGCAGTTGGCAAAGTAGATAGAGGTGAAAATCATAACCGTGCGGAAGGGAATCGCGCTTGAAGATTCGTGGAGGCGAACTATGCTGTTGAGAAGCTGAGTGCTGATTGTAACCAAGCCAGGCAATGCTGACCCACATAGCACAGCAAAAGTGCGACAGCGTCCGTAAGCTTCATTCCTAAAAGATTGGTATTCGATCCTCAGCCAGGTACCGACATATGATGCCATAAATGCTCCGATCACGAAACAAAACACAGCCATGGTCACCATGGAGTTTCTGATATTATGCAGACGATTTAAAGAGCACGAAATCGTTAATGAACCAAGAACGGTAAAAAGGAAATGCACTCCAACGGAAGTAGCCATGGTGTGTATACTCAAACTCCATGACAAAGACTCCCTTTGTGAAAGCCACGTTCGGGCCACTGCATAAATCGAATCGATATTATCATCATCGTCGAACGTAAAATGGAAATCTTCACCTGTCTTGTTGGAATCAATCTTTAAAACCTTGACCAAATTAACGGCAACTATGAATGTGATCAAAAATGCAATTCCTACAGAGTTGCCCAGTGCCATCCAATGAAATTTCACAGATGAGCTTTCAGAGATCTCTCCGCTGTTCAAGAAGAAATTCCACCTATGCGACCAGTCCACGTTGAATTCTTCTCGCCAGTAAACAGAATACGTGAACGGGATATAAGTAAGTTCACTTTCATCCTCAGGAATCACTATTTCGTATTGATCATAGTCTTTCGATGCGCCGGGACAATGCTGATCCGAGACCGACCTGGGATAAACCTCGAAGCCGACAATAGTGAAAGTGTCTCCGTTAACCGCGTTGTACCGAATGACTAGCATGACATGGTTATTCAAATACGTCTTCCCCGTATCAGGATCCACAAACCCTAGTGGAAATCCAGCCGCATAGTATTTCTTGTGATCTATTGTCGAGATAAAAGTCGTTGCCCCAGGCAACTCTTGGTCAATCAACCACTGAACCACGTAGCCATCCCTGACAAGCTCTCTGGCCCTTCGCATACCCTCAGGAGTAGTTTTTCTCGCACATAGTCCCTCGCATGCCGAGTCCTGTCCGAACCACAGATTATAGTCACTTTCCCACTTACGGTCTCCCTTGATAATCTCACTCAAAGAAAGATGCAAAGGCTTCTTCCCTTCCGTTGGAGGACAAGTAAACGGCAGATCGTAGTAACCAAACGGTAATTGTGTTAAGTCCGACTCTACCTTATTCACAATAAGCTCCACTCGGTCCCCCCATTTGTACAAATTCGGCTTCAACCAACCGCCTTCCACCTTCCCATCACCTGAAGAATCTCGCCAGCTTGCTGATTTCCGCATTACCACCACCAATACCAGCACCATTGTCAGACACCCCCATACTCGCTTCTTTCTCAGTATCATCGTGAAAACTCTAATATATATCAATCTCAAGCCTCCAAACCTTGGCCAACGAACCAATTGAATCAATCGAACCAACAACAATGCCTAATGCTTGTAAACTTGTCATCTTCAAGCCTCTTTTTTTTTTTCATTTTTCAGCTATATTGCACCTAGAGATCCAAGTCCCTGGTTGCCAGGGTTCTCAAACCAGACAGATCGGACCGCTCAACAGCTATATAAGCGGCGAAACGTTGAGATCTGGACACAGCTCAAGCAACATAATGGTGGGGAAACGTTTGAACGGAAAAAATGGGGCAAAAACGGGCCAAAATACGTCAAAATCGAGAAATCGACCGCAATTGGATGGATTCTGGCCTGGAGGACGAGAAGAGCCTTAACCATCGCCCATTGAGTGATACAGGACTCGAAAAGACCTGATCTTATGGGCTTATTGGTGAGATTTAAGATAGAAGGGAATCCGGGTAACGGGCCTAGCAGTAGCATATCAGGCCTGTAGTGGTTTGTGGAACAGATGAGATCGGTTGAAATGGCTGAATAGCAGAGGTGAGGTGCCGCTAGAGTGTTTTGAGCGCCGTCTAGGTCGTTATAGAGGTCTGGTGTATCTTCTCTGAAAGTTTTGGACGGAATTTTTTGGGAAATGTTGTTTAGCAGCAACAACAACGGTAACGGCGATGCCACGATGAACGCTGACGATTTGACGACGGATGTAACGACTTTGAATACGATTGTTAAACTACAGGACTGTATCCAGCACTCTATACTGCAGTTGAATTACGAAACCGCGGTTTTTTTATCCGAGTTACTGTTTGCTGAGTGTTGTCCTTTAGAAAAGAACCACATACATCGTTTGGACTCTGTTTATCTTTACTCGTTGTCTCTGTATTTGCAAGGTGAATATAATACGGCGATGAGAATAAGCAATGATTTTAAAGATTCAAATCACATGGGGATCGGGTACATCTATGCGAGATGTTGCCTGGAGCTGGATACTGATTTACAGGACGCGGTTGATGTGCTACTGGGCATTTTGAATAAGAAAACAGTGACTTCCGGTAGCAACTTGATCAGTATGCCAACAGCGGCGACGATTAATTGTCTTTTGGGGAAGTTGAATTTTAAGCTTGAAAGGACACCAGAAAGCGCTCTGTTCCACTCGAACGCTTTAAACTCGGATCCATATCTTTGGGAGGCTTACACTTCGCTATGTTCGATGAGAGCAACCATTGATTTGAAGCGGCTTTACTCTTTGATGACGAAACAAGCGCAACCGACAGGGCCGAGGTTCAGAACGAGGTTTAATGTTTCAAAACCGTACAATCCCGCAGCGACGCCCTACAAGAGCTACAATCAATTATCCGCGTCGTCATCATCATCTTCATCAGTGAATCTGAACACTGTGCCGAAGCAGAATCCCCAGCAACAGCCAGGTCACCTACCTCCTCACCACACATCCATCAAGTGTCAACCTACCGGTTCAGCGCTAAATAAGGCAAATGTAATCGTTTCAACGAGCGCTTTTTCCTCCCCACCGCCAACAAAGCAACCTGTAGTGAAACCTACAAACAGATCGAAGCTGCTGACAACCCCGCCATCGAAACTTCTGAATACAGCTAACTTCAAGACCCCAAGGACGAACACTCTTTCACGAAGCACTAGTCACAGACGTTCTGAAGCTTTGCCTTCGGCAATCTACAGATCAGAAAAGGACAGTATAACGTCTGCCGCGTTGCCTGTTCTTTCGCCTTCGATTTATTCTTTACCAGATCTTATCCTAACTTTTGCCCGAATATTAAAGGCTTCGTCTCAGTATGACTCCTACAAGGCCATAAGGATTTTGGAAAATCGGTTGCCCGCTCACATAAAGGATGAAATGCCATGGTGCCAAGCCCAGCTTGGAAAACTACATTTCGAAATCTTAAACTATGATGAGTCCCTTAAGCATTTTACCCAGTTGAGGAAGCTGCAGCCAACGAGGTCCAAGGACATTGAATTATTCTCCACTTTGCTTTGGCATTTACAAGACAATGTTAGACTGGCGCATCTATCCAGTGAACTTATCGAGATGTTGCCAAATAAACCAGAGACATGGTGTTGCGTAGGGAATTTCTACTCACTACAAAGAAACCATGAAGGTGCCATTAAATACTTTGAGAAAGCAACCAAGTTAGATTACAATTTTGCGTACGCTCACACTTTGCAAGGGCACGAGCATTCGTCTAATGACTCGATAGATACGGCGAAAAACTGCTATCGAAGAGCGCTTGCATGCGATCCACAACATTACAATGCTTATTATGGGTTGGGCATGTGCTGCATGAAACTAGGTCAGTACGATCGAGCTCTGCTATTTTTCGAGAAGGCTCGAAATATTAATCCCGTCAATGTAATCTTGATTTGCTGTTGTGGTGTAGCACTTGAAAAGTTGTCGTATCAAGAAAAAGCCCTGCAGTACTATGAATTGGCCTGTGATCTACAACCGAGCTCATCGCTGGCGAAATTTAAAAAAGCTCACCTGTTGTATTCCATGGCCCGATACAGTGCTGCGCTGGAGAATTTTGAGGAGCTATCGAAACTAGCTCCCGATGAGGCTACAGTGCATTTCCTTTTAGGCCAATTGTACCAGGTTATGGGAAGAAAAAAGGATGCTGTGAAGGAATTCACAGTTGCGATGAACTTGGACCCGAAAGGAAATCCGCTGATTATCGATGCCTTGGAAAAGTGTCATTCTATTGAATGAGCACCTGGATGTTATAAATACAGCATAGGTTATATAAGATTAAAAACAATTGTAGCCATTGCACTTCTTCGACCTCAAGTGACATCTTAGAATTTTTGACTTATAATATTAGCGGTCTCAGATGACAAGTTAATCTCATCGACATTACTTGACTCTGGGGTCTTTTCTTGGAACCTGCCTGCCTCGGCATGCGGCGATAAAACACCAGATGCTAACAAATACGGGCTTGCAAAACCATTTGAACTAACCGTCGTGTTTGCATTCGATGAGAGATTCACTGCTGACGCCAGAGCCTCTTCATCAGAATAGCGGTAGGTGTCGTCCGCGACATTGGGTTGTTGCTTCTGATTCTGCTGTTTCTCCCACAGCATCTGATCCTCGTCCTCTTCATTTAGATATCTTTGTTGCTCTCTTAATCGCGTTGCTTCGCGTGCTTGTGTGAGCATTTCTTGTGCTTTGCTTAGCGAGACGGTAGGCATGGCGCATGAGCTAATTACTGGCACCGAGGTATCAATATCGATAGTTGATTTGATTAGGGCGGCCATCCAAGCTCTCATGTCTTCCTTGCTATCCACTGCAAAGTAATGAACTCGCGGTTGCGTGAAGGTCAATCCTTTCTTCGAGCCGGGCTGCGGTGGGAGAAGTTTAAAACAATAGCGACCTTTTCCTGTACTAGCTGCATAGAGAGAAACAAGCTTGTCATCTTCTCTTGCTGGTACGACACAGTGTGCTGTGATATCTATCAGACCTCGCTCTCTCGTGTCAGTAGTACTCCCGAAGTATGATAATCTTGTACCATGTAAAGTAAAAAACCTCGTTCTCCAAACCCCCATTGCTCCACTACCCTTCTTACTCATCCATCCAGAACAATCTGCGTCCATCATTGCGTCCTTTACGCTGATGTTACGTATTCCTTCCATAAAAGCAGAAGTTTGCTTCTTGCCTAGATTTCGGCTGGTCATATTACGCATCCCCTTACTCTTGACAGCATCACTGACTGACCTCTTGTTTTTATCGTCCTCGGCGTATCCATTTTTTCTCTTGTCAAAGGCATCCTTGGACGATTCCTTGGCGCTAACAGATCTTCGTTTTGATTCATCTTTGGAAGAGCTTTTGATCTTACTTGGCGAAGCTGAAGTAGGAGGAGGAGTGTTACTAGCCGAAAAACTCTTGCCTGATGGTGTAGCATGCCCTGATTCAGAAAATGGTTGCCTGAAAGGGCTCAAAATGAACGAGTTCCTTCTACTATGATTATGAGAATTGGCGGCACCAGATTTGTTGCGCACGGGTGATGCGCTTCTTTCGTCGTTCTTTCCGGAGAAAAATGAAACCAAAGAAGAGGCCCTTCTGTGCTTCTTGATATCCTGAGACGGCTGCTTCGATCGAGCTACAGATGCGTTTCTTGAATGACCAGCATAAACACTAGACGATGGTCTACCATTCGGTAGCTCATCGGCGGCATCATTTAGATCGTCAGCAAATGCCGTATTCTGCTCACGGATATTCTGAGAGGTTGGCGACAACATCGAAACCCGGTTATATAAATCCACGAATGAAGTTCCTGACATAGTCTTCTTATGAGCCGAATAAATGACTGAGTTGCGGTTGCCCGCATAATTTGCGGCACCCACTGCTGCGCTTTGCTGGCTATCTGTCGTGGGCGTTGGAGAAGCACTGGAGGACTTTCCTCCAAACGTGAAACCCGGTTTGGCCTTTAGATCTGGATGGTCACTTGAGGGAAACTTGAAAACGTTAGGAGGTTCCAAAGGATTTGAAGTTACTTTCTCATAGATGGTTGGTGGCGAGTATCTCTGCACATAGATTGCAGCATCTTTTCCAACCGAAGGCGATTTAGGAGGTTGCACGGGGCTAGGATAAGAGGGTGGTTTAGGTGCCTTTCTAGGCGAAACGAATAAACGCTCATCTTCAACCTCCTGGTGAGATTTCGAATTATGGCGCCGCATTGTCTCAGCAAGTGAGGTTGGTAAGTGCCCCGTGCTGGCCTTCGGTTCTTCGAAGTAACTAGCGTTCAGTGGTGCAGAGTCTCTGGGTATATCATCCAGTGATTGTGAGACTTTTCTGACGTGACCACGATACGTAGGACCCTGGCTCAAAAATGCGGGGGGCATGAGTTGACCATCATCATCAGGTGTCTTGGAAGCAGTTTTAAAGGCTCCACTTGCAGCTTTTCGAAGTTCTTCGATTTCCTTATGAATCTCGAACCTGGTACCAAACGAGTCGATTTCTAGCTCCTTCAGGTGTGCCAACTCGAGTTGCAATAGGATAGCGCCTGAAATCTTATGTTTTTGAAAGCGAGAAGATGACTGGACATCGAAACCCGACATGATGAAATATGCGGTCACTTGCGGAGGAGTCCAAGTAGCCGCCATTGACGGATCGAGCTCGCTTGCGTCGATACCATTGCTTGCCTCTGCAGCAAGAGCGTCACTAGACAGCGATTTAGCTGAAATAGAGCTGGCCAGTCTGCCAAGAGACCCTGAAGTGTCCAAGCCCTGTGTCGTAGAGTGTATCGTATCATGTGTCGTATTTTGGATACTATGCTCCAGCTGTTCCACAGAATTAGACCTCAGTTCTTCTAAAGCCTTATCTATGTCACTCATAGTCGTTTTCAAGGAGATCTTCCTATCTACAGGCTTCTTTGTGCTCACCGTCACTGGCGCTGCCATCTCCAGGGGCTGCGGCGTCGGAAGTTCGCTGGCAGAACCATTTTGCGACATTGCCGAAAAGTTTGAAGTACTCCCATTCCCCGAGATCACTCTCTTGTTCGATTTCGCTCTCATAATAGATGGTTTCTGCTCCAGACTAATCTCCTGAGTGAAAACCACCGGATACAGCCCTTCCTCATTCGTCCGAAGGTTACGCCCATAATACCACCCGTCATTGTACTCTTCATCATCCGTTATCACTTGGATCTTATCTCCAGGTCTCATATCCAGTTCATCCTCCATCCTTTTCGTATATTCATTAATGGCAATATAAGCCGGAAACTGTTTCGCGCTACTACCACTGTACCCACTTTGTATACTACTAGGAGTAATCTCTGAAGAACCACTAGTAATCCTAGTGTCAAGCTGTGAAAGCCTAGGTATCTTTTTCTCACTCATCTTGAATGCTATATTGCTCCTTCCCGTTTCTTAATAGACTAAAAACCCTACACTTCTTTAAACCACCAAAACTCCCCAAATCACTCCAGCCAGTCCAACAAGCTAGTCTGAGTTGCTTAAACAGGCTTCGATACGTGGCTTTAACAGTGTTTACTGGATTTTCAGTATAGCATTCTTCACCTTAATACCAGTACTTTATCACGAGCTCCAGCTAGACCTAACTAGCGATGAGATGGGCGATCTGAAGGCTATAAATGCAGGATTTCCCTCTCTATGTAGTCGATCAGCAGCAGCTTGCAGTCGTCAAGAATGAATTTACATATGTTGTGCAGCACAAAGGCGAAGATGGTGTCGTTTCTGCGGTTTTCCTGGTCGAGTAGCTTCAGCCTGGAGTGAAGGGAGACTATGAGAGGCTTGTACTCGTGGAATTTGGTGATGTTGTCGATGCTTAGCTCGTTTCTCTTCTGCGTGCCGGCTTGTCCGGAACGGTTGGAATGCCTATGGGAAAAAGAGCCGGAGAGCGGTCTTCTCGACCGCGAAGGGTCTAGTGTTCGCACTCTGTCGATTGGTTTCTGTTTGGACGTGAACACTGCCGCCTCGCAGAGTTTTTGGAGGTAGTCGAGCACTTTTGACTCTTTTTGCATCGATTCGTCCGAAAGGTCGTCGTCTCGGTGGTTGCGGAGCAACTCGGACATGCTGGAGAGTATGTTGCATTTGATCGGCACGTTCTGGATCGGGAACGCTGATGGGTCTGCTTTGTAGGTGTGCAAATCCCAGATCCTGCTGCCAAAAGAGACGCGATCGGTGATCAAAACGTGGTCCTGTTGCAGGCTGTCGCAGATCCTCTGCAATTGCAGCAAACACTCGCTGGCAACGGTCGCATCTGGGTTGTGGAAGTCGTCTTGCGAGAAGTTCATCGGCTTCAAGAAGCAATTAGTATCATCATCGCTTATGCTCCAGTCCTGGCGTCTGCTGGCACCATCAGAGATCGAGCCCATGGATAGCCAGCAGCTCGTTGGCTCTAGAAGTTGTGATTCCGATGAGTCTAGCAGTGAAGACTAGTGATATCCGTTAGAAGCGATTGCACAGGGCCTAAGGCCTTATATCGCAGTAAGGTTACTTCCCTGATAGCGTTGAAGAGTGTCAATTGGCAGACGTTGAGCTGTTTGGAAACCCATCCAGATGGTAGTTGTTGAGCAATGCCGCTATTGAATGGAAAGAGTAAAAGCAAGAAACCAAAATTCCTTTTAACTTTACGAATTAATGAACTTATCAATATACCGCAGTCTTCGGGCTATTGCTATGTTAAATGGCATTTGAAAGAGGGAACAGGAACTTCTACGTCAGGCCCGATTGTAGATTCGAATGGTGAAGAGATCCACGTTATGAATCAGAGCCATGGGGCAACTCCTAGGATCAAAGTGGAAAATCACAGGGCCAGATGGAGTTATGAATTTGAAAAACCGCTGCAGATCAAGATGCTGGTGGATAGAAATAGAGAGTTAGTGTCCAAGGTACTATTGCTGGAGGTTTTCTTTGAGTTTCTGTCAGACACCGCGGGAAATAAGCCTCGGAGGTCGAATTCAGGGTCCAAGCCAGCGAAAAGCGGGCCAAACCACGTTTATTCCCAGAAAGCTACTGGGAAAATGCTCCTGGGTGTGGTGAGTCTCAACCTTGCAGAGTATGTAAGAGAAGACGAGCAGCCAACGACAAATCGATTTCTGTTGAAGAAGTCCAAAGTGAATTCGATCCTCAATGTCACGGTACAGATTAAACTGATAAGGGGAAGTTACAGAGATTTCATGGTGTCCAGGAATTTCAGCTCAGGTCAGGTACCTGGAGCTCTTCGGTCGGGTATTAATGATATGTTGGATGAATCTTCTGAGGTGGGATCGTCCACTTCGTCAGCGTTCCAGCCGTCAGTTTCGTCGCCATTGAGAAACAAGTTTAGCTTGGGTCAACGAAAGACCGGGGGAAGCAGCTTCGCTTCAGAGAGGTCGAAAAACTTCATATCGGCTACTATGAGCCCTCTGGTTGATAGCCTCTACCAAAAGACATTCCAATTGCCTTGGGATCCCAGACCAGGGGAATTCACGCCTAGAGAGTGTGTCGAAGATATCCTACAGGGTGGGAATGGATGGGCAAAGAACGAGAAAGGGATATGTCTAATCGATTTACAGGCTCTCCGGCTAAACGAGCTGGAAAGTGACTATTATGATAAGCACAAATTTGAAGAAGTGTGGGGGAGCACAGAGGGTGATGGAAATAATACCGGTAGAAATGCAACGAATTACGAACATATGGATAAGCGAGAGTTTTTGGAAAAGAAACAACTTTGGAGTCGAAAGTCGTCCCAACGGCGAAGGAGCACTCAAGGCTACGATAGGAGTGATAATAAGACTTGTCCAGAGATGGATGGTTATGCGGAGGTTGTCCCAGGCGATAGGATACGAGATGCTAGAAGCTGGTCTGTAAGCAACATTATGACTTGAACAACTAGAGTGAAGCTCCGCGAGCTCGAACGAACTTTAACAACCGCTAAATATTAGTAAGAACGTCTACCAAAATGTAACCGCGAAGAATAGAAGCACGAGCCGCCGGAACCCATAAAGATTACGGCGTCGCTTGATCTGGGTATTCAGATTTTTGGGTTACAATCGACTCACTGAGACACACCAGCGGGCTAGGATATAGAGTGTACGAAGCGCAAGCGCATCTTGTTCCGGCTCTGATAAAGAGACCGTGTCTTATACCCCGCAAGGAACACCTTGTGGCTCTGCTATCCCGTATCCCACAAAATGCACCGAACCTGATTAAATTGGCTCCTGATAAAAAAACGTTAGGCACAGGTCTCGGTCTTTTGCTTCTCCTTTGACGTATGTTAAAATACCATAAATGTGTCTTTTTTCGTCTTCCTCCCAGCAACCTGCGTTTCCGTTTCTTGTTCCTTCTCAATGCCATGAACCCATTGTTCGCCGCTGGCGTTATCTGAACTACTCGAGGAGTCGGTGTCACGACACAACTATTGTCGTTTGCAAACTGATTATCTTCAGTATCATAGATCCGGTACGATGAGGAAGAGAGGAAGACCAGATCCATGGGGCGGTTTCACACAACACCACAGAAGAAATACTATTTTATCAGAATAAAACCCAACTAATGGGTTGCGCAATTGACCACCTATCTCTCTCTTGTACTTTTGTGCTAGCTAACCTCGCAATTTCTGTCATCGCTACGGTAACGCGCGCGCGGCAAAACCTAGAACTCCGACAACGGCACAGCTAGCATCCCTTCTTGACTCTCTTTTTCCTCAGAATCACTACTTTCACTTGACGAAACTGGATCTCCTTACGACACAGAGCACAGAGCCCGATCTTTCTCTGCCCTTTTGAGTTATTCACCATCCTGAACAGACAGGTGACGCAAAAAATGTGACCGCAAGGAGCGATACACGCATTCTCCGGAGGCTCCAGACAGATCGGACACTGGTAATCTCTCGCTGCCTTGTATACTTTTGTGACAGACGACGGTTCAGGTTCATCCGTGATCTCCTCTACCGCCTGTTGTTCCTCCACTTCAGCTTCCAAATCGATTGGTTCCATCTCGGACTGCCCCAACAGACTTTTCGGTTTCAAAGACGTAGAACCTTTACTTTCCACATCAGTAGTCTCCTCAGAGCTATGTTTCGGCTCATCTTCCTTTGCCTCATTTAGAGCCTCTATGATGTAATCGTAATCATCGTCATCATCTTCTATCACTCGGCCACGTTCAGAGATAACTCTCACAGAGCTATCTGACTGAGAATCTATCTCTTCCTGATCTTGTTCCACTTCCGAGATATCCGTATTAAGTTCGCTGTCTTCTTCCTCTCTCAGACGTTTCCCACCACGACTAACAACTCCCCTCTCATCCTCTACCACCATAAGAACCAACAAGCCTATCTAAAGGCAGATATTGATGCGGCTAGCAGTAATATTCGATGCCCTCGCCATAGTATTCTAGCAGTATTTGCTAGCAAGCCTAACTTTTTCAGCCCTTCACGCTCTAAGAATTTCACATGGAAAGTTGGACTGTCCATCTACCAGAAGACCCAGACACCAAGATCCGGCCGTCAACATAAATCTGTACACCATGAAATTCGATAATTTTTTCTTGACGAAGCGAGACGCGTCGTCGCGAGATGTCGGAAAAGCGACGCACTGAGATCAACCCACGCAAACTGGTGAGTTTGGCAATCTGGAAGACCAGGATGGTGACAGGGCATCGGTGGGATAGCTGTTGTGTCAAGTATACGGGTAGGGAAGAGGTGAGTTAGAGCTTGTAGCGTGTAAGGTAGTTGAGTTTTAGCAGTTCTTTTGGAAGCTAGTTTTTTCCCTGTAGAGAGCTCAGCAAGACCACACATATACAACAACAATGTCAGGTAACGGTGCTCAAGGTACGAAATTCAGAATTTCTGTATGTTAGAGATTGAGAGATGCGAATAGATGATAGATTTGGAGATAAGCTGTCATCGGTGCTTGCCACTTGAATTATTACTAACAAGTGATGTCATTGCTGCGGCGTGATATGTTGAAATAGCTAGGTTTGCCAGTTGGTGCGATCATAAACTGTGCTGACAACTCTGGTGCCAGAAACTTGTACATCATTGCTGTCAAGGGTTCTGGTTCGAGATTGAACAGATTGCCAGCTGCCTCTTTGGGTGACATGGTTATCGCTACCGTCAAGAAGGGTAAGCCAGAATTGAGAAAGAAGGTCATGCAAGCCATTGTTGTCCGTCAATCCAAGCCATGGAGAAGAAAGGACGGTGTGTACTTGTACTTTGAGGACAACGCCGGTGTGATCGCCAACCCTAAGGGTGAGATGAAGGGTTCCGCTATCACTGGTCCAGTCGGTAAGGAATGTGCCGATTTGTGGCCAAGAGTTGCTTCCAACTCTGGTGTTGTTGTTTAAATTCTGCAAAGATCTATTAGAGTATATACTTGGAGGAATTTAATTGTTTTTAATATCAAGAGGCAAGAAAGGTGCAAGTTCAATAGCATCATTTTTCTTACTGTGTAAGGTTGATGATGAAGTTGTCAGTTTGTAAAACTACAGCTGCTGTTTGAACGTCATGCAATAATGACAAGCAACTCGGTCCTCAACACACTGAGCAGTCTCGGTTCCAGCAAAACTAGGGAACGAAATAATGCCTTGGATGAACTGACGTCGGTGCTAAAACAGTCCCCTGATCTGATACCAACAAAGACACTCGCTTCCACTTGCGAGACCCTTATCGAGTTGCTTGATTCCGAATGCCGCAAGTACTGTCTCCTGGTTGCGTCAAATGATGCTAACCCTTCGAAACTGTCATTGACTGAGAATCGGCTGTCCTTGGCGGCCTACGTGCTGAGACTTTTCATTGAGAAGACGTGTCCAAGGTTCAAGGTTAAGACAATGAAGCTGCTGTTGACTGTCCTGCCGGAACTGATGGTAGCGGAGGGCTCCAAAAGTCTGATAGAACCTATCTCGGTTCATTTAACCTTCGCTTTGCATGCTCTGATAAAGAGCAAGTTATTTCAACTAAAGATGTTATTGCATCAGTGGATTTCGCTGGTAGACGTTGTTTGCTTGTATCTTGATCAAAGATTAGAGATATCAGTAACGGATAGAAATATTTCCAACCTGATCTCGATTTTGAGAAGCTTGCTAAGCATAGATTGTGTCGGTTTAGCTCAGGTACGAGAAGCCATATACCGGACTTTGATGAAATATCTGCGACGAAGTGAGAAAGTGAACGCTAATACAAGACTGGTTCTTTCCATTATTAATGATCTCATCATAAAGACGCATTGCTCAAATATCCTCGACACTTTGCGTCTCATAAAGGAAACTTGGAAATACGTCATTGCGATAAATGTGTCTACTAATGAAGCTATTCAAGATGAGCTATCCTGCTTGGATATCCTCGCTAGCGAACTTATCGTCCACAATATACCTACAATGATCGGTGGTGAAGAGGCAGCCGCTGAATGTAGTGGTAATTCACTTCGCAGCATCTGCCGAGAATATCTTCTTTCAAGACTTACAGCATGCAAAGCATCTTCGTTTTCAGCTGACAGTTTACTGTTCTCTGATAATTATGGCACAGAAGAATCTTTCCTACAGGTAGGAGATTTTCGGCTCGAAGCAGGAGCAACCGCTCAACCTGGGCTAAGGATTCTGAGCATCACAAGACTTTTATTATCCTACTTTGAGCTTCTACAAAGGGAGACTCTTGAAGAGGGACTTTTCAAGAGGCACAAATGCGAACCTAGTCTTTCATCAATTTTGCGCAATTCACAGAGCATGTTATCGTTCCTCCTTAATGGTCTCCAGGCATCAGATACAGATATTCAGCTTTTGTGTCTACAAATAGCGGCTTTCACAGCTGCTCTACAAGATTTACACGTCAATGATATCTTAAATCTCAAAAGCGCTATCGAGCAAAAATTCGAAAATGTCAATCTCATTAAATGGGCATGTGTGGCCTTAATTCCTCTTTTTACTCAGTCCAACCTTGTGCAGATCGAGATCGAAAATAGCTTGAATAGAATACTCAAGCTCTGCCTTCCGCTTATCAAGCAGCCCGAACTGTGTTCCGTGGCCTGTACTCTTCTTTCATGTGTGATGAAGCATTCAAATTATATTGTGCCCGATAAAGCAACTTTGAGCCAAATATCAAGCGTCTACGAACTTTCAGATGTCAATGGTCCAGGACTCCTTTGTAATGAGGCTTTTCAATTCTGGCAGCATTTACAAAATTATGGAAAACACATCGACTCATTTTCATTAGAGTTTATTTCCGACAAAATTGTCAACTGGATGGAAGCCAAATGGCAACAAATTCTTTTACTCCAGTCGAACCAACATCTTTTCTATGAGTTTATTGCATGGTTGTGCAATCAGAAGCAAACCGGGGCACAAGTTTGTTTGACTAAATTCTCCTCAAGCTTTCATCACCGGAATATGTGGGAGGACAGGTACGCACTATGGACAAGCCAGATGGAAGAGCGTTTTTTTATGCTTCAGATAAAGCCAGAACGGAAGATTTTTAAGCATTGTGTCCCGCAAACAGACTTTAATAGCATTGCCGTGAAAAAAATCAACTTAAATGATATATTGTATCGTTTGCTTGAAATAATAGAGGGAGAGAATGGTCTTACATCAATTTCGAAGTTTAGCTGGATTTGTCAAGTGTCCAACCTCGCGGAGTGTCTTTCTGGAGATTTGCGTTATGCGAATTACCTTCTGGACTTCAAAAAGGGTTCCTCCACAATTTTGAACGGCCTTGAATTACAGGATCTAGAGGCATATGCAACGTTCTTCCAAGCTATATTACACCTCGAAGCACCTACTGTCTCGCACCTCGTTTTCGAACAACTACCGATGAAAAGAATCTTGGCTGATTTCAAGCGACTGCTTTTGGAGGGCATTGATAATCGACGGGACTCATTGGCACAGGAATTTGACGTTTCATTTGATCGCGACATTCTCAGCATTCAGGCCGGAGCAGACTATTCGACGGCAACTCTATCTCTTCAATCTCTCCTGAGCCTATCTATAAGGGCCTTCTTAAAGGTACTACAGCACAAACCAGCATATTCTTTTGAAGACATTATGAAGTGTCTAATGGATTTTTTAGACGGTTTAAAACCAGCTGATTTCATATCGTGCATCGATCCAATAACAGCCTGGATTGGAAATCAAGAGGAGAGCTTAGTCAGTGGAACAAATAAATTACAAGTTTTCACAGAAGTTCTCTCTGAATATTTACTACAAAGCGATTATAATACGTCTAGCGTCGCTACTGTTTGTCTTTGCTCATTTTTGGAGTCAGTCAGCACCGTATGGCTCGAAAACTCTGACAATCCTCTGAACACCGATTGCAATGACATTTTTGATTGGGTGATTGCCCGCTTCGAGGATACATTCATCAGCGAAAGGCGAGCAATTAAGCGATTGTCCCAACTTCTTCTTCATATGCTTAAGTCCCATGATTTATCTCGAGGCCATATTAAAGGAGGCAAACAGCGTGTATTTGCGGCATATTCCAAGTCTCTTAAAGCGCTTGATGTTGTAGATGTGGTTAGGCAACTCCCTTCTATGATGGACTACATGATAACAGTGAGCAGCAAAAATCAGCACATACTGTTTTCGGAAATATGCAGTCTAGTTGAAACTCCTCAACAAAGCATCGAGATGTCTGCTCTCCACTCATTGGCAATGTACAAGATTTCGACAGCTTCCTATTTAAACATGAGCTTCGCGATGAGAGATCTTATGCAATACACTCACTTTGAGCATACTCGCGTTTATATCGCCTCAGCTTTGAAAAAAATGGCCTTGAGCACGGGTCTGGAAGAGACAACCAAGCTCTTCGACGTTTTCAGATTTGACATTCTTTCTCTATGGTTCGATGAGTCGTTTAGGCGAGGCCAATCAGTCGAAGGCATATGGGATATTCAGATTTTTGGTTTTGCGAATTTATCACAGTTCTTGAAGCTCTACACCGCTGAGCTATCAGCACTCTATTTTTCCAGAAGACAAAGACCTACTATCCTAGATCAGTTAACAAATATTACAGGTTACAATGAGAAACAATTATTGATGAAGTATTATTATTTGGTATTTCCGCTTTCCTTCATAATGGGTGGCATGAGCGAGGATATACATGATTTCTTTCATGACCTGACCGGAAAGCCTCTCTTAACCTCGAAAAATCGCGCCTTGACTTATAGATGGATCTTAATGTTTTTGGATCTTGGTTCCAACTATGAAACTAGCACGATTATCGAGAAAAACAATGACTCTAGATCCAGAATACAGCTTCTTTACCCGTCGTACCCAAATGTGATAAGGTACCAATATTCAATTCATATTCCCCTCGATGTAGGTCTGGGATTGCTGCACCAACTTGTCCAAAAGTTTCCTCTTTGCAAAGATGAAATCAACTTTATCCTTCTGTCGATTCTTACTGATCTCGAGAGATCAGTCAACTACTCGGAAAAGCTCAAATATCTTCGAGAAATAAAGCTTACTTTGGCTATTAATGAGAGTGGTTTACCTACCTGTGATTTTTTACCGACGTTGCTGCCACCTTTATGCAAGTGCTTGGCCTCCCATGAATTACACGACGAGACAATTGATGTAATAGTGTTCATCTTGAACATGTGCCGCGAACACAACTTTACAATTGGTGAGGAGTTTATTCCAATATTCTGTGAACTATTTCTGTTCAAACGAACATGTAAAGGAGAACTGAGCAACTCCCTGAAAGAAGTTTTAAACTGGCTTGCAGGATCCACCAGCGTTTTGAAAAGTACAGTGAGATATTGTAATGATGTGATTCAAGGAAAAATGTTGAACTTAGATGTTTACTCGGAGGTCGAGATCTTGAGCCATACAAACTGCAACGTCGATAAGATCATCCTTTTCTCTTTGCTCCTCGGACATGCTCAAAGACCAAACCATGTGCTTAAAATTGAAAAGCCGTCAATTCTAGCAGTTCAAAACCTTTTGAAACATGAGATCGATTCTGCTTTTATCACCGAGAACTTCCAATTATGGACGGCTTATTACCTAAAGGCCTTCACTTCGGCGCACGATTTAAAGACTCTGATGTTAGATCCTGTTTCATCCTCGGGAGAAAACTACGAGCAGCTTTTCGATAAGGCTGGCTCAGTCGAGTGGGTTCTCAAAGAGTTTCTCACTGTTGCCAATATGCCGCCCAACATAGCCCCGTGCTCTGTAAGACTCTTCTGCGCATCAATGTTGGGTCTCTTTCTCACTGATGGCTCTTATGCCGATGAGAAAGCGATCTTACTCAACAGTGGCGGCTATAAAAGATGCAGTACACATTGTTGGTTCGTGACGGAATCTGATTTTTGGTCAATTAACAAGGAAGTAGAGCCATTGTCTGACATGAATACTTTTATCACCGACTCTTATCTGCACAGGACGATTTCATATGCAGAATGGTTGGCTAAGTTTAATGCTGCATTGATCCTGCATATCACATCAAGTATACCAAAGCTCAAACTATTCCACCCGCTTTGTAGAATTTCTTCCATCTTTGCGCAGAAGATCTTACCAATTCTTTTCAGATTGGCTGTTTGGTTCGACCACACAACAAGCAGTGATTGGATTACAGCTCTATACTCTCAGATTGAAGAATTGGTGACCTGTTTCGAAGCCAAGCAGAAGGTCAACTCACTTCTGAGTATAATGAACATGTTGATGTCAGGAAAGAGGTTGAAGGACCCGCATTGCACATCTTGCTGCAACATAATCCCATTGAGGGCAATTTACCAGGCTGCACTCAAGACAGACCAAATTACATCCGCCTACATGATCTTCGAAATGCTATACATGAGTGATTTATCAAATCTGGACCACGATGGTCTGCGGCTCATATATGAAGCCCTCGGTGAAGTTGATCTGCTTGCAGGTTTGCCGGCACCTCAGACCCTAATAGAGGCCCTAGATTCGGCCACCAAAATTGAACCCACAGCGTGGAAGACTTTCCTCTATAATAATGCCATGGTAGATGCACAGCTCTGGAACACCGGAAAGTCCGAAAAGCTAAACTTGTTGAAGACAACTGAATGTCAAGGTCTGTATGGCGTTGCGGCTCGCTTGAGTAGAACACTCCCACCATTTGAAGAAACGCTTTGTGAATTTAAATGGGCTCTACAATTGGGAAATTGGGATCTACCTGTACCAAATTCAATAGACTCCAAGGAAAAAGGTCTATATTTCACCTTAAGATCAGTATTATCCGGTGTTGGGCCGCCCTCACGGATACTCGATGACGCGATGGTTGAGTTGGCAAGAAGTAGGTCGTCTTTCGTAAAGAGGCTGGAATGGGCTGAAACAGTAGCGGAGATTGCCTTATTGAAGCAAATGACAGAGGAGTTCAAGTCCTCCGAAGGTATGATGGCGTTCATTCGAAATTCTTTTGCTTTGGATAAAAGAGCTTTACATAGTCGCGACTTCAGGGACTATAAGTCGAACATCCAGGCGAGATTTCTACTTTCGCAACTCTTGTTGGACAGAGAGCTCAACAATTCCTCTCTATCTGCGCACGATCTTCGAGTGTCCTCTGCCGCCCTATTAGTTAATAGCGTGCAGTTGTCAGTCCAAGAAAAATGTTCTCAAGATGCCCTAAGGAACGCCATTTTGTTTAATCGCTTATTTCAACCAGAGGATACTTCATCTGTTTATCGAGTGTTAGAATCCTATGTTTCTGCTAAAGCTCTGTGGGAAAGTGGCGACAACAAAACACCGGTTACGCTGTTGACGGCTTTGCTTGAAGAACATCCGCAGGAATCTGACAGCCAGACAGTCGATTCTTTATTGGCTGTCTCAAAAGATGAAATCCGTGCCTTGCTTGTTAACTGGACGTCAAAGTCCCGTTTAGAAACTGCCTCAACCATCTTTGAAAAGTATATCAAGGACTTCGAGACGACCGTAAAGGACCATGAGATTCGAGCTGACACCTTCTATGTTCTAGCAAATTTCTTGCATAGGCAAGTGAAGAAGTTGAAAGATAGCGGACAAGTTGAAGAAAGGCAAAAGAGATGCGAGAGAGGTACTCAAGAATCTCGCGCTTTAGAGGCGATTCATAAGAAAACCAATCTTTCTAGCAACGAGCGTAAAGATGCCAGGAGGCACTACAATCGAGTGATCCTGCAATTGAACAGCGACCGGGAGATTTTAAACTCTTTGCTGGTTCAAAGGGTCCAATTTGTGTGGCGGTCCCTTCACTATTTTATTAATACTCTGGTATTCACGAACAAGTACGACGGAGATGTGTTGGATAAATTCTGCGGGTTGTGGTTTGAGCACGATGGCGACGATAGTATAAATTCACTTTTGAAGAAAGAAATAGGCATGATTCCAAGCTGGAAATTTCTGCCTTGGGTTAACCAAATTGCCTCTAAACTATCATTTGAAGATAAGGAGTTTCAGAAACCCCTTCAGTTGACGATGAAGCGCGTGCTGTACAAATTACCTTATGAGTCCTTATACTCGGTTTTGAGCATCAAGCTGTATGAGAAGCATTCTTTTACCAGTGATTCAATAATCCCCCAGAAGATTAAAGCAGTGGATAAAATTCTCGCGGAGCTCCAAGGTTACGAAAATGGTAGCTATCATCGAACCTATCTTTTACCCTTGAAAGAGTTCTGCGAGATGTCAGTTGAGCTTGCAAACTTTCAGCTGTCAGCGAGCCCAAAGGGAACGAAGAAAATTCAGTTACAAAATCTGAAAATTGGTTCATATTGGCTCAAGATTTTGCCAAATCTGAAGTTACCACTTCCCACTTTGAAATGGCACATAAAAACCTCGAGCGACGGAAAAGCTCCAAGGCCTTATATTGTTTCGGTTGAGGAAAATGTGGATATATCAGTTACTGGTTTGTCACTGCCTAAAATCGTCACTTTTACTATTTCTGATGGGTCGCGACACAAAGTTTTGATGAAAGGAAGCAACGATGATTTACGCCAAGACGCTATTATGGAGCAGGTTTTCCAGCAGGTGAACAGCATTTTACAGCGGGAGAAGCAAATGCGTAAATTAAATTTGACGATAAGCACTTATACTGTAATTCCTCTCGGACCAAGGGCTGGTATCATTGAGTTTGTGACAAATTCGCTTTCATTGCATCAAGTTCTCACAGCATTACATGTAAACGATAGGATTTCATTCAACGAGGCCAGAAATGAAATGAAAAGAGTTCAGACGAAGTCGAATGGCGAAAGGCTCCGCATTTACAATAAGTTGACGGAAGAAATCAAGCCTCAGTTAAGACACTTCTTCTTCGATTCATTTCCTGATCCTAATCAGTGGTTTGAGGCCAAAAAAACGTACACTAAGGGCGTAGCTACAACATCCATCGTTGGCTACATACTGGGACTGGGAGATCGTCATTTGAACAATATCCTTCTGGATCGTAGAACTGGTAGGCCTACGCATATCGACCTGGGCATAGCTTTTGACCAAGGAAGACTCTTGCCAATTCCGGAGATGGTCCCATTTAGATTAACCAGAGATATAGTCGACGGATTCGGCGTTACAGGTGTCGAAGGACTTTACAGAAGAAGTTGTGAGCATACTTATTCAGTTCTGCGAGATAATTACGAAAAAGTCATGCATGTTTTGAACATACTGAAGTGGGATCCACTTTATTCCTGGGTGATGTCGCCCGTTAAGAAACATAGGCACTTGCTAGAAGAGGAAAGCCAAGAGTACAGCAGCCTAAGCTTCGACAGCGACAGCTCTAACTTGAAAGCGAAGGGGGAAGAGCAAAATCAGGAATCTTACAGGGCCCTAAAGGGCGTCGAGGAAAAACTGATTGGTAATGGGCTGAGCGTGGAAGCAACTATTCAAGAGCTAATTCAACAAGCGTCAGATCCTCAGAACCTCTCTCTAGTATATATGGGCTGGTCACCATTTTATTAGATTGTTACCACGGTCATCTTAATGAAATTAAAGCGCAATGTAGACACAGGTTTGACCTGGCTCGTAAAAATCCTACAGAACATCATTATCAACCAATTGCACGTAGTTGCTCGGGATAATACCCGTTTCCCCGTTGGCTCTCTTGGCCTTCCACCAACGACCTTCAATGTCACTGACCTTGAGAATTTCTCCTTGCTCAAATGAGATCTCGTAAGCGTCTCCAGCGTCTGCCTGATAGGAGTACAGTGTTTTAGCCGTATAAGGAAAACTTTCATCCCCAGCATCACTGTATAACTCGAGCGTCCCGCTCATAGTTGTATCCGTATTCGCATTCGTGGAGTCAGTGATGTACGTGTGTCCCGCATTGTTATCTGCGCTATTGACCTGCACGTTGGAGCTGTATGCCGGATCTGTATTCTCGAACCCTGCCAAAGCCGTCGACGAAACGTAGTTCTGAGGCAAGTTCTCTGGATATAAATTGTCACTAGTGTATCTGTTGCTCTTTGGTCCACTCTGCAAAGCTCTTCCAACCGAGCGGCGTCTGGCCCTCAGGAATGCATCTTCATATGGTGACGGTCTAATTCCTCTCAAAGAGAATGAATCGATCCATCTGTTGGTGGGCGACGCGTTATCGCTTCCAAAATAGAATATCCAGATGAGATTCACAATGGACAAGAGTATCACTCCCGCTGACGCTGCAGCCTTTTTCGAACCGTCTCCGTACACCAATATAGTCGCACTATTCGTTGTGTAAATGAACGCCACTGCAAACGCTCCTGTTAAAAAAGTCTTATAGTAATCTACCACATTGAAACAATAGAACGTAGTCATCATGCAGAGTATCAGCAGTTCATACACAATCCCCCACCAGGTGAATCGAGGAAACGACTGGCTTCCAGAAGCTGTAGTGATGCAACCGACAAATGCTATGATCCATGAAAGAAAACAGATCGAGATGGAAGATATGGCAAAGGGATCAGAAAATAAGTTGCTCGGACGGAAAGAATACTCGATCTGTGATCTGCTCCTCTGAGCTTTCGCACTAGCCCGACTTGGCATAGACATTTTCAAGTCCTTCCAAACTTAGCAATAACTTCCGCTGGCTCCCTCACGCCAGCAACGTTTCGAGCAATTGAGATCGTTGTGATAGTCCAAAAGTGTCGATATATCTTAAACTTTAAACCTCGTTAGTGTTTGTTTTACGAGATGAGATTAGCATCCGCATGAAGAATTTCACCTCACCGAGAATTCAGAGCCAGGCATCACGTGAAGTAACCATATTGCCAGTATTCTAGCTGCCGATGCCTCTGACGGTGCTTGGATCACCACTAGGAGTGTCTCTTGTCGCCACGAAAGGTGCTGCTTTGGTTTGCGTAGTCTGCGAAGTGCGGTCAGTGCGAAGAACTCATCGTCAAAGTAGCCGTCAGAGATGTGACCATGACCAGGAGGCCCCAGACGGCGAGCAGGAGGCCACTGTACTTGAAGAGCTTGGTCTTGAGAGGGAGGGAGCCGGCTTCTGTCTCTGATCCGATTAGCTGGTAGCCGAAAATGCCCGGCAGGATGAAGGAAATGGACGTGGAACCAGTAGCACCGACGATAGCTAGTACATGAGCCAGCGAGGAGACAGACACCGCTAGTAGGTAGGAAGCGATCAGTAGTGAAGTGGTAATTATGACGAATTTCTTGCCATGTAGCGTAACCACCTGTGGTTGCTGGCGGGAGTCTTCCTCGATGAGTTCGTCGATGATATATTCCTGGTCTGGGTTTACAATCAGCGTGGAGGCTTCGTCGACGGCGCAATTGTCCGTTGTTATGCTTTGCTTCGATGACGCCAGGCGTTCCTGGAGGTAAAACAGGATATGGTTGACGGACGCCCTGGCGGGATGGCATTGCAGCGGGAACGCAAGCATGACAAGCAGCACGATTGCGATTCTCCCAACAGTCGTGGAGATCGACTGCGGATACAGCTTGATGATATTCCCGATGATGTGATCGCCAAAGGTCATGTAGCCGAGTCCGCCCACAAGAACGTAGAGCGCTAACGCCAGCGACATGGCGTAAATGGCCACTCTTTTCACGTTTCTGAAAGTGTCGTCCGCCTGTTCGTTTATCACAGAGAACATATTGTGGTGACAGGTGTATGCAAACACAAAGATAGGCAGCGTTGTCAAAGCATTGGTATGTCCGTCCGGCAGACCAAGGGAAACGTGTCCCTTGAGATCCTCGATATCCTGCGAGGGCCACGCAAAATGCACCATGATTAGCACGCACAGGTACGCCACTGAGGAGAGCGCTACCAGCGACGCATACCTCAGCGAACTGAGCTTCTTAAGGAAACACAACGGAGCGACGATGAACAGCATGATAAGCGTAATATGGAAGTTCCGGTTCAACAGCAGCTCATGATCGCTGAACACAGACGCTATCTGCGGCATCAGATCCCCAACAACAATCATGTAGGACACACCAACGCCAAAACACTTGATAGCGATGGCAACATCAAAGATAATACTCAAATTCGGATTGATGATCTGAGTCAACGAGAAGAAAGATGCCGATCTGCCAGGCACGTAACGAGCCACCTTGGCTTGCAACAGTAGACCCACCAGCGAACAAAGAGCACAAAACGATATCATCGCCAACCCCGGTATGAGACCAAACGGTTTAAACCCGTACGGCATCGCTAAGATACCAGCACCACATGCCGTATGCAACAGTGTAATCACACCTGAACGAACCGTCGAAGACATTGCCAAACAGACCCTTTCCTTTCCTATCTTTGTCGCTCTAAGAGTGATAGTCCTTAAGCTTGGTTTTTACACACTATGTACAGAAATGAAGACACACAACTAAACTAATAGCACAAAGCCCTGTCCTCGTCTCGATCAGTAGCCCTTCCTCTTGGCGTCCTTGACGATCTCGATCAACCGTTTGAAGCCCTTCATAAAGTCTCTTCTGTGTTTCTGAGATCTCTTGAGCTCGGCGACCTTACCGGGCTTCATGTAGAATCGCTGGTTTCTGCTGTCCTGTGGTATTCTGTTGGCAAACATTATCGAATTGAGCTGTCTGAACGCGCTGGCGGTGTCGTTGTTGAACACATCGACGGTTCTGCCGGCAGCTACGCCCGTGAGTCTCGAGCTTAGGGCGTCGTCTCTTGGATTGTGAGCAAACTCGGTAAATTTGCGGCTGGTTGACCTGGTTTTCTGTACGTAGTCGTGGCTAAGACTCTGCGACAGTTCGTTGTTCTTCTGGGTCTTCCTGTTGGATAATGGGTTCAGCAGCGAATGGTCAAAAGATGGGAATTCCTGGTGGACTCGACAGCTAACTTGGAGGAACCTTATGCTTCTCATCACATTGGCCCCGTGATTGGCATGGCATATGGGCTTGAACATCGCAAATCTGGACCTTTACAGCGCTCTATAGCTTCCAACTAGAGATCTCGATGAGCAGCGTTTTTTTTCACTTGTCTTGTAGAGTAGATTTACACACAAACTATGAAAGAACGTATCAAGAAAGGTCGGGAATCGCCCTTCTAGGACCCCTGAAGCGCTGGAATCGGCTGTCGTGTGTCTGAGTCGACTCCCTCGCCGATTTCAGCGGTTCAATTTGCCTGGCTGGTCGTTTCACGGCGATATTTCGCCGACACAACGGTCTTGACAAGAGTAACAGGCTCAATGGCAAGGTAGATCTTGAAGGCGTCGCCAGAGCTGGCATCCGGCTCAGGAAGCTCAAGTATCGGCCGCTGGAAGCCCGAGTAGAGACGTATATAATTATAAGCTCTGTTCTTGTAAGCTACTTGGCAGCTAAAGCTACTTGGCAGCTAGTTCAGCAACCATTACGATAGTGAAGGCTAGCTGGCGTAGGATGCACGAGCAAGTGAAGGAGATTCAGGAGGCCGTTACTGAGCTTGAAGTGGGTCCGGAATCGGTAGAGGCTCCGGAAGGTTCACCAGCTGGCGATAGCGAAGCCAAGGATAAGAAGAAGAAGAAGAAGAGGTCAAAGAAGAAGAATGCCAACATCAAGGACATTTCGACGTTCTACCCAGACGGCGTTTATCCCGAGGGAGAATGGATGGATTACCACCAAGATTTCAACCTTGCTCGTACTACTGACGAGGAGAAACGGTATCTAGAGAGGAGCAAAGCCAACGAGGAACACTGGAACGAAGTGAGAAAGGGAGCGGAAATCCACCGCCGTGTCAGGAAGAACGTCCAGAACAAGCTTCAGCCCGGGATGGCTTTGACCGATATCGCCAACATCATCGAGGACGCCACGCGGAAGTTCACCGGGGCGGAAGATCTCACCAGGATGGAAAATCCGTTGAGCCAGGGTATCGGTTTCCCCACAGGTCTTTCGATCAACCATTGTGCGGCGCATTTCACGCCCAACGCGGGCGATAAGACCATTTTGAAGCGCGAAGACGTGCTGAAGATCGACATCGGAGTCCAGGTCAACGGCAACATTGTCGACTCCGCATGGACCGTGGCGTTTGATCACCAGTACGACAACCTCCTGACGGCGGTTAAGGAGGCCACCTACACCGGTGTCCGCGAATCCGGAATCGACGTCAGGCTCACCGATATCGGCGAAGCGATCCAGGAAGTCATGGAGTCGTACGAAGTCGAGATAAACGGCAAGACCTACGCCGTGAAGCCCTGCAGAAACCTCTGCGGACACAACATCGTACCCTACAAGATCCACGGCGGCAAATCTGTGCCCATTGTTAAAAACGGCGACAACACCAAGATGGAAGAGGGCGAGCACTTTGCCATCGAGACCTTCGGCACCACGGGCCGCGGCTACGTGGTCCCTGGCGGCGAAGTCTCCCATTACGCCAAGAATACCGACAGCACGGCGCTACCATCTCTGTCCCGCGCCAAGCAATTGCTCCATACTATTGACAAAAACTTTGGCACGCTGCCCTTTTGCCGGCGCTACCTCGACCGTCTGGGCGAGGACAAGTATCTCTTTGCGCTCAACAACCTTGTGAGACAGGGCATCGTCCAGGACTATCCGCCTCTCAACGACGTTCCGGGCTCCTACACGGCGCAATTCGAACACACTATACTTTTACATCCGCACAAGAAAGAGGTGGTCTCCAAGGGCGACGACTACTAGTCACAAGCGACAACCGGTGTAGCGGTGCCATTACCGCTGTATCTCTATCTAATGGCTATTATAGTCGAGGTTTCGTAGAGTGTGATAATATTGTCCATCCCGAGTATCATAGCATACGAATACTCCCTTTGCCCTGATTTTGAGTAATGAGTACTCGGAATCTGTAGTCGTTATTGACGATTTCTATTTGAGTACTCATAAATTACCCAGTCCGTGACCCATGATAACTCGAGACTTGTCACACTATACGAAAAACTCACTCTCCGAACGGCGCTACCAAGTTGGTTTTACCCGGACACGGAAACTCACGTGATTCGTCTTGCAATGTGGCGTTCAAAGTGATTTTTCTTCTGTGGACTTTTTTCCTTTCCAGGCTGGCGTGAAATCAAGGCTTGATATGTTGAACAGTGGTATATACAGTGGACGGTGGTTGCTGTGACTAAGGAGAACCGGTACGGGGCGCTTGTGAGTGTTGAAGCTGTGAGAGATGGTTTTAGTTGATATTAGTCCCGATATTTTGGAGTATAAGCGTATGTGATTTGGGTTTTGGGCCTTTTCGGTGAAATTTGAAGGGGAGATAGTGTGGATTGGACGGTGATTACTAACTGGATAGTTGTAGCTCCTTTTACTGAGCAATCTACGGAATATGCGACGATTACCAACAATTCTGACCAGTCAATTGCGTTTAAAGTCAAGACAACGGCTCCCAAGTTTTACTGTGTGAGACCTAATGCGGCAGTGGTGGCACCGGGAGAGTCGGTGAAGGTGCAGGTGATCCTTCTGGGACTGGCTAAGGAACCTGCGGAGGATTTCAAGTGTCGGGATAAATTTCTAGTGATAACTTTGCCTGCTCCGTATGATTTGGGCGAGAAATCCGTGGCTGAGGCATGGCCAGAGCTGGAAGCAGAGTTTAAGCAAAAGGCTATCTCGAAGAAGATAAAGGTTAGATACCTGCTGGATAGGCAGGAGCCATCGAAACACGCTGTGGAGCAACCTGTGGGAGAGCCACAGCAACAAGCACAAGCACAAGATAACGAAGCGCCACTCGTTAAGGAGACTCATCCAGAGCATGCACCAGAGTCCGTTCAGACCATAGATCAGACCAGAAGTGTGGAGGAGGAGAAGGTAAGTAAGCCCGTGAAGCAAACTTCCTCATCGGAGCCCGAGAAACAGGTTAAGAGCGCTCCAGCCACATCGGCAAAGACTGAACCTGTGTCTGCGCAAGAAGGTGCTTTAAATTCGACGGCATTGATTCTGATTGCCATCATTGCCCTGGTTCTTGGCTGGTTGTACTATTAGATATACGGTCTTTTATCAAAACTTTCCCTTGGGTATCATAAATCCCAGTGTTATTCGCACGTCTTCTATATGTATATACCCGCCATTTGTTCGACAGCAAACAATTAAAGATTAACGATGCCTTATTGCAATGTACACAGCTTTAAGAGATTATTTGTATATATATTCTTGAAAACGTAGACCACGATCGAGATTAGACCAGTCCCTTAAGCTTCCAAAGCCAAACGACCCTTTGGATTGGTGACCTTGACACCTAGAGCCTTAGCTCTGGCTAGAATGGTGACTCTGTTTCTGGAAGAAACGTTGTGGGCAATCTCAGCAGCGTAGCTCTTGGTATGCATGGTTAGCAATTCCAAGTCCTTGACGTTAGCAATCAAGAAGACCTTGTGACCGGATGGAGACAAGAACTTGGTCTTCTTGTTGGAACCGTAACCGATGTTTGGCTCAGAGATGTTACCTCTGAATCTTCTTCTAACAACGGAGTCAATACCCTTTTGCTTTCTCCAGTTCTCGGAAACTCTCTTATAACGGTCAGAGTGGTGACGCTTGAACTTCTTGGTGTGTTTCTTGACGATCTTTGGGTGTGGTAGAGAAGAAGCCATCTGTTGTTGCTTATCCGTTAGTAACAAATGTCCTTTAACAATCGAATTTTGCTTGAAATTGCGATATCGAGTCCCGTCCTTGATTTGCCATTTCTCACAATCTCATTACCTATATTAAACATACCTTGATACTCACTTTCCTTGACGTAGTATATGAAATATCCAAGTACATGGTTACAGTTACATATATCAACTGGCCATTATTTTTCACTGCCTAGACCTCCAGGCCTAGAGGACCTCCAGGCAGAACCCACCATAGGACTACCAGCGAAACTTCCAACAGTTCCTGCCAGTCCCCCGCTGGCGTGCTCCCTCTAGCCTCCAGGCCCTCTGCCTACAGACCACACGATTAGCAGGACGCAGTCTCCCGCCGCGCATTTACAAACCGTTCAGTATCCCACGCAAGAAAATTTGTGAGCCCAAGAATGTACGGGTTTACTAGTCCTGTCTTTTCCCCGGTGTATGGGTTTATTTCACAAACAGTCCAGTGAAAAATAATAACTCGTATCTCTTGATGATCAAGAAACTAAAAGATGCCAACAAGGCTTGACTCAACAAGCTTACTGCTGTTCGTAAACGATAGGTCTGCTTAGACGTTTTGATCTTCGTTGGGCTTCTAGTCTGACGTGTCTTTAAGTTCGTAGCGGGAATGAACTCGTAAATCTCTTAGAGTGGCTTCAATTGCTTGAAGAGTTTCTTTTCACGTGAAGCTTACCACTTTCTATTGTGATATACAGCGTTAGCAGCAGGTAGGTGGGCACCTGAACGTTAGTATAAAGAAGGAGCAGTTTCGATTGTAGGATCAGTTTGAGGATCGGAAAAAGAGACTCAAGAAATATTGTAGCAATGTCTACGGCAGTTAATGAGCAGACGATGCCTTCGTACTATTACTATGTGGATCCGGAAATTACATATCAGCCGCAGAGACCGAATCCTCTGGATGATCTGATATCTGTGTATGGATTACAGGATTTATCGCAGCAGGTGGCGAGAACGAACCCGGATGGGTCGAAGGCTATCAAGCTGAGGAAGTCTTACAAGAATCAGATATCTGAGCTGTCGGCGAAATTCAGCACAATACCGACTAGGGAGAACGGGAAGGGTGGCGAGATATCGCATATATTGTTTCAGAATAATCCTGATATGATGAGCCAGGTACGTAGAGAACCTGGTATGACTCCCGAGCAATACCACGAAGCGATGATCAATAGGGATTCGTATCTATTTGAAGCGCCCAATATGGACTGGAATATGTGCCGTTCGGTGCTTTCGCAGTTCGAAAGATCGTACCCTACAGAATTTCAGAACCAACTGGGCTTCCAGGTAGATGATCTGGCGTTTGACTTGGACGGCACGGGCAAGAGCAGCTCGAAAAAGAGGAAGGTCAAGTCAAATGGAAGTTCGATGGCCACACCTAACAGCGACATGCAAGAAGACGTGAAGCGTAGAAGGCTGGAATGACACTGGATTTGCAATAGAATGCTCGACACGGCTTACAGGTACTACAGGAAATATATAAATTTACATCTTAATTGGTTTTATTGTTGATTTTCAACTACTTTCTCAAGTAATCCCTCAGATAGTTTCCCAATTTCTGTGCGCCCTGTTCCACAGCATCTTTCAGTATCTGCAAATCGTCCTCGTTGCCCAAACGGAAGTCGACAAAGCCGTTGTTATTCGATTGGCTGCCGAAACTCTGCTGGCGCCCGAATTCATCTGTCTGTGAGGTTTCTTCTTCACCAAAGTACGACGATGAAGAAATGGAAGTAGCATTGTCAAAGCTCTTTAATTTTTGCTTGGCTTCATTAGAGGCTTCTTCGTCGTACGAGCCACGGCCAAAGAGCTGGTCGGACGAAATGGCTTTTTGGCTCCCGTACTTGGCGGCGATCTTTCCCGTGTAGTTCATCCCCGTCTTAGCACGTTGTTCCTTTTGCTGCTTTGCCAGCTCGTCCGCGTCGTTCATCGTCATGCCGAAACCTAATTTAGCGAGCTTGGGTTTCAGCTCTTCCACAGGACCAGATGGAGTTTTGAAAGTATCATTATCATCTAGTTCATCCAAGAAAGAACTCTCTTTCTTGGTTGTATTGAAAATGTCGTCTGATTCCTCGCCGATCTTGCTTGCCTTGTAGGTGTGTTTCGATCTCTGGCTCGAAGCGAAGCCAGCCGACTGTTTTTCGACCTTCTCTTGTTCAGCTTCTTTGGCATATTGTTCAAACAAATCATCAGCTTCAGATTTATCGACTTTGCTTGCGGTGACCCTTGTTGGCTTACGACTAGAAGAAAGGATCAAATGCTTCTTCAAACCGCTGCCGCTATTTGGAGTCTTTTTTCTGCTACCGGCCAATATTGAGCTTCTAGGACTGTTCTTAGATGCTTGGCCACCGGTACTCGAAGGGGTGAGCACCTTCGGAGAGCTAGAGCCCTGACGGCTATTGTTGATGGCACTAGGAGTCGAAGCCGGTTTCTGATAACTGGAGAAAAAGTCTTCCACACTGTTTTCTTTCGATCCGCCCAACGACGATGGATCGGTCGAGCTTCCGTTCTCCACATCCTCTTCCAAAAGAACCAGTTCCGACGGATACAGCTCGCTATCTTTCTTCACTTTTTTATCCAGATGCTCCTTGTAACGCTTGGCAACGCTGCTCGTGTATTTAACACGGGCATCCACGTTAGACGTATTTAAATACTGTTTCCCATTATTCTTCAAAAAGTAATCACGAGCCTTGTGGTTACCACCCAGTTTAAATCTTCTCAAGTTGTTAACCGTCCACTTATCCAAATTTGAAGACTTGACAAAAGTGATGTGAACACCCAAATTTCTGTGAACCGCTGAACACTGGATACAAAGCATAACACCAAACGGCACCGACGTCCAAGTCGGGTTCTTGTTACCACAATCAAAACATACCCGATTTTCCAGCTTGGAAGCCAGTCTTTGAAAAACTTGAGTAGTCAACTCCTTATTAGCAAATGTCTCACCCTCTTCACTGCTCATCGATGCCTCACGCTGTTTACCGGTACCTAGCTGCCTGGTTCTACTCGATCTAACAGGCCTTTGTTTCCCTCTGGTATTAACCCATCTTAACTATATAAGCTCGAGTCACGTGATACACAGCTATAAAGCTAAAAGACGTTGAGCCAACTGATGTATTTGAACCATTTGGGTTCGACCAGGATGCATTTGGCTCTGGCGTACTGGGATGGACGCCAGATAGCGTTTATCCAGCTATTGGAGACGCGAGGTAGACTCTCTAACGTGCCCTCGATCACGCACTTTCTGCCCTTGAACTCGGAGACACGCGCTCTCAGCACGATTGTAGAGTCCGCGGGGATATCCTTGTCGAACTGGATGTCTAGCTTAGCCGTGACGCCTCTTTTGCTGGGCAGAGTCGGGAACCCGCAGTAGCACAGCGCTTCGTCCAGGATCAACGAAAGCACGCCCTTGTGGACTTTGCCGTTCTCGTTGCCCAAATCTTTCCCCAGGTGGTAGAATATGACCACTTCGTGCCTCTTGGTGTCACTCAAAATCAGCGGATCGATTGCGAGCTTATCCGGACCAAACAGGATACCCTGTCCCACATGATATGCGCGATGACCGCGCGGAATCTTATCGCTCTGCAAAGAGTGATCAAAGTTCGGATCGTTAATCAGCTTCTGATACAGTCCATGTCGCGTGATCTTCTCCACTATATCGTGTCTCTGCAATTGCAGATTCGATTGACCTTGTACCCGCGAGGAATCGCTGTCCTGCAGAGTCATAGACCCTGCTTCATCGGGCCACGCCTTGATGAAATACCCGAGCCCTAAAGTAAAACCAAATGCAGGCAGCAAAAGACCTTTACCAATAATTCCAACAACCGGATGCATCGTCAACCACACATACCACTGCTCCTACGGCCCGAATAGCAGTCAGCAGACCTGCCCTTGTATGCTTCAACATGGCGTAGTATAGGGTTTCTCTGCCTCGATAAACTGGAAGTCACGAGACCGCTCTAAAGTTACCCGCTCAAGACTCGATCGGAGCATCTCGGAACAAACCCCGCTTTTCCGATTTTCGTTGTTCCGCGGCGATAGCGGAGAAAAGGTCGCGCGGGGCGGGAAGCCCCGCTGCGGGGCACGGAAGCCCTCGAAAGCCGGTCCGTTACTCCGGACCCTGGGGCGGCAGCACGGTTGCTCGAGAAACAAAGTGCCCCGCTATGGTTTGCGTGTTTCCACTGACGTCATATGAATTCCGCACGGAGTTTTTTAGGTTGGTGGGGCATTAACTATGACGTAAAAAAAAAAAGTTCTCTCTCATGACTGGGAGAATACCGGAGTCTCTATTAGAGATACCCTTTAGTAATGTTGCGGAGATGGAATTAAGGCGGTTATAACAGAATCTTGCTGGTATCGAGGGAAACATTCTCTCCTTGATTCGAGATTGGGAATATTGTAGATATATAAATGGACAAAGGCACTGTAATTGTATCTTGGCTCGCCGCTCGGCAACAGGAGGTTGACTTGAAAAATGTCTGATAGTAGCTCGGTAGAGGATGTCCACGAGACAGCTTCATATCGCAATTCAAGGAATGAAAAGGCGGAAAATATTAACAACGAATCGTTGTTCAAACCAAGAATGGCAGAATCTTCGAATGATCTGGAGAACGACTCTTTTGTCGAGGGTGATGTTAATAGCGCTGGCGACGGTAATGTGCTTGGCCAGTATTCAGTAAAGCAGGTTATGCAGATGGGCAGGCATTTTGCTGAGAAGCACGAATTGCCCAATGAGGACGATATTTTTGCGAGGGCTGCAGCCTTGGCTCGAGATCCGAATCGGTACGATCATATGGATTTTCTCTCGGAAGATGAACGCATTGCGTGTTACGACGAATCGCATAGGCCGTGGACCTCAATGACACGGTCGTTGATTGCGATTATCTGTGCGTCTGCAATGTCTGCGGGTGTGCAGGGTATGGATGAGACGGTTATCAACGGTGCCATGTTATTCTATCCAAAGGTTTTGGGATTGGGAAGCGGAAGCGACAGAGATAATTGGATTGAAGGTTTGATTAACGGAGCACCCTATTTGTGTTGCGCTGGATTTTCGTGCTGGACCACGGATTGGCTGAATAATAGGATGGGACGTAAGAACGTCATTTTTTTCACATGTTTAGTGTCGGCTATATCATGTTTCCTGCAGGGGTTTGGGCCTGTTGGTGAACGCGGCTGGCATTATCTTTTGGCGATGAGAATGCTACTGGGAATCGGTATCGGTCCGAAGAGTGCGACCACCAACGTTTACCTGGCAGAATGTGCTAGTAAACAGATTAGAGGTAGTGTCACAATGATGTGGCAACTCAACACTGCCTTTGGCATTCTGTGGGGTTATGTTTTTTCGCTAATATTTTACCATGTTGGTCCTCACGGAATAGCTGGCGGCTTGAATTGGAGGCTCATGTTGGGCAGTGCTATGATACCTGCCCTCTTCGTTATGGTGCAGATTCCTTTCTGTCCGGAATCCCCTCGTTGGCTCATGGGCAAAGGGAGATACAAAGAAGCGTTTGAAAGTACTGTCAAAATTAGACCTCACAAAATTTTGGCATGCCGTGATATATTTTATCAGCATATATTGATGATGGAGGAGGAATCTTTGCAGCTGCCTTTTTCTACCAGGTTAAAGGAGATGGTCACTGTCAGAAGAAACAGAAACGGTTTAATAGCCTCGTGCATTTGTGCTTTCATGCAACAATTTTGCGGTATAAACGTCATTGCGTATTACTCGTCTACGATCTTTGTAGAGAGCGGCTTTGCTACTTTGAACGCATTACTGGCATCGTTCGGGTTTGGCTTAATTAATACGGTATTCGCATTACCAGCTTTTTTAATGATCGATCGATACGGAAGAAGGTTTCTATTGCTGCGCACATTCCCGTGGTTGGCTCTCTTCCTTTTGATCGCAGGCTTTGGATTTTGGATACCAGAGAACAGGGGTGATGCAAAGATAGGTGTCGTTACAATGGGCATCTATGTTTTCAGTGCCATTTACAGCTTCAGCTGCGGACCCGTACCATTCATTATTGCAGCAGAATCCGCAAACCTGGCATCTCGGTCTTTGAACGCTTCCATCTTCACGGTTGTCTTATGGGGATTTAACTTCATCCTGAGTGTTACCTGGCCAAGTATGCTAAAGGCTATGAAGCCTCAAGGTGCTTTCGGCTTCTATGCATTTTGGAATGTGGCTGGGTTTTTTATGGTCTACTTCTTTCTTCCTGAAACCAAACAATACACTTTGGAAGAATTGGACGAAATATTCGACGTTCCATTGCGCAAACGTGTCGCTTACGAAGTTAGAGAGATGTGGCCAAATTTCCAAGAGACTATCTTGAGAAAAAAGAACGTCAAAAGACAGCCTCCGCTAATACCACATCATAGAATGGCTTTGAAATCAGATGAATGGAATGACAAGGCCACGACAGAGTTTGTGGAGGACGCAAAAAGAGACTCTGATCAAATTTGAGCGATTAGTACCGTTTGTTTTAGATAATTGCCTTTAATTAGAAACGAATTTAGCCACATTGCAGTTAATTAGAAGTAATTGGCATTACCAATCTATTTCGCTCTAATCAGCTATTGATGCTTGAAGACTAGAATATGGGAATTCAACCAATAGATCTTCGTAGTCATCCGTGCTTGTGACTTTTAATCCATGCTCGTTCGCCAAATGTAAAAGGCATATGAAGCAAAAACTCGTTGAGATATCTTTCTTTGCTTCCATTCTATATGTTTTGCTTAGCTCCGCTGCTATTTCGGTGAATCTTAAATTTCCTTCAGCAACAGTAGATTCATCACTTTCTCGACTTTTGTTGGCAATTGCTAATGTCTTGATGGAGCTCCATATATTGTCCTTGAGCTTTTTGACATCGACCTTTTTGGACACTCGTGAAAAATTGACTTTGTTGTCTGGCAATGGGAATTTAACAGTTTCCTCAGAAGGTATTCGGTTTGGGTCATTGTCCTTAATCTCCTCATCTTCGAATGCTTGATTAAAATCCACCCCGCCCTCATCTTCCTCAAATGGATTTTCCGGCCCTTTATTTACTATGTTAACTGGCTCTTCAGATGCTTGTTGATCATTTTCCCTATCTATCCTCTGATAGTTGTCAGCCCAAAACTGTTCATCCGCAAGGGGAGTGGACGCTCTATCGCCATGTCTATCCTCAACTGTACTATTATTAAGTCTCGCTTCATGGCCTTCCTGCCGTACTGGACGCTTGCCTCGCCTAGGTCGGAAAATATTCATTGTTTGTTGAGGCTTGATGAAAAGTCTCGTAATTTTCTGCGTTGTGAAGTGAAAATCGTCAGGTAGCAGATGATGTGAAGCATTAGTCCTAGATTTCTGCGGCAGTTCGATGTTCGCTTTTTTTTTAGAGGCAAAGACAGCTTCTTCCAATTTATCATCAAGTGCGAAGAAATCAATTTCTTGCGATGTTTTCTTGTTCTTCTTCTTTATCCCATCATCGCCGGCCACCAATTCTTTTCCATCCTTATCCTGCGCCTTATTTTCCGCACCTTTTATCATGTTCTTCTTGAAATTTCGTACCTTCCAGTGTTCTCTGCCTCGCCAAGTTTTGGTCAGATTTTCGTCAAAGTAGGCCATGAGATCTTGCTCGTAGATACCATTTAGGCCAGTTTCATCGTCTTCTGGCATCGACGGATCCTCATCACCACGGTTGCTCACAACGTCATTGTCATCGTTTGCGGCTTCTTGTCCATAGGGAGAGCCATCAATCTGCTGGTCGTCATATTCGTCTTGAAGTATGTTATTATCGTCTTCTATCTCATCAGGGCCCAGATCTGGTACCGCTTCCTCCAATTCCTTCTCGCTGAGAAAATTATCAAACCTGCTATTGACTCCATCAATAAATGTCTTCGCTTTGGTGATATCTTCCACAACTTTCGGCAGCTGTTGCATTGATGCTGAAATGACACATTTGCTTATATCTTCAAACTTAATATAATCCATCCCCAGGGCCAATATCTCATCCTCTATTATAATGCTGTTATTGGTTATATCATTATTTGATCCATTGCTCCTCTCATCGGCAATCGAGTCGATATCCGGAGCGGACCCACTGTCATCTGCTTCATGATCCTTGGTTTCACCTTGCTGACCATCAGTCCCGTCACCGTTTTTCTCTTTAGTATCTCTCAATGCCGCATCAAACACAACTCTAACATTACGGTCGATATTAAGCGTATTCAGTAGAAGACTCTTGGCGCCTCCTTCGTCAAAATCCACTAGAGCTTTTTTGAATAACGGATCAATGTTCAATTCTTGGTCAAGTTCCTTCATTTTTATCGAGTCAAAATCAACTAAAGTCGTTTCCAAAACACGATTGTGGACTCGTCTTTTCGTTCGTATGCCATCTTCCCTGGCAACTGGCAGCCCTGTGGAGGGATCTATCTGTATATCGTCCTCGGCGGATTCTTCCGAACCATTTCCACCTCCTTCGCCATCTCCGCTATCTTTATCAGCATCGGCCTGCTTTTCCGACAGCTTCTTTTGGGCTAATCCACTGAGTAGCTTTCCTGTCTCATTTGTAACTGAATCTACCCTGGAGGAGTAGATTTTTACACAACCATCTAAAGTCGCCGATGCCTTCTGGAAGTTTATATTATTCTCCGAGTCTCTCAAAACATTCAAATCGTGGAAATAATCGATAAGGGCAAAATTCCAACTGTTTCTAGAGTTAATCTTGTTATCGGTGGCCATTTTGATCCATTCCTCGAAGTTAGCCATCATCACGGATCGATTGGTAAACATTCCCTGATCGTCATTATCATAGCTGTCATATGGCATTCGCGTAGACATTAGCAAGTCTCAGAATTGGCTAGCTGAATAGCGTTGTCCTATGCATGTCCCATCACGAAGTAACTAGTGCTTCGATCTATAAGTTAGCACACGCCGTCTTACAATAACGAAGTAGATAACTATCAACGATCGATCTATAAAGCTTACTGGCCATTTAAATACGATTCGTAGGTCTCCAGCCTCTGAGTAGGTCGAGCCCTGTCTATCAAGTCTGCTTGGCAGTAGTCCGCACATGAGTTCTGCCGAATAGGCGTCCACTTGGCGTTAAGAACGCTGAAGTCTTCTGATTGCTGGGTAACACAACTTCCATGCTTTGTATCCGAAGACGCTGACGGAAGCGACCACCAGAGCTTGAATGACATTCAATATCTTGTTTTGTCTATTGGAGATGGCGACTGCCTTGCTGTAAGGTATATCGGCTCTGAAAGAGACCATAGTGTAAAGTGGTAGCCATTTGTCCTTCAAGAGCTTACCCAACAAGCCATCTATCTTCTTCTTTAGCAGGAAAGCCATCGACGTGACATCGTGAGACATTTCCTTGTAGTTTCTGATAGCCAGCTTGATGATCGCGGTCAGATCTCGGTGTCTCGTTTCCGTGTAAGCCTGGAACGCTTTGGCGCGATCTCCATGGTTGGCATCCAAAAGTTTCATCAATACCTTGACGTCTTCGAACCCGCAGTTCATGCCTTGGCCGTAAAATGGAACCATCGAGTGCGCGGCATCTCCAAGGATAATGCATCTGCCGCCAGGAACATGATATGGCTCGCACTCAACACACATGAGAGCGCCCTTGGGGTAGGTCATGAAGCATCCGACGGCGTTTTCGAGACCCATCAGCGCCATGGCGTCTGGGAAATTCTCTTGCAGAAACCCTCGCACTCTGGACCTCGATTCCAACAGAGACTCGACAAGTTTCCAAGGCCCGAAGAACGTAGAGGTGAAGGATCCATCCTTGTTCGCCAACGCAATAAGCATAAACTTGTGGCGTGGCCAGATGTGCAGGTGGTCGGGCGTCAGCGAGAAATTGCCCTCAAACTCTTCCACATACGTCTTGGAGGGCGGGATATAGAGCTCAATGTAACAGCAATCGATGTATTCCTGGCTATAACGCATTCGGACCTCCCGCTGCATTTGGTCTCTCGCAGTAGAGTAGCAACCGTCGCACCCGACAATAAAATTAACCCCATAAACCTGCTCGACTCCCTCCTCCGCATAGAAAACGCAGCTCTGCAACTCGTCAGGCTCTCTAAACTTTATCTTTTTCAACTTATGGCTGAACTTGATCTGAACACTGTCGCTGTCAAACCTGTCCAATTCATCAAGAAGGTAGTTATTCAAGACAGCGCGATCAATTGAATTGATAGTTTCGCCAAACAATCCGTATATTTGCGACTCCTGTCTGCCATCCAAATGATGAATCATGCGCCCTTTCATAGGAATAATATCCTTAAGCACCCTCTCGGCCATCTCTGGATCCACAAACTCCAGCGAAGTGATTCCCCGCGCCGAAATGGCCAAATTAATCGATCTCAAATTCCGATCTGTCGTGCTTTTTTCTCGAGGATCCTTCCTATAATCAAATACAGTCACCTTGTAACCCCTCTTGGCAAGGGCAATTGCCGCTAGGCATCCCACCAGACCTGCTCCTACAACCGCAACCGATTCAGACATATTTCCAGGCCTTCAATGCTCTCTTTACTGCTATTCTACAGCTATTCCCTGTATGCAGTCGTGATTTTTCACCATAATATAGGCGAAAACCGGCTGCGTCAGCGGACGACAGTAATTATTCTGGCGACAGAAAAAACCGATAGACAACAATGCAACCCGGGATCCGTTTCTAGAGCTGAATTCTCGTATCTGGGAATTTTTCCTACTGTATATGACGACAAGAGACCCGATTTAAGCCGTTTTTTTCTCTTTTTTCGCTCAAACTAGCTCCAAGAACCTGGTACTTCAGGCTAATATTCTCTAGTATTTTTCTGAGCCCTCCTAGGCCTGGCAATTCCTTCTCAAAGAAGCTTGGCCTCCAGAATTATTGAATGTCGCACTTTGTATATCGATAGTCATAACGTATGTAGTGATCTGTAGTGAGTACCGAGGTTTGTCGGGTTTGTCGCCACCTGGCCAGGAAAGCTAGATTAAACTGATGAAGTTGCGCTCTAGACGTCTCAGATGTAGCTAGATTGTGAGTTAGTTTGACTGGATTAGTTGCTGTTTTACTGTGTGATATATTCATCGCTTTTTCTGGGGTTTGAGAGACCAAAAATGAGTCTGATTAAGCTGCTGACTTCTCCTGTTGTGAGAAGTGGGGTGGTTAAGACGTTGGGACGTCGGTCGCCGGTGATTGGAGTGGCTCTTTTGTCGGGAGTGAGTCGTCGTCAAGGGGTTTTGGGTTTACAGGGTGTTAGAGTGAATTATCGTCGGTTTTATGTTAAAAACATCGATGAAAAGGGGGAAAATGTATCTGGAGGCGATAAGGATACGTCAGATGTGAAGAGAACTGCGGTAAACGCAGATCCGGTGCCTTTGGGTTCTGCTGGCGGCTCAGCTTCGGCAGCTCAGAGCGTGTCACATGCTATTCTGGCAACAAAGGAGCAGGAGGCAAACAAAGATCTAACGAACCCGGAAGCACAGGCAGCTTTCTATAGGCTGCTGTTGCGGTCTAATTATCCGCAGTATGTGGTTTCTAGATTTGAAACCCCGGGGATCGCGTCTTCGCCGGAGTGTTCGGAACTTTACATGGAGGCGTTGCAGAGGATAGGAAGACATTCGGAAGCAGATGCTGTGAGACAGACCCTCTTGACGGCCAGTTCTGCCGGCGCTGTGAACCCTTCTTTGGCGTCTTCTTCAGTTAATTCGCCTGCGTATCATGGTACCTTCCCTTCTCTGTACTCGCCCTCTTACGGATCAAGAAAGGAACCGTTGCATGTTGTGGTGACGGAATCGACATTTGCGATCGTTTCTCGCTGGGTTAAATGGTTGGTTATCTTCGGGCTGCTGACCTATGGGGTCTCCGAAGCGTTCAAATACGTCAGCGAAAACACTACTTTGCTTAAATCTTCGGAGGTTGCTGATAAGTCAGTTGATGTCGCTAAGACTAATGTTAAGTTTGATGATGTACGCGGCTGCGACGAAGCACGCGCTGAGCTGGAAGAAATTGTTGATTTCCTCAAGGATCCGGCAAAGTACGAGTCACTGGGAGGCACTCTGCCTAAGGGAGTTCTTTTGACCGGTCCCCCTGGTACCGGTAAAACTTTGTTGGCCAGAGCCACGGCCGGCGAAGCAGGGGTGGATTTTTTCTTCATGTCAGGCTCAGAGTTTGACGAAGTGTACGTTGGCGTCGGAGCAAAACGTGTGCGTGATCTCTTCGCGCAAGCCAGGGCTCGTGCGCCAGCTATCGTTTTCATCGATGAACTGGATGCTATTGGTGGTAAGCGTAATCCAAAGGACCAAGCATACGCTAAGCAAACTCTCAATCAGCTCCTGGTTGAGCTGGACGGTTTTTCGCAAACCTCTGGAATTATTATCATTGGTGCCACAAATTTCCCAGAATCGCTTGATAAAGCACTTACAAGACCGGGCAGGTTCGATAAAGTTGTGAACGTAGACTTGCCAGATGTGCGTGGACGTGCAGATATCTTGAAACACCATATGAAAAAGATAACTATGGCTGCAGACGTTGATCCTACCATCATTGCTCGTGGAACCCCTGGTTTGTCAGGTGCAGAGTTGGCCAACTTAGTCAATCAGGCTGCTGTTTATGCATGTCAAAAGAATGCTATTGCCGTCGATATGCAACACTTCGAATGGGCTAAGGACAAGATTTTGATGGGTGCAGAGAGGAAGACTATGGTTTTGACGGACGCTGCAAGGAGAGCAACTGCTTTTCATGAAGCTGGTCATGCGATTATGGCCATGTATTCTCCTGGCGCCACACCATTGTACAAAGCCACTATTCTACCTAGAGGTAGAGCTCTAGGTATCACTTTCCAGCTACCTGAAATGGACAAAGTGGATATCACTAAGAAGGAATGTCTCGCACGTCTAGATGTCTGCATGGGAGGCAAAATAGCAGAGGAACTGATATATGGCAAGGATAACACAACTAGTGGTTGTGGATCAGACTTGCAAAGTGCCACTGGGACAGCTAGAGCTATGGTTACTCAGTACGGTATGGGAGAGCAGGTAGGTCCAGTTAATTTGGCAGATAAGTGGGAATCTTGGTCTGATAAGATTCGCGATATCGCTGACAAAGAAGTGCTAGATCTGTTAAAGAAGTCGGAAGAAAGGACGCGGAAACTTTTGACTGAAAAAAGCGTTGAATTGCATAGACTAGCCGAAGGTCTGATAGAGTACGAAACTCTCGACGCCAAGGAAATCGAAAAAGTATGCAGAGGTGAGAAGCTGAATAAACTAAAGGCTACGACAAACTTAGTGGTCGAAGGACCAGATAGCGACGAACGTAAGGATATCGGTGGGGACAAACCGAAGAGGCCAGCTTTGCTCGGCGCGTCATAGACAACTGGTAAATGGTCATAAACTAGAAGATGGGAATTCTGTTAAAAATTCGTCAGATTTCAGTTAATAATCCACAAAGCACATACACATAACTACCCAGCAGAGTAGGTGTAAATAAACAACAGCATTATTATGTAAATAAATACATCAAGGTAACTGAATCATGCATTTATTGAACTTGGTTCCTCTAAATCAACGAAGCAGCACGATGTTGCGTGTTGAATGCAATGTATGGATCGAGTCTATGATCAGCCAGGCTATTCGATCCTGGGTTTCTTCTCTGCTCCCGATGAGTCTTGCTCGTCATGTTTTCTCTTCTTCAGTTTCTTCAATAGATCGCCAGGATTCTGACAAAAATACAATCTTGCTGCAATGGATTTCGCTTCTTCAACAGAAGTACTTGTGGCTTCTTCGATAATTTTTCTGCAGTCTTTTATGAGACTCATCAATTTCTCCAGTGAAATACTGAGGCCGTTGTCTTGCGGCGTAGTCTCCTCTGCGCCAGTACTGCTGTCTGGATTGCTGCCATGAAACTTAAGCTCAAGATATCTTGTTGTCAGTGCTTCATCCTCGATCATAAGCACCGACAATGTTATTTGTGGCGGCGAGTAGAAATACACGGCGTCTGTTAATAAGGCCTCCGTTATGCGCTTTTTGCACCTGTCATAGATGTGGCCCATATAATTGAGATCAACTTTACCATGTAAAACAGCTTGGATGTCTAGAAAGAAGCCATGCAAAGGCCTGTATGGATGATGATTGAATAATGAGAATTTCAAGCTCTCCAGCAGAGGAAACTCATACTTTAGAATCTGCTCTTTCGATCCTCTAGTTTTCTCGCAGAATGAGTCAATACCGATGAAATAGTTGTCTGATTTGCAAGCCAAGAAGATGGTGGTGAGCACTATCGCCTTGGGCTCATACTTGTGCACTGAGTTCTCCAAGTAGAATCTTCTGAAAAATGTGATAGAGGTGGCGACGATTTCCGTCGGTAGATTCAGTCTTTGCGCAATCATTTGAACCTTCTTGGCATATAAATTGATCAGTTTAAGTTCCTCTTCAGCCGTTACCGGAACAGCTTTCATTTCAATGGTTTTAATCTCTTCTTCATTTAGATCTGTCTTATTATCGGCTACAAAGTTGCGTAAATCTTCCTCAATTGACTGAACGGCTTGTGCATTCACTTGTATCCTCTTCTGCTCTAGCTGCTCAGGTGTAAATGACCAAAAACGATAATGTGAGGAATGTCTGAATAAATCGTCATCACTTAGTCTCTTATAGTTAGGAGATTTGTCCGTCGAACTTTCCTTCGATGCCTTTCCATCAGAAACTGGGGTCTGCTGACGTATCGAGGTCATTGATAGGTCTAGAAACCTTATCTTCTAGCCATTAGAACCTTAAATGAAAGCTTCAAATTTCAGCTTAGTACAAATCCAGCTAGCTGCGATGTAGCTCATAGAAGAAAAATTCAAGCAAGAGTTAAGAAGCTAGATAGACATTTTAGAGCGTTTTAATAATCTTGACAGATTACAGTTTACTATATAATCGTTAAAATCAAAGAATCTTGTTTATTTCTTATATTCTCGTGAAAGCCTTTTGGACAGAATAGTGGAAGTCCTAAAAAGTGGCAACAAAAGATTCAGTAGCAGATTTCAATTTTTCCAACAAATCCTTTGGCAATTCACCCTTCTCTCTGATGGAGCTTAGAATGTCTTCGTGGTTGGCCTTCAAGTAAGCCAAGAAGGAGGATTCGAACTCAGCAACTCTGGACAATTCAATAGCATCGATGTAACCGTTGACACCAGCGTAAATCAATGGAACTTGCTCTTCAGCGGCCAATGGAGCGTACTGCTGTTGTTTCAACAATTGGGTCAATCTTTCACCTCTGGTCAAAATTTGCTTGGTGGAAGCGTCCAAGTCGGAACCGAACTGAGCGAAAGCGGCGACTTCTCTGTATTGAGCCAAGAACAGCTTCAAAGAACCGGCGACTTGCTTCAAAGCCTTAACTTGAGCTGCAGAACCGACTCTGGAGACGGAAAGACCGACGTTGATGGCTGGTCTGATACCCTTGTAGAACAATTCAGCTTCCAAGAAAATTTGACCGTCAGTAATCGAGATAACGTTAGTTGGGATATAAGCAGAGACATCACCACCTTGAGTTTCAATGACTGGCAAAGCGGTCAAGGAACCGGAACCTTCCTTTTCAGACATCTTAGCGGCTCTCTCCAACAATCTGGAATGCAAATAGAAGACATCACCTGGGTAAGCTTCACGTCCTGGAGGTCTTCTCAACAATAGAGATAGTTGACGGTAGGCGACAGCTTGCTTAGACAAATCGTCGTAGACAATCAAGGCGTGTCTACCGTTGTCTCTGAACCACTCACCGATGGAGGCAGCAGTGAATGGAGCCAAGTATTGTAGAGGAGCAGCCTCGGAAGCAGTAGCAGCGACGATGATGGAGTACTTCAAAGCGTCGTGCTCTTCCAAAGTTTGAACCAATTGAGCCACGGTGGATCTCTTTTGACCAATGGCGACGTAGACACAGTACAACTTCTTGGATTCGTCAGAACCGCTGTTCCATCTCTTTTGGTTCAAGATGGTGTCCAAAGCGACGGCAGTCTTACCAGTTTGACGGTCACCGATGATCAGTTCTCTTTGACCTCTACCGATTGGCACCAAAGCGTCCACAGCCTTCAAACCGGTTTGCACTGGTTCGTGGACAGATCTTCTTGGCAAGATACCTGGGGCCTTAACTTGAGCTCTAGTACGACCAGAAGCCTTAATTGGGCCCTTACCGTCAATTGGGTTACCTAGAGCGTCGACGACTCTACCCAACAATTCTGGACCGACTGGAACATCCACAATCTTACCAGTTCTCTTGACCAGTTCACCTTCCTTGACCAATCTGTCGGAACCGAAAAGCACGATACCAACCTGACCGGGTTCCAAGTTAAGAGCCATACCCTTAACACCAGACGAAAACTCGACCAATTCTTCAGCCTGAATGTTGTTCAAACCGAAAACACGCGCAATACCGTCACCAACGGCCAAAACTCTACCAGTTTCGTTCAAGTTGGCCTCCTCAGAGACACCTCTGATTCTCTCTTCCAAAATAGAAGAAACCTCGGTCGGTTGCGCCTTGGCAGTGGCATATCTTCTACCAGCGATGATAGTAGCCGGTCTAGCAACCCTGGCAACTCTGGCCACGTTGACAAACGATCTAGTCACAGAACGAATAGTAGCAGTACGACCCAACATTATTCTTTTACGCACTCCAAACACTCAATATTAATAACAGGACACCAATTGAACTAAAGAGAATACAGAGATCGCTCGTACTCTTTGTTTCTTTCAGAATATATAAGAATTGATGAATAGGACCCAAAAAAAACCAAAAAATTCAACTAAAAGTAGTGCTAATTCGATTCAAAGAAACAATTGGATTCAAAACCTGGTCCGTACCACTTTAATCTAATTTCCTCCCGTCTTGATGAGATGGATCTATCCTAATGATACCAAGAGATACAAGACAACTCTCTACAAGAAGGAGGTACGTTGATTTAAAGAAAAATCAATTGGAGAGACGTTACGGTGCCAGACGGCCTAGGAAAGAAAGCACTCCTACAGGCCAGTACCAGGCAGGCGTGCTACAGTAAGAAACCGTGCTGCCGTTGGCTTACAGCTTAATTTTTCAGTGGAAAAAACTCGGAAGCGAATTGGTTCGTGATTCGCGATCTGAGACGGGGATAGTCGTCAAGAGTGATCTCTAGTTTCGGGAACCGAGATCTTTCCTAAAAGAGTAAAAACGCAAACACGCGATTTGATTGGTCGAGAAGCCAGGTCCGTTACCCGACGCGTTGAGATGAGGCTCGATCTCCGTGTTTAGTGATGGCCGGCGGCTAGGGGCTGGGTATTTTGCCGCTGAGGTATATAAATGGACACGTATTTGCCACTTGTGGTACAGATAGAGAGAGGTATTCCTTGGGTTTGTGTTGATGCCGATAGCTGAGAAGTGGTATTAGAAGCTGGCGATACCAGGTTACTCATACTCGCGGGTTCAAAGATCGTTATTGCTTCTGTTTTTTAGACCGCAAAAGAACTGGGTGAGCGCCGCGTGTTCTCGGAATAGCAGCTGTATATAACAGTACGGGGCGGGGAGCTCGAGGTAGGGAGGACCAGATTCAGATTTCGTTTAGCAAGCGGCGGAAAGTATTCGAATCGAGCTACATGGACATTTATAAGCATTTCGTTTCAGCATGAGTGGTGAAGAGCCTCTGATGGAGAGTTCCGGAAGCGCGGTGCAGACGGCTCCGGGACTCGAGAACCGTCCGAAGGATCGGAGACTGCTATACTTTCTTTTAACTATTATAATGATCACGGTCATCGCTATGTTGGTGTTCTTTTCCAGTTTTATCACATATGTCGGCGGGCTGAGCGCGACTTCAAACAACGTTTTACAGCATCAGCAGGGCCGTATTCAGAAGGCTTGCATAGGTAATCATTCGCTATATCGTAACGAGAAGGCGAGAAAGGCATCGCGGAAGCTGTATGAGCTGCTTCGCGATTTTGACGACTCGATCTACGATGAGGACAATATGATTCTCGGGGGTACAAGGATGTACCCCAACACGTATTCGAAACAGCCGTACGTTTCCAACGGATACATCGGATCGAGGATTCCGAATATTGGATTTGGCTACGCGCTGGACACGCTAAATCTGTGGACCAACTCTGGCGAGGAGATTCCGGGAGCTCTGGACAATGGCTGGCCTTTGCGGAATAGGAGATACGCTGGAGCATTTGTGTCAGATTTTTATTGTTTGCAAGAAAAGTTGAACTCCACGAATTTTCCAGAGTTGGACAATAATGGCTATACTACAGTCATATCTGCCATACCGCAGTGGACCAATTTGCAGTTTTCTATCAATGATACGATATGGTTCAATCCTCAAAATGTCACTGTCGATGACGTTACAAATTACAACCAGAACTTATCGATGCGGAATGGAGTCGTTACCACTCAACTCGATTGGCTAAAAGGCATGCTTAATGTGAAGAGCGAAGTGGCTACTCATAAAAAAATCTACTCTCTCGGAATGCTCTCTTTGGAAATTTCGTTAAATTTAGATAGTTTGCCCGCTGAAGTTCCCCACATTGATTTGAATATTTATGACTTTCTGGACTACGGTACATCTCACAGGGCGGTGTTGCAAGATCTAGGGTTTGACAAAGATAGCGAGGGAATTTACATGGTTGTTGAACCGGAAAATGTGCCTGAATCGAATGCCGCCATTTTCTCCACTTGCACCGTGCAAGTTTCAACAGACTCCAATATTTCTACTTTTGATTGGGCACAGGAGTATTCCAATGATGAGAGGATTGCTCAATCTTCTCATGCAAGATTAACAAGAAATTCACCAAAGATCATTATTAGGAAATACGTTGGTATCATGTCAAGTGAGTTTAATAAGATTGATGCTAGCAATGTCTCGAACATTGAATTTGCCACGACTGTAGCCACTGGCAGTCGTGGGAGATTTGAAGAGCTAATGACTTCTAATAGTGAAGCGTGGGAAAGAATATATAATGATGCTTTCATTGAGATTCCATCTGATGCGCTGCTAGAAATGACCGCGAGATCCTCGTTATTCCACCTGTTGGCCAATACAAGGACTTTCAACGTCTCAGATGAGAGAGGTTTACCTGTCGCAGTTTCAGGCTTATCCTCTGATTCCTATGGTGGAATGGTCTTTTGGGATGCTGATATCTGGATACAACCAGCAGTATTACCTTTCTTCCCGAATATTGCGAAGAATATCAACAACTATAGGAACGCCACTCATAAGCAAGCTCGTGAAAATGCCAAACTAAATGGCTATCCAGGAGCTGTCTATCCATGGACTGCGGGAAGATACGCTAATTGTACTTCGTCAGGACCTTGCATCGATTACGAATATCACGTTAATGTCGACATCGCTTTAGCGTCTTTCTCCATTTATATGAATGGTGCCCAAGGTGTTGATGAGGATTATCTGCGTTATACAACTTGGCCGATGGTTAAAGACGCTGCTGATTTTTTCTCCGCATACGTTAAGTTCAACGAGACTCTAGGGAAGTACGAAACTTACAACTTAACGGATCCTGATGAGTTCGCCAATCACATCAATAATGGTGCTTTCACCAACGCTGGTATCAAGACTATGTTGAAGTGGGCTACGGATATAGGTAACCATCTAGGCGAATATGTCGATCCAAAATGGATGGATATCTCAAAAAGAATTTGCATTCCAAGATCATGTTCGAATATAACACTCGAATATTCCGGAATGAACAGTTCAATACAAATCAAACAGGCAGATGTTCCTTTGATGGTGTATCCTTTGGGTTACATCACTGACGAATCAATTTTGAACAACGCCATCAAGGATCTATACTACTACTCTGAGCGTCAATCCGCTACTGGTCCCGCAATGACTTATCCGGTATTTGTTGCTGCTGCCGCTGGTATGCTTAACCATGGTTCCTCTTCTCAAAGTTACCTTTACAAATCGGTTCTGCCTTATCTAAGAGGTCCCTTTGCTCAGTTCAGCGAACAATCGGATGACAATTTTTTGACTAATGGTTTGACGCAACCAGCATTTCCCTTTCTTACGGCCAATGGCGGCTTTTTACAAGCGATTCTGTTTGGTCTTACTGGATTGAGATATTCATATGAGGTTGATGAAACTACCAAAAAAATTACACGTTTACTGCGTTTTAGCCCTATTGAAATGCCCTTACTGCCTGGAGGAATTGCAATTAGAAACTTCAAGTACATGGGCCAGGTGCTCGACATTATTATAGATGATTATAACGGGACCATCATTCATAAGTCCGGCGACGCAGATATTAGAGTTAAAGTGCCAGATAGAAGCTTAATACGTGATAGAGATATCACAAGGTATGAGGGGCCGAACACCACCCACCATGAAGGTTGTTTTAATGACTACAGTGAAGAAGGTGGTGGCGACAAACCTGTGAGCGCATATGGTACTTATTACACTATTAAACCAGGTCAAGAGCTTGTTCTGCCCCTCTTTCGGCCTGCTCTCAATGTACCAGGCAACGTTGTAGAGAGTAAGCAAGTGACTAATCTAACCGCTGGAGTTCCTGGTGACGTTCCATTTTCGGCTCTAGATGGCAATAATTATACTCATTGGCAGCCAGCTAATAAGTACAAAACGGCTAAACTGCTGATTGACCTCGGTGAAGATAACTTTCAGGAGATCAAGAGCGGAATGATTCTCTGGGGTCAGAGACCTGCTCAAAATGTGACTGTTGCCATATTACCTCACGCTTCTGAGATTGAAAGGCTTTTTAGCAATCTGACGGAGGTTCTTGAGACAACCGAGGTTGATATGACGAAGGATGAGGAGATCTCGGAAGTACTCGAAGATGCCGGAGAAGATATTTCTGAGATAGAAGCGGACGCTTGTGATCAAGATATCGCAGCCATCCTAAGCTGGAAAAAATACGGCATAGAAGGTTTCCTAGACAATTTGAAACAATCGCACCTACTCAGTAAGCACTTCGTAAAGATCGTGGATGATCTGCAGATTGCGCCTTCTGAGCCATATTTCCAAGAGGTCTACAACCAATCCTTAATCGAACTGCTACCCAGCAACATCACCGAATTTTATGTCGATTATGATTCCTTGCGGCTACACGAGAGTCCATGCTGTTACGAAGAGAGCATAAATAGCACAGAGTGGAGAAAGACGAGATTCATTCTAGTCAGCATCGAAGGAAGCTATGACGACGACATTGACATTAGAGGCGGTACTGTCAAAGAGATTGTCCTGAAAAACTAACGGCATACATATATTTTAACTTTTGTATTGATTTTATGCATTTTCATATTTACATTTAGTAGGTTACTTTCAAAATTTGGCTAGCGGCAAGATCAAGACAGTCAGGCCAGAGGACCTAACTGAAAGAAACACGAACATTAGGAGCCCGACAGGAATACTATTCCAATAGGTAGAAGTGTATAGTTAGCTTCTAGCAAAGCACATAAAGCTTATCGAATCTAAATTGCCCTGTACTGAACTTCCTATTCCAAATAAAAATACAAAAAAATAATTGCGAATTCTGTGGATCGAACACAGGACCTCCAGATTACTCTGACCGAAGTTATTCTTCAGTCTGGCGCTCTCCCAACTGAGCTAAATCCGCTTAGAACTTGTTGCAGCTTCTTGCATTTAGAATTGATACAAGCTTGAGCAATAGGATAAGGTGCAAACGTGCAGATCTGATAAGGACACAATTCGTATAGATAGGAGGCCAGCTAGGTTAGATCCAATGACATGTTCTGTACATAGTCTTAGAGTAAATAGAAGTAAGTAATAATACAACAGTTCCTGATCTTGATAACTTAGCCTTACATCAAGATATACCGACAGACAAGATTGAGTTCAACTGTTAATACCGACCCATATTACAACATCTGGTAACGGTTACTAGCTGCCTCAATCTGTAAATAAACATCCTATGTGACCTAAACCCCCCTTCGAAATTGATTTAGATTACACACCTACTGAACCAGTGATTAAAGCCGACGAACTCAATGCAAGGAACTTCAGCGCCGCTGACCTGGCAAAACGACTCAAAGCTCTCAGCATCCAAAGAAGAGAAAGGCTTGAAGGTGCCCAGATCGAAATGGAAACAAACAGCAATCAGAACAGAACCCCTCTAATACTTAATATCGGAGACGATGTTCTGCTTCACCGAGACGCTTACTTTAAGAAGGGTGCTTATGGGAAAACACAACCATTGTACGCAGGCCCCTTCCAAGTCGTGAAGAAAATCCACGAGAATGCGTACGAACTGGCATTAGACTCGCACAACAAGAAACACCGAGTTATCAACGTGCAATTCCTGAATAATTTCGAATACCGGCCCGACGCATTCCCAAATAGCATATCCAGAACGTCTCGCGAACGTATCTTAAGAGCTGAAGAAGTCATCGCCCTAGTAGGCGTAGACACCCGGCATAAGATATACTTCTGTCATATGCGAGATGTGGACCCCACGATCACAGTCGAATACTCCGAGGGAGGAAAATTTCACGATTCCACTCGAATACCTGTCTACAATGTAGCAACACCCAACGTTGATCTTAGACGGTAAGGCAAAGGATAACGATAAACTCGAAGGGTTCATAACGAATATGACATTCCACATGGAAGCAATGGTTTGGAAAACGAAGCATCCCGTTTTGTTTACCTAAAGAGACATCTCACCGGTCCTGCCGCAAAATGGATTCACCAATACATCAGAGAAGTCAAAATTGGCATCGAACGACTAAACGAGAAGTTCGAAGAATGTTGTAGACAGCTCTCGAGAGGCTATACATCCGAGGAAGCCATAAATAGGTGGTCGATACCTCACAGATTAGAGTGCAAATCCATACTATTCGTAGCGCTCTACATTATGAGCTATCTCACAGCTCATGGCTTTGTCTCTACGACCACTTACTTAAGAGCGTAATTCCAAGTTCTCAAGTTTTTCTACCGGCCTCTAAGGCGACCAAGTTCTCATGAAACCGCATATATATATGCAAACTTCGAGAAGCGAGGCCTAACCGACTTGAAAACTAACCAAGGTTCAGGAAAACAACCTTTAGATACTGGAGAACAGCTGATTGTACACTATATCTCCATCCTAGAATTGGATGATCCGGCTGAGAGAACAATCATAATAAAAAACCAAAAAATAAGCACTCTGTTTGATAGTGGTTCGCCCACTTCATTCATCCGATCGGATATGGTGAGATTACTGAGTTTGAGAACTTACCAGACACCACCATTACGATTCAAAGGATTCATTTCAACAAATGAGTCTGCCAGCGCGTCGGAAGCCGTAAATTCATCATTTTCGGTTGAAACCGAAGTTCTAAGCTTCATCCTGCGGTACAGTGAGGCCAAGGGACAGCTTGGACCTCTAGAAGAAAAAATGCTATCCGAAACCACTCTTGCGGGACGGCCCTCTCCGCCTTCTACTCCGTTGCAGACTTCACAGAAAACTTGATGGGTTGAAATAAATCATTTAACTGATCTAGCAATTCCTCAAGCTCATCGGTATGATGTTTGAATGATCACAATCTTAGCTTTGGAATCGAATGTTACGGTATTTGAGATCTTACTTTTGTACTTTAGGAATGTACTGAGTTTTATCTCAGATGGGCGGAAAATAACTGTAGCGGCCCATGTCCAGGAGAACATGGACTATCAATTGCTAATTGGTAACTCTATTGTTCTTAATCTACAGTTCTACCGCTATAGAATCGCAGAATTCCAAGGTCATTTCTTTTAAGTACTTTCTAGGAAGGACCGGGGGACTGGAACGTGCTATGAACAAGTCCTTTGGTGCCCATGGGATAAACTTCAGGATGATCTCTGCCAGAGAAACCAGCTCGGACAATTTCTTCGCAGGAAGCGAAAAGCCCTGGGAGGGTCTCAAAACGCGGGAGCATACTACCGTCGATCAATCATTCAAAAATTTACTGGCTACGGCCAAATCCCTGGAGAATGATATCCTCAAGCCTGTAATGGAGGTGATTCCAGCGTATACCCGCCTTCGTGCCACGAGGGCGGAATTTCCTTTGATGTTTCTGGGGACCGTATTCAACTGCTGCCGCCAAAGTGATTTGACAAAGGCTGACCCGTCTACGTTCACTCTAGTGAGCCATGAGTACTTGGGCCGGTTTGTCCGATGCTTGGTGACCGAGACTAAGACTCGCCAAGAACGGTTTGTCGATTTCTACCCGGTAGCTGGCGCCTACGATCCCATCGTAGCCTTAGACCTCTTGTTAAGGACTACAGAACCGCCGAAAAAGTCATTCACGTCTAGTTTCACCACAGACCAAGAGTACCAACTGCTGAGAAGCAACCTGGTTGGGACGTATGACAAGTTTCTTGCGAAAACCTGCCCATTTACCGTGTTCCAGATCAAAAATGGTCCCAAATCACATTTTGGAAGACATTTGATGGCCTCGTACTTGAGTAAATGGAATTTAGGGCACCTAGTATCACGGCTCGGCAACTGGCGTGAGCGGGACGACGCCATTGGCAGTAGTACTGCCAAGGCAAAGTATGGCCACAAACAGCGTGAGCTACCTGACTACTTGTACGCCTTTTTATCCGGATACTATAAGTTAAAGAAACTGGCAGGGGACGCCGAGGATGAGAAGAAATACAGCTGCCAGCTTGTCAATCCATCCGTTAGACCGGTGGTGGTGACGGGGGAAAATGAAACGGACGAGGTTCTCAACCGCCTGTATCGCGGATGGCATGGGATCGTCCAGGCTGAAGTCCTGAGCTTCATTAAGCGGTACAGCGAGGAGAAACGGAAGCGGGGCCCATTGGAAGCAAAGATGGAAGCCATTGATTCGGTTGCTGCAGGAGGCCCCTCTCCACCTTGTACTCCTTCACAGGAGACCCTGCAGGCCCTGAGGGATACGTTGATGGGAACAGATGCAGACCCTGATGAATATGATAGGATAGGTCGATAGGATAGGTTGATAGGATATGATAGGATAGGATATGTTGCTAGGTAACGACTCCGGATGTAGAGCGGGATCTGCGATGGGATCTGCGATGGATCGGCGGCACGGCGGCACGGCGGGCGCGGAGGTCCCGCGGGACGGCCTAGTCGAAATAACGACGAGTCGCAATAAGAAACACATTATTACTGACAGGAGTTTCTGGTAGCGGCGGAGAATAACAATTAATGGTTCATGCTTTCCCGCTACCCGAAGCTACTGTCAATGGGACAGGCAGGCAAACTAATTTGAAGTCGAGCGACCCCTCTGACAAGGTTAATTACCTTGAATTTAATTCCGCTGGTAATCGTGGTAACTCCAGAAACTCTAAACTGTCATTTACTACCACTACTGAAGCAATTGACCTGAACTCTGACCGGGAATCCGCTGGTAATCATGGTAAGCCCAAAACTCTCTAAACTTCTCTTGCTACCACTACTCCTAAAGCAAATGATCTGAAATCTGCTGGCAATCGCCAACCCAAATGCGAAGACGCTTTAACAGTGAAAGAATAATCGTCAGTGTCTGTACTAATATTTCAGCCAAGATCTAAACATCTAAATAGTTCAAATATCACTACACACACTAACGACTCATAGTTCTTTCACTGTTAAAGTGTCTTAAAGACTTCTAAGTCATACAGTAAACCTCCTCGAAGTTCCCTCAAAGTCCTTCAAACCCTGCCTTTTATATCAATTTTTCACTGTGGCAGTGAAATTTCTTCACGGCAACGCAGTGAAAAAGGGCTGAAAAGCCAGCTTAAAGCTCTCTACTAGCAACGATCAATTGTACAAGTTTTAACTAGTTTAGTAGTAATTGTTACTGAGATTAAGATAACAAATATGTCTGACCTTGGCTCGAGCATTCAGTCTCAATTGAAGAGTTTCGACGCTGTATGTCGCTAGATAGTTAGTTTGTGAAGGTGTAGGATTGTTACTAACTGGTTCGTTTAGAGATTCTCTAGCAACCATATTTTGCAAGAATTGGAAAATAGAACCAAGTTGCCAAAGTCGTATTTGGCTATTGGAGCGGCTTTCGTTTACTTGCTTTTGATTTTTATCAATGTTGGTGGTATTGGTGAAATCTTGGCTAATATTGCTGGGTTTGTTGTGCCAGCTTATCTGTCTTTGATTGCGGTGAAAAGTGCTGGGAAGGAGGATGATACGCAACTTCTGACTTACTGGATTGTTTTTGCGTTTTTGAACGTGATTGAGTTCTGGTCCAAGGCTATTTTGTACTTGGTGCCATTTTACTGGTTTATCAAGACTATTTTCTTGCTGTACTTGGCTTTGCCGCAGACTGGCGGTGCTAAGATGGTGTACAATGTGGCTATCTCGCCAATTGCTGATAAGTATATTTTGCCACGCAACAAGAAGAGCGATGAGATTAGGGCTGCTGTGAGCGAAGCTGCCGGGAGAACCACTGGTGCATCTGTTCATTAAGACGAGTTCTGAGTAGTACTTTTTATTTACAGATGTAATTCAAGTGCACACTTCTTTTTTCAGAGAGTTTGATCAAATTTATGGTCAAACTGCTCGCTGTTGTTGCTTCCGTCTGCGACGAAATTGAGCTTCACCCTCAGTTTTAGCTTGCCTGAGCCGACGATCTTTAGGTTTTGCCTTGCTACCTGCTTTGGGAGCAGGGTATTGCCCGGGTGGATTTGACTCAGTGTTAGTTTCTGTGTCCTGGGAACGGCGCAAAAGGTTTGCACATTTTGCAGGTCTGTCTTGGCTTTCAAATAGAGCTCCATTTGCGCTGTGCCGTCATGGCATGACTTGAGAGTAATGTAGCATTCGACAGCCGGGCTTTCATGAATCTTTGTACTCCCCGCGGGTACCTCTGATGCGGGAGCATGGAGTTCTGGCGTGTGCTTGTTATTACTTGATTTACCATTAGTATCGTTGCTACCGAATATGTCGGCGAGCAGGTCCGTTGGGGACAAAGTAGAGGCTGGGGCCATCAAAGGTTGTGGTAGAGGCGCTTGCGTTTGCGGTTTTTCGCCGAGCAGATCTAGCAAGTCAGACGATTCCGGCTGCGAAGAGGTCGACTCACTGACGGCCTCCGAGATCTTTTGCGTTTCAGCGTCTATTTTTTTCTCAAATTTAGGCATCGAGTCGAGAATGATCTTCTTAACCTTCAATGGCTGCCTGAAAATAATTTCATACTGAACGCTCTTTGACTGAATCATCAGATCCGCGTCCTTCGAACGAGATATTAAAATCTGTCTCAACGATTCGTTACAGCCTGCGTCATTTATGTGTGCCGACAACTTCAAGGCGGCAGTCAATAGATAATGTACCATCTTATTGTCATGTCTGTCGCTGGCTGCATGTTGATCAACTAGATATTTCGTAAGCGAACGCTCAGAGATCTTTGCATCCGCCTTGTTCTCCAACATCTCACCACCATACTCGCCAACACACCAAGTGGTTACAAGATTCCAGCCAGTGTTGTGTTCAGATATCTCAGACTTTTTCGAGTCATCCAATGTTAGTTTTAACATGCCGGCAATGAGTTCGCATCTCTCTCGAGGACAGCTGGCGTTGTTGATAAAGACAAGTAAATTGCTAACCGTCTCAGCATTGATGACGTTACCCACCAGTTTCAGAACCGTGATGAGAGTCTCCAGCTTCCATTTTTCATCAGCTGATGTGTGCACCTCGAAGGCCCTGACGAGATACTCGACCGTGTACACAACTAAATTTCTATCATCGTCAGAGGCATTCTTCAAGAATTCTACTAGCTGTTCGGTGAGTTCAACCATGGTAACATCATTCAAAATGGCAAACGCCAACTCCAAGGCTCGACTTCTTATTGAAATATCTGGGTCGCGCAGACACCGAGAGATGAACTTCCTATGTCTTTGAACTGCCACAGGCTCTTGAGGTACCACTTTTAACAAAGTACTCAATGCCACATATTTTGTATTGTTATCCTTTCCGGAAAGAAACTGAGCCAAGATATTGATACCCAACACGCGCGAGGCCTGGTTCAAATTCAATGAGAAAATGGTCCTTGTAGTTTCGTAAAGGATAGCTTGTCCACAATTCTTACTGCTATCCGTGTTGGTGGCGATTTGCGTCAATAAGTCATTGAATTTGTTGGAATACTTTTCAATCTCTGTTATCCTGAACTCAAAACAAACTTGAAAGAAAAGTCTCAATGTGTGCAACAATTCGCATTGTAAAAATGGATCACATGTGCCTTGTATATCGTACTCAGGTTCAAAATTCTTAACGTTCAAGTTCTGCAACAAACCAAGTAGTTCTGGTACTGCGCCTAACAATTGCCTTAAAATTCCAGTAGTATCCGCTGTAGGCTCTTCTTCTTTAACATTTTTCTGGTGCATCGAGAAGCTTGAAAGTACAGCCTGCATCACTTTTGCAATGCCCAACAATACGCCGTGTGTGCAGATCGACTGATCGTTCAGCAGAGAAAGTAGCCGTTTCGGCTGGAAGATCTCCAGCAGCGACGAATCCGTCATCACAAGCTTGGCCACGCACTGCAAAGCCTTTTTAACCAAAAAGGGTTCCTTAGACGATTTCAAGATATTCTCCACATCGGGATATAGGTCCCGCGCCAGCTCTGAAGAACTCAGAAACCCAAGAGTCGTCAAAGCTAGCGAAACCACATACCGGCTGGGATGATTCAGATCGTTATTCAGCAAATTAGTCAATAAAGTCAATAGATCCTGCGACTCATCGAGCAACAACATCGCTGCCAAATATCCCAGCCTTTTGTTCGCGAAATCATCCGAAGCGATTAAATTGATACATTCAACTTGCCCAAAATGTGTCTTCTCGCCCAGTATATAGAGATAAAGCAATTTCTGTATATTATTTCGCCTCTTCTCCAACGGTAAATGATCATCTCGCAATTTAGTTCTTATCTTGGCCGATGCCTTGGTCACAATCGCTCTTTCTTCCGCCACAGTCTTGGCACCGCGGACATCCTTAATGAAACTTCTCAGCGAAGACCCTGCCATACCTCAGAAACTCCTCAATGCCCCTCAATGGCCTTCAATCCACCATCAGATCAGTTCTCTTGACCTTACTAGCCTCTTAAGCTTGAAGCGTATTCTTCGCATAAGTCGGGTAACCTCTTAAACAAATCACTATTAAAGCGGAATAGCACAACGGTCACCAAGACACATAGCAAACCAATGCCTCCCAAGGCCTCAATCACTAGCAGTGGTGCTCAACGGTCGTCAGAACCAGCGCTGTCTTCAATGCCTTTCACCGTTAAGCTCTTCTTGCCAGCTTAATAGTAGAGGGTTACCCGGACGGTGATACTTGAAAAGAGACCCACAGGACCCTAGTTGGACTTGTAAGAAGGGATCTGGTTAAATATTAGCAGTTATCGTCTGTTAGGTTCCATTGTTCTGTGTATTGGCCGGTCCAGGAGTTGTTGTTTGACAGCTAATTCAGTTTTGTGTTGTATTCTTTTGAGAGGAGAAGAAAAGGGTCTCCGATAATTGTATGGTTGAGGGTTCTCGTCAGCTGTCATGCCTTATCCAATACCAAGACCGATTCCGTCTTTAGTGGACCGTGATGGGGAAGACCATGTTTTCAGTGGGTTTGGGCCGAGATCAGTGTCTCCAACGAGAAATTTTGGGAACCGTAGACGGTCTTCTACTATAAAGAGCACTCTTTTCTCGATATTCGGTGCCGCTGGCGGCTCCGGTGCACACCAGAGGGGTTCTAGTCTGCCGAGAAGCAGTTCGACTTTGAGTGTCGGGCCTGGCGAGACTGCGGTCGAAGACGCGGAGAAAATGAGAAGAAAGAGCACTGCAGGTGGTGAATTGGGGTGTTTGAGGCACTCGATGGGGAGCTCTAACGGTGCTATGATAACGCCTCCATCAGAAGAGCAGGGTTCTGGCAATGAGGCGGAAGAAGCTACTACTTCGACTTCGGCGGGTCAGAGGGACGGTAGTAGCGCCGTTGGAGGCAACTCAACAACGTGTTCCTCGACGACAAATCCTTCGAGAGGCTCGCTAAAGTCGTTTGGAAGGGAATTTTTGTGCGAGTATCTTACTGAGCGGGGGCTATTGACGCCAAAAATTATATCTGACACTCCAGACATCCGAATTTCTATAGCCACTAGCGGTGATCACGTCTTCCTGCCGACAATGTCCTCGAACGACGACGAATATCTAGCCAGGCTGAGCGGGTTACGTAGTGACGAAGAGGAAGCCGTGGAAGTGGAACCGGATGCTTTGCAGGACAGGCCATTTGGTAACACTCCAGATCTTTCAGGGCATTCATTGCCAAATTTGTCTGATTCATCGTCGGTAAGCGACGAGAGAGCTATTGAAGACGATACAGATGATGCAAGCGATGACCTACCGAGAAGGCTCGAAACCGGCGGTGGCGATACCAGAACATTACGACGCCAAAGTTCTATTGGTTCCACTTCTGTGTCAACGCCTGCTTTCGAAATTGACAATTCAATGGCGACATGTACAATTGCCGTAATTTTATCGTTTCCTAAGGTGACTACGTTGGGAAATATTAGAGCGGAACTATGTTCCCGGGTGAGGGTGTATTGGCACAATGGTGTGCCCCCAACAAAGTCGTTTTATGAAGAATTTTATTGCGCGGGGTCTCTGGAATGGGAATTGAGCGCTAACAATCCAAATCTCTATGTTCCACTTAATGTTTCATCCGATGAAAAGATTATAGAAAATAATAGAAACCTCAGACCAATGAAACTATTCAAGAATAATGCTAGCGAAATGAGACCATACCTCGATAAAAATCAGACAAGGATAGAATTGCTAAAGAAAGTAAAAGTTCGAAAATCTCAAGTTTTCCAACCAGGGGATTATGTCTTTATAATACCTGTTGTGTTCTCGAACCACATTCCTGAGACACTCTATATGCCGTCAGCCCGTGTCGACTACCGATTTCGTATTGCGACTAAAATATCTTCAGACGATCAGACGACGGTCACAAATGTTGACTCGGATCGTGGAAGGGAGACAGAGGCTGTCCAATCCAGCGGGAGGAGATTCAGTAATGCAATTAAAAAGTTCAAAACTAATTTGCACATCACGAACCAGCCGCAAACCAAAATTGATGAATTGAATGACATATATTCTGAGTATCCAATCGACGTGGTACGAACGCCGCCTTTGATCTCTATCTCTACGGCAAATAAGCCGGTTTATATCAATCGTGTTTGGGCAAACTCGTTGTCATATGAAATTTCGTTTGGTCAGAAATACGTTTCTCTTGGTAGCAAAGTTCCTGTTAAGATAAAGTTGGCGCCTATATGCAAGGGCATCTATCTAAAGAGATTGAGGGTTAGCGTGATCGAAAAGATCACGTTTGTGAGCAAGAATTATGAATATGAATATGATCAGATCGATCCTGTTGCCAAAGACCCTTATAACCCGTACTTCAGTGATTTTGCATCAAGGAGAAAGAAAGAACGTAACATTTCACTTTTGGAAGTCAGAACCAGTGAAAAAGGCTCTCGCGCTATCAGGGAAGAAATCGTTGAAAATTGCATTAACGACAATCTGCTAGCCTATGCGGCGGCCGACAGTGATGATGGGCAACCAACTATAGGAATAGCAGAACCCTTAATGATCGAGACTGTCCTTGAATTTCCAAGATATGAGGACCTGAACAAGAAGACAGCCAGAACCGTCCCGCCTTATGGTATCGATGTTTACGCTAGCGTCCCAAATCCCGAGGCTGCGTCACATGCTGCTTCTCACCGTGGTGGTGTAATCGGATTCTTGGCTGGTCGTAGGCCTTCACTTACCCATCAGAATAAAGGAAGTAGCGATTCTGGCCAGTCAGTGCGCCCCCAGTCTGATGAAGGTTTCCACGCAACGACTGTGAAGAGTAACTCGGGGATACCCGTCCAATTCCACACCAATTTGAACAAGACTAAACGTGGTCTCTATCTGGATAGCTTACATTTCAGCAATATCTACAGTAAGCACAAGCTGGAGTTTATGCTGCGTATCAGCAAAATAGACGATGCAAACCAAAAGAGATTAAGACATTACGAAGTTTTGATCGACACGCCGGTTTTCCTGGTTTCTGAATTATGCAACAATGGCAATATGGAACTTCCAACTTACGATATGGCGGTAAAAACGCAGCCGCTTGGGGAACCCGACGCGGATGCTATTCTTCCACCGACTTTCGAAGAGGCTATCTCTGTGCCTGGCTCGCCAATACAATCGCCCATCGTGTCTCCGTTTGGATCTCCGAACGTAAGATCCCGCTATGATGCTGAAGAACTGTCGATCCAGCAGTTAAGCCTGTCGCGGAGCAATTCGATAGCGGCTCCCACTGAAACAATACCTTCGTCGTCCAACCAGATGTCGCTATCCCACTCAGCAGAAGCCAACACGCGGTTTAACAATCTCGATGGCATACTCAGTACCAATGCAACCAGCAATACAGCCGGCGGTATTGCAAACGAACCAGCTAGCACCGCGACTTCCCAAGAACCGCGCATCTTCAAAAGCAGATACTCTATGACGCCAAATAGCAGAGCACACAGACACGATGAAGACAATCGATCAAGTTCTGAAGAATTACCAGACAACGAGGCGATAGTTTCGCCGCCTCCAAGCTATGATGAAGTGATTCCCCTCATGAGCGATGAAGAATAACCAGCCGTATATACTTGAAGACTAAGATAGGTACAAACCATGTACGAAAAGCTCAAATGTGAAGCGCTCCTCTCGCTGAATTTATCCCCACAGAGCTTATTACCTTGATTCCAGTGCTTCCAAATGGGAAGTAAGAGATTGCGTAATACACCAAAGCGATCAACTCCAGCACAGCACAGGGAATCGTTAGAAGCGTGCTTTTCCGTACAGCTGCAAAATAGATGGTCAGAATGCATGTTGCAAAGAAAAAAACGCTAAAAGGCAGTCTTTCCCTGGAGGCCAAGTGCTTAACGTACGCCATCGGACCCATAAACATGCCAAACGCCAGTACAAACAAAAGCGACCCCATAGACCACAGGAGCCCAAATTTCCTAGGTTTCACAGCCAGCACCGGGAAAAGGAATATGCAAGTGGTAAAACACGCTACAGACCCCAGTATAAAGCACACGAACAGCAGTAATCTCTCCGTTCGCGAGATATTGAACCACGAAGGCTCCTGATTCTGTACTAAGTCCTGTCTGGATATCGGCAACCTCTGGTACACATCCTGAGCTCTCGTATTCAGAGAATCCGCCCAAGATGAGAACAACGTCTTAGCAGACTCATTGAACCCTTGAGAGTTTTGTGATCGCGATTGGTTCCATCTATTAAGCGAATCTCGCAGCGAATTAACCTGGGCATTTGCATTGTCAGACATCCTCAATAACCACCTCTAGAGACCTCCAGAACCCTGCCTCCTGCTACCCTCAACCATACCCCAGTACTTATAGGCTTATAGGCTAGCCTTAGCCTGCTTTAGCCTCGATCGCTTTGCACGTATGGCTTATTCTTGATAGGGACCCAAGAGCGGGTAACATAGGAGGTATTCCTATGGAAATTCGAATGGTATAGGCTAGAAGAGAGCTTTAAGTTGGCATTGTTAGTGGTAGGTGTGGTTTGTTGATCGGTTTATCGGCTGTCACACAAGGTTGGTGGGCTGCTGCAGTGGGATCACGGATTTAGAAAAGCTTTTGTGGGATTTACCGAGCATTTCGGAGGCGAACTCGTTATGGAAAATGATGGCGGAGGAGATCATCAAGGGCATTCTGCCGCAGCGGCTACGAGTGATCTGAGTTTATCTGGGGAGTACGGAGGTGGAAAGTTTTCTTTTGCGAATGGATTCGAGGACGATCTTCCAAGTGGACAGGCGTATCCGAGCGTTACGCCCGCTAAACAGCATGAGAGGTTGCTTTACGTGAAGAAAGAAGAGGCTGAAATATCTCCGTATCTTTCTACAAGCCATTCGCAACTCAATTCTTCAATTTCGTTCTTGGACGACAAGTTTTCGAGCTCTTTAGTTGATGGGGGACAGTCTGCGACTGATGGGTCGCGAAACTCGATATCACACGCGCAACATTGGGGTTCTTTTAGCAATCACGACACGGTACAGCAACCTGCGTCTTTCAAGAATGAAGAGCTAGACCTTTTTTTCCGCAGAGATGGTGATGCACTGTCGAGCATAGCGGATGATTTGAGCTCGTCATTTGGGTCTAGTTTGCATTCCGAACTGCTAGCTTCAAGTTACGACTCGTTTCAGTACCAGCCTCAAACGTTGAATGGGCCAAGTGCCGGTCAACCGTTGTCGAGCCACTTTTCACCGCCGATTAAATCACCTTCTTCGTCGGTACGAGCGGGAAGCCACTTGTCGGCTTCGTTGAGGAATGGGAGTGCAGGCACTCCAGGTCTTATGGGTACACCGCGAACCAGACACGCCTCGCTGAGTGGGAACTACTATCCGGACGGGTATCTATCGGCGAGCGTGCCCAAGAATTTAACGGCTGACGAGAGATTAAAGCGTAAGAGAGAGTTTCACAACGCTGTGGAGAGGAGAAGGCGAGAACTTATCAAACAGAAGATAAAAGAGCTCGGTACCATAGTGCCACCTTCTCTCTTGAATTACGACATGAACGGTAAGCAAGTGAAACCTAACAAGGGGATTATTCTGAACAAGACTGTGGAGTATCTTGAGTATCTGCTGCAAGTGGTGGAAGTTCAAGAACGAAGGAAAAAGCAGCTACTGAACAAGATAAAGGAACTCGAAGAGAAAAAAGAGCACCTGGCGTCTAGCCAATTTGCTGAACAGAATCGTGACGGCGGGGAAGAACGCACATTGCAGGAGCCGGCGTCTGCGGCTCAAAATGATTTTGCTGGTATTGACGAGGACGTATCTAACGAAAGAATCATCGACACGAGAGCCAAACCTCATCCTCACAGTGCCGGCCTCTCACACCAATGGGGCGAATCTAATTCATTTGGACTGATGGATAACATCTTATCAAACAGCGACCACAACTTACCCCTTCACGACGACCTACAGCAGTTCCTATCGGGCGATTTGATTGAAGCAGAAGATAACGCTAAACTAATGTTCAATAGTGGAGATCGTCCCGAGTATTTGTTAGACTTTGACTCCTAAACGCATCGTCCGCATCTGTATTACTATTCTTATGCACTTTGTCGGCTTCCGCTATTCCCGTTCAGTGCTCAACCATGAGCCAGGCAGCAATCATTTCGCACCGCTTTGGAAGCCACTCCCCAATCATGAGGTCTGTTGCGAAATAACCCAAGCGACATTCAAGTACGGTCTCGGACATCGCACCACTCTTGCTTATATTAAACTGTGTAGACATAACGAATAAATGCAGCGCCAGCCTTCAAGGCACTGCGCAGCATACGAGCCCAATGATTTACAGTAAGAGGAACCCAATGAGAATCTCAGGTAAGAAGCCATGAAGTTCCGAATTCAATGCTAATTTTCACCATATTTTAAAGTTCTTTAAAGTTGGTGTCAAACGCTGTTTTTTCACCATTAAGACTTACAAGGCAAGGGATAAACTCATCATCAACTCATCAGCTGTGTTTCTACGTTTGAGTAGCTCTGGAAGACATCTCAATGATGGTAATGAAATCTCGACTGAGGCAGATAATCCATTTTTTCAGAAGAAAGAATACTAGAGTGTTGCGAATCTGTGCGGCAGTTCTGTTGACTACTTTGATATTCATAGGATTGCACCAGGGTTCTGATTACATTGAAATCGATTTACTCTCGAATATTAGTTACCTCAATGAGTACAAAACAGACGCAAACGGGACAGTCATATTTGATCCAAGTAAGCTGCGCAATATGCTGAAATTAACCATGGATGAGATCAGACAGTTTTCACCACAAGGTGAAATAGATCGAACCAGAGGAAGGGACTGCAGGATAGGGGACATTGAGATTGAAAATTCGCATGATCTTGACAAACTCAGTCGAACCGGATTGCTCAAATGCATTCAGCTCGAAAATTCCGCCAAGGACAAGCTTAGGGACCTACATAGGGCGTTTCTCGATACGTTGAGAGACAAGCTAATGCCCAGATTCCGTAAGGAAATGTACTCCGGTAATGGAATTGTTTTCGTTGCTGGCGGAAGGTTCACCATGCATGTGATGCCGGCAATTAAAGCTATCAGGGCCAACGCAGGTGAGGAGATTCCGATCGAGATTATGATTCCGCCCGAGAATACCGGTGAATCATCATTTTGTGATAAGGTTTTACAACTGCTTGATCCCTCCGGTTTGACACGTTGCGTCTTCATGGAGACATTATTTGACTCCACGACATTGGGAAGCGTGAAGGGCTACCAATTGAAGGCGTTGGCACTTTTGGCTTCGAGTTTCAGAAAAACGTTGCTTTTGGACGCTGATAACTATGTCGTCAATCCTATAAATAAGATGTTCGATTGCCCAATTTTTGATGAGTTTGGATTGGCATTATGGCCTGATTACTGGAGAAGGCTCCATCATCCCGGGGTTTATGATATAGCTGGGATAGAAGTTGATACGACGAAACGTACCCGGTACTCCGTTGACAACGTTTCACCGACTGAGCGTTACAAAGTGAATGATATTAACAAGGTTCCCTTCCATGATTTGGATGGTGCGATCCCAGACGGCAGCACAGAATCAGGCCAATTATTGGTTGACAAACATAAGCATCTGGATACGATAATACTGAGTCTGTATTATAATTACAATGGACCATCATATTACTATCCTCTGCTTGGCCAAGGTTTTGCCGGAGAGGGCGATAAAGACACTTTTGCCTTGGCAGCGCGGGCGCTATCTGCAAATGGTATACACAGGAACTATTATCAGGTCAAAGCCCCCGTGAAGCCAATGGGGTACTGGGCAAATAAGAAAGACGAAGTGAAAATCCTAAGCGAAGATAAGATTAGTGAAGAGGAGCGAGCATTCCGCGGAGTGGCGATGATGCAACATGATCTGAATGCTGATTTCGAAGCTTACAAGAAGGCACGTCAGGAACTCTACGTAAAACCGATGGAGGAGCTGCGGGCCCTGCGCGAGGAAGCCTTTCTCTCCGACGTCTCTGCTGACCTGACAGACATTGACAAAGTTTTCTGGCAAAAGCAAAGAAAGAGTGGCTATGATGTAAAGGGCTTTCTTTCGTACTTTAAAGAAGTTCCTGTGTCGTTCATTCACTCTCATCTTCCCAAGTACGATCCATGGGAGTACGCCGCAAATGAAGATATGATGTTTGATGGCAGGAAAACAACATCTCGCCATGAGGATGAGCCCAACTTCACACCAGCCCACCACGGTCATTTCCGCATGTATAACGACGAATTTCCAAAGCTCACCAATTATGATCTGGAGCTCTCCAACTGGCTGTGCTTCCAAAAGTACGTTTGTCAAGAAGATGGATACAAGAATTTCGATTACTTGGTGCAAAAGGTCGAGAAACAGCCAGGCGGACATAAATCACTAGAACGTATGTGCGACTACATCAGTGAAAGAGCCGAAATGCTACTCGCGACAACATGGGAAGGATCCAAGATTTTTTGAATAACTAAATCATCAATACCGCAATTATCTCAGTTGTGCTTTAATAAATCGATTGACTTCATTTATTGCAGAATCCCATCGTCTTGTCTTAACTTACAATATAGATCGATAGTTTTTATAAGAACAACCATACAGGTGACGCAGTAGCCGTTCGAGAGGAAGTGGCCATTTCGATAGTCCTGAGTATGTAGCTCTTAGTATACAGAATCGAGCTCAAGGAAGTGCCGAGCGTCATCTATGGCTTCAGTAGCTGTTTTTGTCAAAAGGCTTTCTTGCTAGTAAAGTGATCGCCAAGCTCTTCTAACCATGAAGATGACAAAAACTATACCCTTCGTTGATTAGATCAACTTCTAGTGGGAAGTTACTCAATGCAGAGAGGATTTCGAGACAATGGTCCAAAGCTACGAGAAGAGAAACAGCTAGAAGATTTGTACAGCGACCTCGACAAGGATACCCTTATACCAATCGTGCGCCCTGACCAAGATGACCCAACAGATGTCCCCAAACTAGGCAATGGTCATATTAAAGTTCACAGCGATAAAAGAGTCCAGCTGAAACAACTGATATTTAATGGGAAAACAACTTTGGAGCCAATCAGGCTACACCATAAGAGAACTAGGTTTAGAAAGTGCAAGTATTCTATATCTCAATTGGGTGATGGCAAACGGACAAGACATCAGCTTGGCGAGAAGAGCAAGGGAAGTACTTCTTTCAGGGAATACGAGACTCCGTATCTGAATAAGTTTTCAGCTCCAAGAGGTACGGCAGAGGAAATATTAAAAATACCGGCCAATATTGAACAAATCTCGGGTACTCTAGCTAATCTAGCGGTTGAATATGACATGGATGAACAAGACGATTTGTATCTGCAATTTCTTAACGAAAATTGCTGTCAAATGTTGATGAATGAGGAAATCTTCGAACTATTAATTAGTGCGATCGAAAAGGAGTGGACTTATCTGGAAAAACTTATACCACCGAAATCCCTGGTAGTGGAAGAATCACCTTCTGGTCATCGCTCCGAGACTACTAGACTTCACTATGAACTATTCGGCTCCGATGATGGCACAGAGCGAACTACAGACCAGCCCTGTGCCGTGTGCGGTGGTGCGGATAGTGATAACGCGAATGCGATTGTTTTCTGCGATGGCTGCGACATAGCTGTTCACCAGGAATGTTATGGTATAGTGTTTATTCCGGAGGGTCAATGGCTTTGTAGGCGATGTTTGGTGTCGAAAAATCGTAAAGTTAGCTGCCTATTTTGTCCAAGCCACACGGGTGCCTTCAAGCAAACGGATACGGGATCATGGGCGCATGTCATGTGTGGTTTGTGGATTCCTGAATTATACTTCGCCAATCTACACTACATGGAACCGATTGAAGGGGTTGAAAATATCAGTAAATCAAGGTGGAAACTCGTCTGCAGCATTTGTAAGCAGCGTATGGGTGCTTGCATTCAGTGTACTAACAAAAGCTGCTTCACTGCATTTCATGTAACATGCGCCAAAAGAGCTGGTCTCTACATGAACTTCGGAGGCGCCTCTATCAGTGAAGTCGCTTCCAACCAGACTGCTAATCTACGCATGCTAAGCTGCTTCTGCGGAAAGCATTCACCCCCGGGATGGCCAGACCCAACAAAAGGTATACTGCAAACTAGACGGTATTTCGCTGAGTACAATGATAGTGAGATATCAAAAAACCTGCATCTCAACCAAGGCCAGAGAAGCATCAAACCAGGGCTTACAAGCAACAAGTGGAAGACTAACAGAGGAACCCCCATTGCTCCCAATATATTTGCTGATCACCTCAGTAAAATAATCGCCTCATATGGCATACCCAACGCTGAATTGACAGCGTGCAACATTTGTAAATATTGGTCAATGAAAAGGGAGTTAAAAAGAGGTGGACCACTAGTACGAAAATACGATCCTAGCTCATCCAACCTTTTGAATGAGGCGCAACTGCAGGAGAGGATTGATGTGACGGACATCTTATTGAAGGACCTTCAGAAGCTCAAAGATCTTTCCAGCCTAACCAAAAAGCGTACATCATCGTGGAACTCGATGAAAAAAGTCTCTTACCGCGTCAAATGCCTGAGTAGAAATCCTGAAAGATATCTCATGAAGCAGATCGTGGTCGATAAGTTCTTCGAATCCGACCCTTTCAAAAATATCGAACGCTCATTGGCAGACAATCCTATGCTCTCGAAACTCATCGAATGTAAATCATACGATGTAGACAGTAACGAAAGCTGGGAAGCTTTTCCTTCTAGAATGAATGTTATTCTTTCTGCACTTGAGGAAGAACCCTCTTCGACAAGAGCTGTTCGAAACCATGTGAGAAAGGCGAGAACATTATTGAAGCAGCTTTTAGATAACTTTGAGGCGGCGGATATTACCAAGAGACTTCACGAAGATTTCGTTATTGAAGGAAACAAGATATCAGTTAGACCCTGGAAAGGCCAGATTTTGAAAGAACAAGAAGAATTGAGTGATGTTGAAGAACTACGACCTCAGGAAGTCAAGCTACTCAAGAAGCTCATATGAACCTATACTTATGCTTTTCCTTGTTAGATAGTTTTCTATGTGTATATGTCACATCGCTCACTAATAAAACCTTGGGAAAGGTCGGTAATCATCAAGCAAAGCATAAGACAACAGTCACAGAGAGGCCGCTTTTGATCAGTAGCTAATGGGACTCATCAAGAAAGTAACAACTTGGTCGTACGATGGTCTCTTAGATTATCTCTCTGTTAACCCAACCAGAGATGAAGTAACGCACTACAAGGTTGATCCGGAAATCGATGAAGAGGAATCGATAATGAAACTGCGAACGGCTAGAGATTTTGGATCCATAACATGCCTGGATTACTCTGATTTGGACGTTGGACTGATTGCGGTGGGCGAGAAGACTGGTCTTGTGAGGTTATTCAATATAATCATGTGTGACAATCCTGAATTAGACTCAATTGACATGAAAGTTCGACCCAAGCAACAAAGATGCATCAATACGCTTGGAATGAATGGTAATGGTCTTGTCGCGATGGGCCTGGATAGAAACAGAAATGATGCATCATTGCAAGTGTGGGATATCAATTATCAGAGTAAAAATAGTACGATTATCAACCCTACTTTCTCCTACTGTACTAATGAGAGCATTGTCTCTTCTAAATTCTTTGACGATACAGGTCTTATTGTGGCCAGCACTAAATTCATTAAGGAGATTGACCTACGATCGCCAAATCCTATATGCCAGCACCCGAGCAGACTTTCATATGACGTGAAATTAAATCCGTTTAATTCTTGGCAATTCAGCACATACGGTGACGACGGAACCCTAGCTATATGGGATAGAAGAAAACTAGTGGCTCCTACGAGCTCCAGTGGCCTTAATGTGGCAGAGCCCTTGTTGACTTTCGAAAAACTTCTAGGAGTAGGAGCCGCTTCTAAGAAGTATATGAATTCATGCTTTCGTTGGTCTACTGACCGTAATAGAGAGTTCGCAACTCTTCACAGAGGTGATACGATTAAAAGGTGGTGGTTAGGATCGTGTGGAATAAGAAGTGATGCTGAAAATGAAACTGAAGAGCTTTTCGTCTCTACTGTCCATGACATCAGCACAACCTTTGATCGAGTTGTTACTTTTGACTATATTCCACAAAGTAGACACAAAACAAGCTTGCTCTGTATGAGACAATCGGGAACTGTATATCGGATGCCCGTGAATCAAAGCTTCACGACCACTCGCTTCAATAACCACAATTCTTTATTATTGTCAAATTGCGAATCATCAAGCATAGCAGAGTTCAGAGTAACAGAAACTAGCGAAAAATCGAATTTCGTAAGCAAGACACTTAGAAATCTCTGCTTTGAGGACTTAGATATCAGTGACGATTATTCTGCAGAGAAGTCCGGAGAAAGTGACGCCGATGACAGCTCCGCTAACTCCAATGAAGATGAAGACATACAGGGTCTGTATCAGGATGGCAGTTGGAAGCCTGAAAAGCTGTTACAAAAGGATATAAGTGTGATCATGAAAGCTAGAGCGATGTTAGGATACGGTTTAGATCCCGTTGCTACTGTTGCTATGATTGATGGTTCCAAGATGTTACAGAATAACGCTTATATCAGAAACACATGGAGATGGATAGCCATCGCCAAAGCTTCTGTCGAAGATGGAACGATGGTTTCTGGCGATCTGGACCTAGGATATGAAGGCGTAATAGGGATATGGAACGGTTTGCAAGGAATATCAAATCAGAACAGATTTTCCAAAGGAACAATACTTAATGATGACCAGTTGAACAGCCACATGGAAAAAATTATTAAAGTACGCCGTAAGCAGAAGGATGCGAGCGGCGGTACACCGACTAATAAGTTCTTCAATTCTCGGAAATCAGTGCAAAGAAAACTTTGCCTAATCCTATCTGGTTGGGATTTGTTCCCAGCCGATTACGAGGAAAAATATCAGAACATCATCAAGACCGGTAGTTACGAGAAAGCAGCCGCTTGGGCGGTTTTCTTTGGTGATATACCCAAGGCGGTTGAAATACTGGCCTCAGCCAAAAAGGAGCGGCTCAGATTAATTGCAACCGCTATTGCAGGTTATATGGCATTTAAAGACCAACCGGGCAATAATTCCTGGCGAGAGCAATGTAGACGCATGTCGTCAGAGCTAGAAGATCCTTATTTGAGGGTTATCTTTGCATTTATCGCTGATAATGATTGGTGGGATATTCTCTACGAACCGGCGATATCTCTGCGAGAGAGACTTGGCGTCGCTTTGAGATTTCTCAATGACAGGGACTTGTCGAAGTTTCTTGAACGGACAGCAGCCACGGTTATCGAAAATGGTGAGCTTGAGGGACTCATCCTTACGGGTATAACTCCTAGCGGGATCGATCTATTGCAATCGTACGTCAACAAAACAAGCGATGTTCAAAGTGCAGCATTGATATCAATATTCGGTTCCCCGAGATATTTCCGCGACAGTAGGGTCGACGAGTGGGTACGCACGTATCGAGTTATGCTAAACTCTTGGCAGCTTTTCAACATGCGTGCGAAATTTGATTGCCTGAGGTCGAAGCTATCTCGAACCGGTAGTGGCCAAGTCACAGCGGACATCAAGCCCCGGCAGATGTACATGCAATGTATTAACTGCAAGAAGAACATCAACCGACCTCCTACGGTCAGTAGCTCTCAAGCGTCTCCCATACCAGCAGGCTTCACCTCCGGCGAGAACACTTCTCGAGCCCAAAACGCCTTCCAGAAAACCAAGAAGTACGGTATGGCAAACACATTATCTCCTCTGACTCAACAGCGCAAGAATAGCTCTTGTCCCCACTGTGGCACGCCATTCCCTCGCTGCGTTATATGCCTTCTACCTCTGGGCACGAGAGGCCTACCCTTCGTGATCGACGGCGTCGAGTCAACACCTACCGATACTGATTCCAAGCAAGAGAATTCAAAACCTGAAGATCTACACAACACCAGCGAAGAACCAGGCACTAGAGCCCTCCATGACGGAGAGCATCAGAGAAGGAAGCAAAAGATAAACGAATGGTTCAGCTTTTGTCTGAGCTGCAACCATGGAATGCATGCAGGTCATGCCGAAGAATGGTTCGAGAGACACAACGTGTGTCCAGCTCCCGGATGTTTCTGCCAATGCAATAAATAACCATACATAGAGCCACTGCATCGGCAGATTACGGTCATTCAAGAGCAGTTTTACAAGCAGGGAATTGGCAGGCCTTATCATCCCGATCACCAACGTGATTCCAGCGCTATAAGAGACGCCCTCGAGACTGGCAGCAGCCTGCTTCTAGCAGCCTGCGTTTATAGATCATCGGTATATGATCCAGTTGATAATAGACGTATGAAGGCATACGCGGCGCTGCGACGCCCCTGGGCTTGAAAAAGGCTTTAACAGTGAGCCCTCGAGATCTCTTATGATCAATAGATTTGATTTGATGGTAAGATAAGCTAGTCTTGTCGTGGGAAACTGCTACGGAAAGCGTGTTTAAATTGATTAGAGAGTCTGGTTTAGTCGGTATAAGGACAGATACGCATATTGGGGGAAGAACGTTGTAAAGGATCTAGCGTTTGCAAAATTTGGTTGACAGCCTGATTAGTAACGATTCTGAAGGCATTTGTATCCATTGAAGCCTAATTTGTGATATAAGCAGCGTTCTGGCTCTGCTACGCCAACGATGTATACTCAGGTTGAACAGGATATTCAGAAAAAGATAGAACGTGAATGTAATATCATTCAAGGAGCCACGAATTTGAAGAAAAGGACCCAAAATGCTATGGTGATACAGAAATGTAATGCCAATATTAGAGAGGCTCGACAGAATATAGAGTATCTCGAGGAAACTCTCAAGAAGCTCCGGCTGTCCAGCAGTGGTAGAAAATCGGTCAATCAGCCGGATGACGGGGCGCAGGGGCGTGGTTCCAAAGCGTACCGCCACTTATCTACCATTTCCCCGGAAGAACACAGCTTTTCACGGCTAGACCTGATTAAATACGACTGTCCATCCCTGTCGCAGAAGATCCAATACATGCTCCAGCAGCTGGAGTTCAAGCTTCAAGTCGAGAGACAGTACCAGGAGGCCAATGCCAAGCTGACAAAGCTATATCAGATCGATGGGGATCAGCAAAGTAGTTCTGCAGCGGAAGGCGGTGCAATGGAGTCGAAAAACAGAATACAGCTACTTACAAAGGCGTTGAAAAAATATCAAGCCATTAATGTGGACCTTGATCCATCCAAACAGCACGATGATTCTTTGAATCACCAGCCCAAGTTTAGGAGAAAGCAACTTACTGGCGAACTTACGATTGGCGTTAACGTGGTTCGAGACGTCGACCATATCGAATCTCCCATGTTCTCAAGGAAGCCAGAAAGCTACATTACCATTAAGATTGACGACACCGTGAAGGCCAGGACAAGAGCATCAAGAAACGACAGATGGAATGAGGAATTTCAAATTCATGTTGGGAAGGGAAATGAAGTGGAAATAACCATATATGATAAGGTTAACGACACAATGATTCCAGTGGCGGTCATGTGGCTCCTTCTATCTGATATCGCGGAAGAAATTAGAAAGAAAAAAGCCGGCCAAACTAGTGATCAAAACGGCTGGGTCAATGCCAGGGTGATTAGCACTTACTCCGCTGCGTCTGATTCGAACTTCAATAATGCAACAAACCTTCCCATCGCCGATTCCTCGGCAAGAACGCCCGCTACAGCACAATTCAATGGCGAACAAAATACATCCTCTGCTGTGTACCCCAGTCGCATCACCACAAATTCTTGGTTTACTCTGGAGCCAGCGGGCCAAATACTCTTAACTCTGGGATTTAATAAATCGTCGCAGCCACAAAGAAAGAATCTAATGGGTGGTTTGCATCGTCATGGTGCTATCATAAGCAGACAGGAAGAAGTTTACGAACAACATGGTCATCACTTTGTCCCGAAATCCTTCTACAACATCATGTGCTGTGCATACTGTGGGGAGTTCCTACGTTACACTGGTTTCCAATGCCAGGACTGTAAATTTCTATGCCATAAGAAATGCTATAATAACGTTGTGACTAAATGCATTGCAAAAACAACCACAGATAGCGATCCTGATGAAGCGAAACTCAATCATCGCATACCGCACAGATTCGAGCCTGTTTCTAACAGGGGAACGAAATGGTGTTGCCATTGTGGATATATTCTCCCCTGGGGTAAGCAAAAGGTGCGGAAGTGCTCTGAATGTGCAATTATGTGCCATACGCAGTGTGCTCATTTAGTACCAGACTTTTGCGGGATGTCGATGGAAATGGCGAACAGGATTCTTAGAACCATACAAGATACGAAAAGAACACAAGAAAAGAAGAAGAGAATATCCCCTTCATTGCATGTTGATTCTTCTGCTAGTACAGCTGTTTCTAGAAATACTTCACCTACCAAGTCTGACGAAAAGTCTTCTCCTCAAGCAAAGGAAGCTTATACGGTCACGATAAAGGCTCCAGCCACCGAGGAATACGACCAGCATGTAACGGCTATCCAAGCCAAACCTCTTCCATTGCCAGGTACCCAAGTAGATGACAAACTGAACTCATTCATTGACCAAAACGAAGCCTACTTGAATTTCACGCAGAAAGCTGGTCTCGAATATGAACCAAGATCCTTGGATCCATCTATTTCTAATAAGTCGAAAATGGCAGACCTATTAGATGAAAAGTCTGATGAAGTTTATCATTCAAGGAGTACATGGGAAAGCTGGAAAGCAAATGAAAGGCTAATTTATAACGATTCATACAATACTCAGGAAGACTTGGATGTTGAAATGGAAGAGAATCTCCCAGTAACTGAGGTTAGAAAAGTAGAGGTGGAACGAATCGATCAAGACAAAAAAGAGACTGAAATTTCTGAAGAGATTACAGCAAACGTTTTGCAAAAGATCCCTACCGAGCCCGAGGCACAGCATGTCAATCCTTTCCGTGAAATGGATGACGAAATGTTCAAGAGAGAACAAGCGGCTGTAGACGCAGTCGCCGAAATGAATCCATTGCAGAACGTCGAAACGCACGTTTCGAAGGGTAGTGTTCAATCGTCTCCTAGCAAGGCCCATACAGCTGTGAAGCATAGGAGGAAGGCACCAAAGCGTCGCAAAGTATCGTTGGATGATTTCATTTTACTCAAGGTTTTAGGTAAAGGTAATTTTGGGAAAGTCCTTTTGTCAAAATCCAAAAATACAGATCGCTTATGCGCCATAAAAGTCCTCAAAAAGGATCACATTATCCAAAACCATGATATAGAAAGCGCCAGGGCAGAGAAGAAAGTATTTTTACTTGCAACGAAGGCCAAACATCCATTTTTGACAAACTTGTTTTGCTCTTTCCAGACCGAAAATCGCATCTATTTTGCAATGGAGTTCATTGGTGGTGGCGATTTGATGTGGCATGTCCAAAACCAGAGGCTATCTGTTAGAAGGGCCAAATTCTATGCTGCTGAGGTACTGCTAGCTTTGAAATATTTCCACGCTAATGGCGTCATCTACCGTGATCTGAAGCTTGAAAACATTCTTCTGACTCCTGAAGGCCACATTAAGATTGCCGATTATGGTTTATGTAAGGATGAGATGTGGTACGGAAGCAAGACTTCAACGTTTTGCGGTACTCCAGAATTCATGGCACCAGAGATTCTGAAGGAACAAGCTTACACGAAAGCCGTCGATTGGTGGGCATTCGGTGTTCTCCTATATCAGATGCTGCTATGTCAATCTCCTTTTTCAGGCGACGACGAAGACGAAGTCTTTAACGCTATATTGACGGATGAGCCGCTTTACCCCATTGACATGGCCGGAGATATCGTCCAGATCTTCCAGGGGCTGCTAACCAAAGATCCCGAAAAGCGTTTAGGAGCTGGTCCTCGAGACGCTTTGGATGTCATGGAAGAACCATTTTTCCGTAACATAAACTTCGACGATATTCTCAACTTACGTGTCCAGCCCCCCTATGTCCCAGATATCAAATCTCCGGAGGATACCTCATACTTTGAGCAGGAATTCACATCAACAGCTCCTACTTTGACTCCGATGCCCTCTGTTTTGGACGCAAGACAGCAAGAGGAATTTAGAGGATTCTCATTCATGCCAGATGATCTGGTACTATGAGCTCCTGACGGGTTACTTACTATCAACCATCGCATTCAATTCAATTAAGACTATCTATGCCTAATGCTATACTTAATGTCAAGTCCATATAAAAGTTGCGTAGATAAAGCACTGTACTGAAGACTTATTTAAGATTTCGCCCTTAGAGCGATATGCCAAGGAACGAGACCTTTTACAAGGCTAATTCAAACTACAGAAGTAAGATATATACTAGTCTATTGACCAGCTAGGACTGAGATCTTCCCAATGTTCAAGAATAAACGTCTGAACGTCTCCAATCCTTTCAAGTCGGATCGCTCAAAGGCTACAACAACTACTTCCGATTCAAACAAAGCTTCAGCCGCCAAGTCATCGAAAAAGTTCTCAATCAAAGATATCAATTATGGCAATTCATATTCTAAGCTATTTTCTGTTAGAGAAGTTAGTCGTTATGGACTGAGCGGTAGGATAGTGACGGCAGCGTTCGACTTTACTCAAAGCTTGCTGGCAGTTGCAACCGATTCGGGCGAAATACACGTTTATGGACAGCAGCAAGTTGAAGTTGTTTTTACGCTAGATGGTAAAGTGCTGATAAAGCATATGACATTTGTTAAGGGCATCTACCTTGTTGTTATTGATTCGAGAGATGTGATTATGATATTCTCCTTATACTCAAAGAAACTACTCACCTCGGTGTTCAGCCCTGGGAAAATAGCTTGCATTGAAAGCGACCCGTCGTTGGACTGGCTTCTAATCGGGCTTCAAAGTGGTATTACGTTGATATACGATGTTGACCGTAATCAGATGTCGAATATCAAAATTGAAAATCTGCAGAAGACACGTTTCTTCCCCAACAGCCGCGTTTCGCCTGTCGTGTCACTGCAATGGAATCCTCGAGATATTGGGACAGTTCTGATTTCTTATGAGTTAGTCACCGTGATATATTCGTTGGCGGAAGAGACGATTAAAAAAGAGTTTATTTATGAACTGGGGCCTGGTGCACCGGGAGGTGAATTTTCTACCAATGTGGATAGGGCCAGGAGACCTTTAGTGAAGCAGTCGCTCTATCATCCAAACTCTCTACACATTATGACTGTTCATGATGACAATTCCATGGTTTTCTGGGACGCGAATAGTGGGAAACTGATTCAAGCAAGAACGCTGTTTGAGACTGATGTTCACATTCCTCAACAAGCAGTACAGAAACCGTCGGTATTAGATGTTCCTCGAATAACTAAAGTCGCCTGGATATGCCAGAGTAATCCCGAATATACCTCATTGCTAGTTTCAACTGATAGTCGGCAAGCTGGTCAGTCTATGGTGATGATTAATCTGGGAGGAACACCATTGTACTCAATCACCTCTTATGAAAATATGAGTAAATACTATGCCAATACCCGCGAGCAAAAGATCTTTCCGCTGACAAGAGAAACGCCCATTGTGAACTTCTATCCAATACCAAGAAAATCTCCTTACTTTTCAGGCTGCCATGATCCTGGAGTTATATTGATCTTATTAAGCGATGGGGAAATCGAAACACTACTCTATCCTTCGGGTTTCTTCACATACAAGGCTTCATTATTCCCCCAAAGTATTGCTTGGGTAAGACCAGCGGCTACGATATCTGTCGCTGCTACTGTTCCGAAAAAGTTGTGGTTGGGTATGATGACTGCCGCCAAAGCAGATGACTTCGTCTTAAAAGGCGGTTCACCTGTTAAAAAGACCCTTCGGACTAATGATATCCGCTGTGCTCTGGCAACCGGTCATATCAATGGGTCGGTAAGAATCTGGGATGCATCACATGGCGAATTGAGCAGTACTGCTGTTTTTGAGATGAATCTTTCACATGTTTTAAATAGGTCGACTGGAGTGGAGATTGATCATATTTCGTTTGCTACAGAAACACTTGAGTTAGCCATTTCTATCAAAGCTGGCGAAGTGGTACTCTTCAAGTTTGAAGTTAACCAATTTTACAAACCTGGTCAAGAAAAAAGCGATCGTGAGCTTCAGATGAATTTCAGAAGATTTTCACTTAACGACTCTAAGGAACTTCTGGTGGATGTGCGTGATCGGTCACCAGAGAATGTCAGACAAGGCTTCATGCCAGTTACAGCGGTCCATGCACAAAAAGGCAGCGTGACTGCCATTAAAAACAGCGATGTGGGATTTGTTGGTATCGCTTATCAAGAAGGAACCATTGTGGTGATAGATAGAAGAGGTCCTGCAGCCATTTTCATGGGAAATATTAATGACATGTGTAAAACACCTGGAAGTTGGATTACTTCCATGGAGTTTGTCATTTTAGAATACGGAGATGATGGTTATTCTAGCATATTGCTACTTTGTGGGACGAGTATGGGCGAACTAATAATCTTCAAAATTTTGCCTGAAGCTGCAGGTCGATTTGGTGTTCATTACGTGGAGACCAAAAAGACCAACGGAGAGTGCCCTATTTTGAATATCGATTCATATTCCAAAGCGACAGGCCGCAGCTGCCGGGCCACCATTGCGCAAATGCAAGATCTAAAAAATGGTGTCGTCCACAACGGAATAGTGATTGTTTCAAGCTCCATGGACGTTCGCTCTCTGAAAGTCGGCAAATCATTAGAAAGTCGCAAGACATTCAAAACTCCTATAGCCGCCAGCTCTTTATCTTTTATCCCATATGTCGAAACCGAAGGCGAAGTGAAAGTAGCAACCGTTTTAGTGAACTTATTGGCCAGCGGGGATATTGCCATTCTTTCCGTACCAGATTTCAAAGAGATTTCCTCCATGAGAGTACCGGTAGCAGCACGCTCGCAGTTTTTCAGCGGTTCCTCTATTTTGAGAAACGGTGATTTAATTGTTAGAACCAACCAATCTCAGGCATCTCTTCTGTCGATTGTAAACGAACAGGCCACTGGTTTGAATAAACATTATGATTTGAAAAGTGAATCAGCTACAGATCAGCTTTATAACCCCGGCCTGAAGATCCCATACAGACCCCAAGTCAATTCCCTTCAGTGGGCCAGAGGCACCATGTATTGTACGATAGATCAATTGGATAAGCTTCTGGGGGGTGACTATAGACCACAGTCCAAGTTCGAAGAGAGTATAATTGCCAAGGGTACATTGTCGACAAAGCCTGATGATAAGACTGGCATAAACAACGAAACGGATTACCAAAGGCCCACCAGAAGCGGCACAAGATCAAGCCGCTATGGAGTTTTCAAAAGCGTATCTCGTGCCGTCGAAAGCCGCATGGATGCTATCGAGGATAGCTTTAACGATTATGCGACTGCCATGAGTGAAAGTGTTAATGATGTTGTTGAGCAGGCCACTAAAGATATGGCCAAGGGAGCACTCGGTCTTTGAATGCTGGTTATTTCTCGCGCATGAGCTCCCAAGAGCATGGGACAAATGGCGAGCCGTTTCTCGATGTATGTGAATCTCTCTAATCAAGCTGTCTTTTATTTGACACTATTGTTGTAGGCCTAAACTGGCCTGCCTGCAGAAACTCGAGTTGATTTGTCATTGAATAGGCATAAGTTTTACTTACCAACCGGCCATTTTCGCCATGCGAGAGAAGAGGCTTCTAAAGCGCCATTAAGTTGATGTCCACTCGCTTTTATCCCAAGTTCAAGGTGATAAAGATTTCCTGACTCTCATCTCCTGCACAACTCTTTTATAAGGTGTTTAGTTATATATTAAATACCCATAGGCGGCTAATGACTGATGGTGGAACTGTATGTTGCCTTTGCCAGATTCCGGATCTAGACTAGTCCAATAATCTAGCGGAAGTGGCCCAGCTGAAGGAGAGGTAAGAGATGAATTGTTAAGTTCCTATGGATACCCTCCATCGAAACCAAAAGAGCATCGAGAGACTTCACGATGCTATATCGGAGTTAGAAGACACAAGACCTGATCTGAATGTTTTGAAGAAGGGACTATACCTCTAATCCAACAACTGGAATCATGAACCAATTAATGCTAGTTCCAGCTGCAAGAATCGTCAGAAAGATCACACCGAGGCTTAAGCGAATACTTGATGCTATACAACGCCGTATATGGCATGATAGTTGTCCGTATCCATTCTTTGATGCTAGCTATATCCCACTGCGACTCCCAAGAGCAGTTTGACGGCTTTTGATTTCCCTGGAATCGGTTTCTTGTTCTTATCACGCATTGATTTGATGTTAAGACTATCCGAAGTACCCTTTCTAAGCGACTCTACTAGCACATACCACTACAAAGCGCTACTGCAAGACATTAGACTGCGAAATGCCCAGCGAATCACTCGAAGTTACAGCACCTGAAGCACTGCTAGATGCCAATCTAAGTTTTCCCAAGGAGACACCACTGATTCGACATCTCACGATGACTCGAGAACGCTGCGTTGATCCGATACTGGCAGACTCGTTCCTGAGACTGCTGAGATATGGAAGTGATGACAGTATAAAGCAGCGACTGGGGGCGTACCAGAGGCACGAGGAGAACAGTCCGTTCAAGAATAAGAGTTGTGACAGTTTTCTCAGAAATGAGCTGTACCCTAACTGGCAGGCAAGAAACCAGATCATTACGTTTTGCAAAGACCAGCTGGAGGATATGAAAGCTGAGCTGAAGGAGAAATATGGACAGGATTCCGCCACGCCTCTAAAAGCCGAAGTCGATCTCCGAATTGATCCATACGCTGCTAAAGATCGACTGCAGGAACAGGAAAACCGATACAAAGAACTGAAGAGGTTAAACACATGGATCGAAAACCAGACAAGAATCGAATCGATCCTCGTGAGCAACAGTAACCGCACACTGCAGCAAAACTGCGATCAAAATGTGGACTACATCAAAGACTTCTGGAAATTTCAGCGAACAAAGCGCTGAGCTAGCGCTAAGCCGTAGCGCTAAGCCACAGCCTAGCAGGGATGATCAAGGACATGCCGGTACGCCGTTGCTCAATTAGAGCCATCACTGTTGTATATAATGTGCTTAACATCACGTGATACAATGCACGTGACTGAACGTCACATGATCGGAATAATCACGTGACAAAGGATCACGTGAACAAGACGATTGAAAATAACCGCTACAAGCTCTAATAGAGATCTCTTGAGACGTCCATTAAATGCGATGAGATGCGATGAGCTGAGCTTATAGCTAAAAATTTTTAAACCCTTCTGGGTCACGTGACTTAGATCGAAGTCACGTGACAAACTATCACGTGAACACCACGTGACCCAATGCTTCTTTAATCAGGTGACAATCACGTGACCAGACAGTGAAGAATTTTTTCTTTTTAGCGGAACGTCAGAAGTCGTGGAATCACGCCATGTCGATTAATAACCATCTATTTAATATAATACGCTGTCACTTGTGTAAAGAACAGTAACGAAGCTCTATTCTAGCGATTAGATAGTTTATATCGACAAGGAAAAATGAGCAAAAATATTCCTTTACCTACTTTGGAAGAATATGGGCTGTCCGACAATGGTTTTTTACCAAAGGAGTTGCCGGTGACGAAATTATCAGATGAATATTATAAAGGCTGGGAAGCGATAGTGAAGAATATACCTTCTCTGCTTTTGTCAAAAAAAATGAGAGAGGTGGTTGATAGATTGCCTGTGTTAGAAGTTAAAGATTCTTTGATTGGGGACGTTGGACAAGTTCGGAGGGCATATTCTGTGCTGTGTTTTATTGCCAATGCTTACGTTTGGGGTAACGATGAAGCGTGTGATACACTTCCTGATTGTATAGCTAAGCCATTGCTTACGGTATCGGATGTTTTGGGTTTGCCTCCTTTGGCTACGTACGCTTCGGTGGTGCTGTGGAATTACAAGCCTATAGTAGAGGACGCTGACGACGTGATGGACCTGTCAAATTTGACCAGCATCAATACTTTCACTGGAGGCATGGACGAAACGTGGTTTTACCTTGTGAGCGTGATGACGGAGAAAATCGGTGCTCCCTGTGTGACGTCTGGCTTGAAGGCTATCCGGGCTGCTAGGGAAGATGATTTAGACGGTGCTATTAATGAGTTGAAATGTATTGCTGAGGCAATTGATAATTTGGGTAGCGTTCTCATGAAGATGGAGGCCATGTGCGATCCCCATATTTTCTTCTACAGGATAAGGCCTTATCTTGCTGGCTGGAAGAATATGGCAGAGGTTGGCTTGCCTAAGGGTGTGAAATACGGGTCTGAGGGAGAGTATTTGAGCTTTGCTGGTGGGTCAAACGCCCAAAGCTCTTTGATTCAAGCTTTGGATATAGTCTTGGGCGTTGAACATTTCCCAATGGGCAAGAAGGGATCCGGTCCTCGCACTATATCTGCCAATAGTGATCAGAACTCTTTCATCAATGAAATGAGAAAGTATATGCCTAGGGAACATCGCGAGTTTCTGGGACACTTGGCTAAAGTGAGTAACATTAAAGACTATGTGGAGACAAAGAAGGATAAAGAATTGACTCTCGCTTACGATGCATGCATAGCAATGTTGAAGTCGTTCCGTGATAAGCATATCCAGATTGTAACACGCTACATCATACTGCAAGCACACAAGAAAAACCCTTCGCCACAGTCGAAGGTTTTAAGAAGTGGTTTGTCCAAGAGTCAGGGACAGAAAGAACAAAGAGGCACTGGTGGAACCGCATTAATTCCTTTCTTGAAGCAATGTAGAGACGAAACGGGTAGCTCTGCAGCCTCGGATTGGGGTAAGAAGGTATTAAGCACGGCAGTGTTGGATGTTCATGAAAACTCTACTGTCACCGGCATTAGAAAAAGATCTCACGGGCCAACTGCTGAATCCGGTGATGACACTAAAAGAATGAAGTTAGGCCTTGCTGGAAACTGGAACATAGATCAAGAAAGTGACGAGGAAGGCAGTTATCCAGCCGGTCACTGGTAGTTAACCTTTTACTCATGTACTCATATAGATTTTGTTATTAGCTCTCATGTCATTTAACGATTCACCGAATTGATAGTTTAAGTTTGTAGATTGCATGCATTAATGTGCTTTTATTAAGTTTATTCTTTATCATGATATGTAAGTGTTACTGCTTGGTATCGCATAAAAGGCGGGAAAGTCAATTTAGCTTCATTACAAGCCTTTGATGAGTCGCGTTACTTGATCGATACCATCTTGATGGACTTGAGATAATTTCTCTTTAACAACTTTGACAATATCTTGAGCTTCAACAACCTCACCATCATCGTCAGCGAACTCTGGACCGAGCCGTTTGACACGCAGTTTGCCGTCAGCATATTCTTCTTTTCCCAGAATAACAGCCAGAGAAGCTCCGGATTTGTCAGCCGCATCAAACTGTTTTCTTGGGTTAGCCTTTGATTTGTAGACGTACTCGGTTTCGATACCTGCTTCCCACAACTGTTTGGCAACCTTCATCCTCTCCGGCAAGTAACCTGTCCAGTCTTTACCGCCACCAAATGCCATCACAAACACTTGGGTAGCGGTTGGCTTCAATGAAGCGGAAATGGTTCTCTGTTTGATCAAAGAAAAGATTCTCTCGACGCCAAATGATATACCAACACATGGAATCTCTACGGCTTTCTTACCAGAAGCTTCGACAAACATGCTAACCAATTTGTCATAGCGACCACCAGCGGCGATAGAACCCACTCCGACATACGCGGAAGCATCCTCGTCTGCTTTAGCCTTCTTCTTCAAATCGCTGGCATTTTTTGGCGGAGCGGAAGCCTCAGTGACCACCTCATAGATCAAACCGGTATAGTAATCCAAACCTCTAGCTAAAGAGAGATCGAAGGATATGTACGAATCGATGCCCAAGGCTTCCACGTAATTGATCAGTAGGGCAATGTCATCAAGACCAGCTTTGGCCAGTTCATTTGAGGAAATCTCTGGATCTTCCGACAGCTTCGAATGGATATCTCTCAGAGAGCCGTTCAACTTCACGTATTCACCAATCTTGTTTGCAGTTTCTTCGCTTTGACCCTTCTCCACGGTGATCTCCTGCTTGACGACCTCCCATGGCGCCTTGTCCAGCTTATCCACAGCAGACGAGATCTTTCTAACGTCTTCGTCTTTTACACCAGAAATCTTGAAAATACCGTCCAAAATCTTTCTATGATTCAGTTTAATCTTAAAATCCTTGATTCCCAGACTTGTCAAGCCTTCCACCGCGACAGAAAGACACTCCGCATCGGGAACCATGGCTTCATAATTACCGGCAATATCGAAATCGCATTGATAAAATTCTCTCATTCTTCCCTTCGTCATAGCCGGCTGATCTCTTCTGTAAACCTTTGCAATGTGAAATCTTTTGATATTTTGTATGTTGTTCATAGCGACGTATCTCGCAAAAGGAACGGTCAAATCGTAACGCAAAGAACATAGTTCACCACCCTGGTCTTGCAGATCGTAAATCAACTTCGAGTCCTCACCATATTTCCCTGCCAAGATCTCTCTCAGCTCGAAAACAGGCGTATCGATTGTCACACCACCGTGACGCTTAAAAAGTTTCGATAAAGTCGAAAAGATGGCTTCTCTAATAACCATATCGGTGTCAGCCCAATCTTTAGTACCCTTAGGAGTTTTCAAAGACACCTGCAGCTTTGATGTCTTGGCCTTTTTGGAACCAGCTGCCGCAGCAGCATCAGATATTTGAGACATTTTCCTCGATAATACGCGAACGAAACTAATTGATCTTGCTGATGCTCGAACTAGCATCAAATAGAAGACATCAAATAACCAATTGCATAACAATCCTCTTGCTCATCGAGAATCTTCACCATATTAACTATGGCTCATTTGCCAAAAAATTTCACATCATGTTGTACGTCAGTTTTTTCAAATGAATATAAAATCTAAGATGTCTCTTTAAACAGGAAGATCAACAGTTGGTGAAGAGGTAGGTTGGGGGACCACTTTCACTTCTTCTTGGCCAGATTCTGGATTCTTGTAACTGTATCTTGAAAGTCCGCTGTACTCTGGAACTCTACTTGTCCGTCTTTCGAAACCGAGACGTAGTTCAGATAGTTTTTGCTTGGTTTGTAAGTCAAGGCGATTGGGTCGCCAATGGGGGCGGCAGCTCCTTTGGTTGAGGCTGGAAGGTAGACATTGTAGGAGCTTTGTACTAGCAGGTTTCTTGGTCCCTTTATTTTCAAGAATTTGGTTGGACCATTCATCAGATAGGAATAGATGTGCTTTGTGCGGTCCCAGACCGCGGAGATAATCTCGTTGGTTATTTGGAAGAACATCTTGGCGTCGAACTCTCTTTGCTCCTCTGCAGCTTTGTGCTGTCGCTTCGCGGGCTGTCCCAGAGAAGTTTCCGTGACAGCCTGATGGATGTCAAGCGGACTGGATCCGCTTATCGCCAGTAGATGCTCTGATCTCAGGATGATCTCATCGGTTGCATCCTTTAGTTGTATTGTGTAGACGGAACCAGACCCGCTCAGAAGAACGTTACCGCGACCTTTCAAAGTGGTGTACTGGGACGAGAAGGACGACTTGGAGAACCCGAGAGCGGGTGGCTTCAACTCCAGACTAGTGTTGTCTTCGAATGCAACAATCGAATCCTTGCCCCAGACGTTCCAGTCCGACGATCCATCGAGGTCCAGCAGGCACAGCGTCCTGAATGGCGAAGAGGACAGACCCAGTCGGGGCCCCAGACGGTTGGACAGAAAGTTGGGTGCCACCAAAGCATCAAATTGCGCACTGGAAACCAGCTTGTGGTACATTGCAGGCTTCAACGTCCCGTACCTGAGCAAACTAGACCAGAAACCGACCCATTCGTAGCCCATTGAGACGGGAGCCGAACCATGTAGAGACGTTAAACAGCCCTTTCTGACATAAAGGGGAATCGAAGGCGGGACCACAAGCGAAGCTAACGTCGGTGGCTGACCCAGAACCCTGAATTGCGGAGTCGAAGGCGTCTCGAAGAACAGCGATTCCACATTGGTACCCGTTGCAGTGGTCAATTCGGCCTGTGTGGGTATTACCGTGGAAGTAACGGGCCTGAGGATCGATATAGACCTTCTCGCTGGACGCATCATAACCTCTTTCATCTGTCCCTCGAGTGGTTGTGTTCTAAGAGCTTTTTCACATCGCTTCTTAAACTGATATAGCCAATTGCTTAACTGTGACAACTACAAAAGACGTGCTACAGATGCTACTCTATATGATCCTGTAAATCCTCCTGCCGCAGCTGCTTGATAAACACAGCGCTGCTGAGGGAAAACAGCCTGTCGTCGTTCGTGAAATGGCTGCTCGATTCGTGACCGTGGTGCGACTTGTTGAACGCATCGAAGCCCTTTATAATATTCCCCGCGCAACTTGGCTTGCCGAAACCCATTGAAACACCACTGCTCTTGCCTCCAAAGTACTCGGTCTCCTTATCGTAGATCTCCTGCTGCAACCGGTCAAACTCGTCTTCGAGCTCCTTCTGTTCCTGCAGAAACTTTTTCAGCTCCTCCTTCAGCTTCTCGTACGCCTTGGGCTCATCATCCATCCTCCTTGGCTCTTCACCTATAGACAGCACTAGCCATAGTCAAATTTGTCTAACTCTTGTAGTGAAAAAGTGCACTACTTAACACCACGAAACATCGCCAAGAAAGCAAGAGAGCGTCCCAGCGATGACCAAAGAGGATAAAAAATGTGTGGTGATCCACAATGGTTCGCACTCTACCATTGCCGGATTCAGCAACATGGAATTGCCCCAATGCATAATCCCATCTACGTACCTCCAGCGAGGCGACGAGATGATCTTCGGGACGTTTGAGATGCTCGACGAAGCGCAGCAGAACACTCCGGGAACCGAGGTTTACACTATCATAGACTCCAACGGTCTACCCTACAACTGGGCCGCGCTAGAAGCCCAATGGAGATACATATACGAAAAACAACTTCAGGTGTCTCCTCAGGACCTGCCGCTGGTCATCAGCGTCCCCGCGTCGCACGCCGAGTTCGACATGCGCGTCATGGAGCGGTACTTCGAGCTGGCCTTTGTCCAGCTCGGCGTACCGGTCCTGCAGATCGTCGTCGAGCCGCTCGCGGTCGCGCTCTCCATGGGGAAAAGCTCTGCCCTCGTCGTCGACATCGGCGCGCGCGGCTGCACCGTGACGCCGATCGTCGACGGCACGGTGATCCGCAGCGGTGTGATGAGATCCAAATTCGGCGGCAACTTTCTCGACTTCCAGATCGCCCAGCTTCCGCAGGTGGAAGAGGCCGCGGCCGCTTCCACCTGCGAGATGTGGTACAACGCCAACACCTGGATCCAGCAGTTCAAGAGCACAATGCTGCAAGTAAGCGACAAGAACCTCGTCGAACTCGAACGATACTACCAAGAACAGCTGCTGCTGCAACAGCAGCAGCAGCAACAGATGAACGGGTTCCAGCCCTACATGATGAACCCGCTCACACAAAAGAGAAACTTTCTACACAAGGGCCAAAAGACCGTCACGATGGAACTCCGCGACTGCTACAGGATACCAGAGTATCTGTTCCAACCGAACCTGGCCGCAGACACCTTCTCCCCAGCAGACGGTCTCAGCGAACTGATGTCCAAGTCGATCCGCAAGGCCGGAGCAAGCGTAAGCACCATGGGCACCCAGAGCGGCGGCACGGGTGCCTCGCTCGTTTACCATCGCAGCGCTGTTGCCGCCAGCGGCAACAGCAAGAACGCGACCGCGTCACCCAGCCCCGCAGCAGCCGCGTCGTCCTCGACGACGGCGGCTGCAGCGGCCACCGCGGGCGGGCTCACCTCCGAGCAGGTCTACTCGCTGCTGCTGACCAACGTGATCATCACGGGGAGCAGCTCGCTGATCGGCGGCACCGAGCAGCGCATCATAAACGAACTGTCGATCCGGTTCCCGCAGTACAAAGTGACCACGTACGCGAACCAAATTCAATTCGACCGAAAGGTACAAGCGTGGATCTCAATGAGCGCGATGGCCAGCCTGCCCAACTGGGAACTTGGCCGCTGGTACGTGCCCAGTGACTGGCGCACCACCACCACCTGACCGGGTCGCTGTTTGGCCATTTGTCCCCCGTGGCTTATCAGTTTTCGAGGACAAAGATAAACAGACAAATAAAAGCGCGCGCGGAGAAAGTAGTGTAGGAGTAGAAAAAGTAACGATAATAGGTAAACACAGGGCTTATCGTGACGATAAGCACAAGAAGCCAGAAGTGCGCTATCTAGCGGTATCTTTCTCTTCGAAGAAACTATCGTCACGAAATGTGTAGAATGGTGATGGTGTGCGATGTTTCTTGTTATTATGGGAAGTCGTTTGATGACTGGGAGAATTTGGAGAATTTTTAATAGTGTATTTAAGTGTGTGTATTTTATGGTAGGGTGCTCGGTTTGTTAGGGATCTGTCTTATTAGTGCAGTAGGATAGTAAGATAGAGATGAGTGGTGTTCAGAAGACGCAGATTTTGCAGAAATATCTGGATTTGAGCCAGAATGGTAAGATTATTGCAGAGTACGTTTGGGTAGATGGTACGGGGAATTTGAGATCGAAGGGTAGGACGTTGAAAAAGACTGTGACGTCAGTAGATCAGTTGCCAGAGTGGAATTTTGATGGTTCTTCGACTAATCAGGCGCCAGGGCACGATTCGGATGTGTATTTGAAGCCAGTGGCTATGTATCCGGATCCGTTTAGAAGAGGCGATAACATTATTGTTCTTGCCGAGTGCTATAATAACGACGGAACGCCAAACAAATTTAACCACAGACACGAGGCAGCCAAGCTTTTCGCGGCACACAAGGACGAGGAGATCTGGTTTGGTCTGGAACAGGAGTACACGCTTTTTGACGAGTACGATAACGTGTACGGATGGCCAAAGGGCGGGTTCCCAGCTCCACAGGGTCCTTACTACTGTGGTGTTGGTGCCGGTAAGGTTCACGCCAGAGACGTGATCGAAGCACACTACAGGGCGTGTCTGTATGCGGGGATCGAGATCTCCGGTATCAACGCGGAGGTGATGCCATCGCAATGGGAGTTCCAGGTGGGTCCCTGCACGGGCATCGAGATGGGTGACCAGTTGTGGATTGCCAGATATTTGCTAAGTAGAGTGGCGGAAGAGTTTGCCGTCAAGATCTCGCTGCATCCAAAGCCTTTGAAGGGTGACTGGAACGGTGCTGGTTGCCATACCAACGTCTCCACAAAGAAGATGAGATCGCCAGGCGGTATGAAGTACATCGAGGCCGCTATCGAGAGCTTGTCCAAGAGACACGCCGAACACATCAAACTATACGGTGTCGACAACGAACAGAGGCTGACGGGCAGACACGAGACCGCCTCGATGACCGGTTTCTCGTCTGGTGTCGCCAACAGAGGTGCTTCGATAAGAATTCCAAGATCTGTCGCCAAGGAGGGCTACGGTTACTTCGAAGACCGCAGACCCGCCTCCAACATCGATCCATACTTGGTCACCGGTATAATGTGCGAGACTGTCTGCGGCGCTATAGATAACGCAGACATGACCAAGGAATACGAGAGAGAGTTTTCGTAACCCATTGCAAGCTGGGGACCTAGTCCAAGTGGACGGTCCGATATATAAAAGTTCACAAGGTGTTTAGGCACCTCATACATAGGTACTCATAAGACAATCGATAGTCATTTGCGATACTACTTAAGCCTTAAAGCAGTTGTCAAGTTCTCGGTTCAGCTGTTACTGTGGTGTTACCCGCAGTGCTAGTATTAACGGTTAAGAATCTTGCAGCCATAATCAGTGACAAGGGGCCGCACTTCAAGACGGTGTACTAGGTTCTCTCGACTGTTGCTGTGGTTCGTGATGATCCTGTTGGATAGTACTCATTTCAACAATATCCGCAGTGCCATCCGGTCTCGTCCCGTGGCTTGGGACGCCTTGGCGAGGTCTGCCGAGATAAGCGAGTTGGACGCTTCTAATGCAAAGGCCTTGGAGAGTATCATGATAAAATGTGCCAATGACCAGTCAAACTCTACGGACATAAATTTGAAGATTAATGAGAATACGATGTCGCCTTTGATACACCTTTTATCTACGTCAAACAATGCCGACTCTAAGAAATCCGTACAGAACCTGTTGGCAGAGTTGCTTTCTTCACCAAGGTTTTCCCAGGATACCATTCGATATTTTATCGAGCATCCAGAGAAAGTGGAAGAGCTGTTTAATGTTTCTTTGGTTGGAGATCGTCAAACAGTAATGATTTCTTCGTTCAATTTGGTCAACTTGCTAATCCAGCCAGAGTTGATGAACAGGAATTTGGTGGAAAGAATGCTCGGAAGCGACACTTTCTTGAGCATTCTGAATAACCTGGATATGACAGATACAAGCTATGTTTGCATAAGATTACTGCAGGAGTTGGCCGCGATTGAAGCGTACCGCCCTGTGCTTTGGAAAGCGCAAAAGAATTTTGTCCCAACTTTATTCAAAGTGGTCAGACAGGCATTGGGTCCCAACTCGGCCACCAAAGTCGTTGCAGCAAATTCAAACAATTTGATCATTCAATTACAATACTACTCACTATTGTTAATATGGTTGTTGACATTTGACAGGAAAATCGCATACGATTTGACTCAGAATTATCTACAGGACTTCCTCAACTTTCTAGAGCTGGTTAAGGTTACTATAAAGGAGAAGATATCCAGAGTTTGCATATCAATCATCCTTCAATGTACTTCCAAGGAGGTCAAGAACCATAAAAGTTCAATCAAAAATTTGTTACTGCTTGGTAACGCATTGCCTGCTCTACAATGGCTCAGTGATAGAAAGTACTCTGATGAAGAACTTCGCCAGGATATGGCGACTTTGAAAGAGATGTTAGAGAGGGAATATCAAGAATTGACATCGTTTGACGAATACTTGGCCGAGATTGACTCAAAATTGCTGTGTTGGTCACCGTCGCATGTTGACAACGGCTTCTGGTCGGACAACATTGATAAGTTCAAGCTAGAGAATTGGAAGCTTTTCAAACAACTGGTTAATCTATTGATTGAGACTAAGGAGTCTGGATTGAATGATAAGCAACACAGGATTATCTTGGAAGTTGCCTTGAGCGATATCGCTCACGTGGTAGAGCTCTTGCCTGAGAGCGTTGACGTGCTCAGCGAGATGAATGGTAAGCTAATAATTATGGAGCTTCTCAACCACTCCGACTCAAGAGTCAAATACGAAGCATTGAAGGCTACTCAATCGATTATTGGTTACACTTTTAAGTGAGACTAATCCAAATCTTGTATAGGACCCCATTACCTCTTATATATGTTCCTTAATCTCGGGTCTTGGACATCTAACAAGGTTGCGCCAGTTTCTTCATTTTCTATATCTTCGTCATCATCGTACTCCAGTTTCTCCTTCAAGTAAAATTCGTCCTTCTGAGAATTCTGCGTTCTATCAAATTCTTCCTCCTCAGCTTCTGTTACGTTAAACTTGTCCATCAAGTTCTGGAAGAACCCTCCTCTTGTCTTCGGCTCTTCCGCTGATCTTGTCGCATTCGTTTCGCCGTTGAAGAAATTACTGATGCTCTTCTTACTCTTGAGAACGTTAGGCGAGTTGTTCACTTCATCTAGTGTTTTTTGGAACTTTTTGGACAGGTTTTGAATAACATCATCCTTCCGATAGGTACCGGAAGACACAGTATTGCGCCAATTCGACTGCCCGGCAACCACGGAACGATAGTGGTTCTCCAAGAGCAGTAACTCCTTCTTGGCTAATTGTAATTTTTGCTCCAACTCGACAATCTCTCTCTCCTTAGCAGCCAACTTGTACAACAGATCTTGACTTTGGCTCTCGCTCTGAACCGACGACACACTATTCCTCTTGGATCTTGGCGGCGTAGACACTGGCGTAACATCCAAAGGATCGTGATCCTTAGCAGGGCTTGATTCTAGCGGCAGGGCAATTTGAATTCCTTGTCTTCTGGGCGATGAAAGTGGCTTGATTTGCGAGTTGGCGTTAGATAGCCGTGTTGGTGATCCCTCCTGTCGTTTATCGACGATTGAGAGTTTGTGTAATTCAATTGGGTTACTGACATTGCGAGACATCCGGCACACCTTTGATTTCTACTCAGCAGTCGTTATTTGCCAAGGGAAGCCTTTATTTCTATAACGAAGCGATGGCGAACTAAGAGCAGATCAACACACAACACAACAAGAACCCAGCAAGCGGATGGTTAAAATCAACCTGGACAGATATTTCGTTGAGAAACGGTACGATGACCAGTTCTTGCAGTTTTTGAGAAACGACAACTTCAATGAATCCCAAGATTTCACACTGACTCTCAAGAACGATGGCAAGTTAGACCAGCTGTACAACATCACCATGGAGCTCAAGTTTCAGTGCTGGGTCAACGACGACAAGGACAAGAGATTCGAACTGGCAGACGAACAATTGAGACTTATGAACCGGATAGCCGAACAGGAGACCAACTGGCTAGTGTACCCACTGTACATCGTCGCGGAGCAGTATTTCCAAATAGCTAAGAAAACGAGGACCAATACCGCCGGAGAAAACCTTCTCGAACGGTGCGGCCGCACCATCCACCGCAGCTTCAACCTGTGTTTGAACGACCGAAACCCAGACCTGCCGCGCAACCGCAAGATAGGCTGCTACCTGTTTGCGAACCTCGAATTCCAACTCTACCACAGGCTAGGGAACCGCGACATGGCCAAAAACCTCGTCAAAGTGCTACAAAGCCGCGTGAACGAGATCCCCACGCTCTCGCAAAGTCTCGCGGCGCTCCACGCCAAACACAAAGTCCTCTACAACTACTACATGGGCGAATACTACGGCTGCTACGAGTCCGACTTCGAAAAAGGCTTCACATACCTGCAAGAAGCGTTGCTCGAGTGCTCCACATCGGGAAGCTGCGACGCCCAGATCGACCGAATACTCGTCCTACTGGTACCCTTTGCCCTACTCACAAGACGCATATACCCAAATTTTCAGCACACAGCGCTGGCCGCGCGGCGGTCCCGCCGCATGGCCTACAACCTATACCGCCCAATCATCAAGAGCATACTTACGGGCAATCTCAAGGACTACGACGCCCAATTCGCGAAAAACGAACTGTTCTTCCTACGCAACGGCCTCTTCGTAGCCATGTCGCTGCTCAGAGAGCTCGTCTTCCTTAAACTAGTCAAGATCTGTTGGTTTAACTCAGACCACGTGACCATCCTACCACTCACTACGATAGCCACTGGCTATCTGGCGAGCCTACAGGGCACACGCAAGAAGCGCAAGAAACTGCCAGCGATCACGGACTCGCTACTCGACGACCTCGAATGTCAATTGGCCAACCTCATCTACAAGAACGCCGTCAAAGGCTACCTCTCGCACAGCAATCGCTGTCTCGTGCTAAGCAAGAAAGATCCGTTTCCACGGCCGCTGCCGCACGTGACCCAGAAGGTCGCTTTTCAATGAGCGCCGCCCTTTGAAATCCGCCCGCATCTCCGGTCACGACTTGATGACTCTCGCAGATGATGTCAGTATGGTTAGTCACGAACCGTTTAGAAGGAATGACGGCTACAGATGTGCAAACGATGAGTAATGACCATCAAGTTGATGACCATGAGGCGTGGCTATGGTAGGATCAAGGTTATATAAAGGTAGCGTAGATCTAGTCTTGTACTCCACTCATCCGTAGATGCTCATCAACAAACTAATCGACTACAATACAATGGCTTTCCTAACTTTGACTTCAGAGGTGCAAACTCCCTTTGTTATCCCAGACATCTCGCCCGTATCGCCAGCCAGTTCAAGAAAGAACTCCGCGCTGAGCGTCAGCCCGGTCGCAGCTAGCGTCCCAGCGCCTAGCGGCAGAAAGGGATCGATCAGTCTGTTGTAAGACAGTCCATGACGGGTCATGGATCGGGCATTGGCGTTCTATCTAGCATACCACTAGCATATCTACTTGTATACTATAAGATGTTCTTTTTCGGAAACTAATTTTCTCACCATTAGCTTACAGACCCTTGGGATTGTCAACCACATTTGAAATCGCTGGGATATCACTGCTTACGACCAGTCTGGTCTCCCACCCGCTCACTTACCATGTGTTGACTTGAAGTCCCACCAGTCTTCCCGTGACAGTCCAGATTGCTGAAGCATATCGTTAGCCGCCCTTGCATCCACCATCTTGGAGACATCTCTGTCCCCGCGTGACTGAACCTTTCACGGCATTGAATGTTATAGGTATATACAGGCTATACAGGTGGTATACGGCGGTAAACGGCTAGGGGTAGAACTCTCTGTACTTGTTGTAGTAGTAGTAGGAGCCCAGCGATCCCAGGACGGTCAGGGTAAGTGGGACCGGTTTGCGGAAGCGCGCGGGAATACCTCTGGCGACACCCGTGGCCAGCATGACCAGCGAGGCGCCTAGGGCTATCTCAAGCCCGTTGTCGCGGTTGTGGTGCAGCAGGTAGCCGGCGTACCCGTAGATACCGCCGAACACAAGACCTGCGACGAGCGAGGGCACGGATCTCTTGCGGGCGTAGCCCATGACGCCGCCGGTGGCGGCTAGTAAGCCCAAAGTAAACGCTGGATGTTCCATTGCTGTCTGGCTGCTATGCTAGTTGTTCTTAAGGTAGTGCGGGTCTGGTCTCTTATATGGGGATGAATGTCATTGTAGACGACGCTGTGTTAGTAAGCTAGGTTCTATACTATATGAGGGTTAAGAGCTTCAAGAGGTGAAAGGTTCGAGGATGGAGTCTGGTGATCTGGTGCCGAGGCAGTCTTGCTAGCTGTTTGGCTTTAGCGTGTGTCCTCGCGCGATGTTTAAGCCCCAAGAGTCCCTGGGGTTCTTGCTCTTTGCCTTGTATAAAATAAGGACTGTGCGGGCTGTCGCCCGGTCTGCACGGCGATCTGTAGCGATCGGCGTGGTTCAATGTCGCAGGAAGTGCTGTCGTACAGGATCCAGTGCTTGAAACTCAAGAGGGTGAACGAGTTGAACAATAGGCTGCGCGATGAGCTCGGTCGGGAGAGGATCACAGCTTCGAATGCTTGCTTGAACTTCATAGATTACGTGTCTACGCACACGGACTATACACTGCCCGAGATCTGGGGGTACCCTTCACCGGGATCCAATCCGTTTGCGAATGGCACCGATAGGAGGCGTCGTTCGCGGCAAGACACTTCCGGGGCCGGTTCCTGTTGCAATATCATGTGAAAAGCGCAGTTTTATAGTGTAGATTAGCTTAGCCACCTTGTTTATTCTCCTTCAATAACGATATTTTATCAATTTTCAAATTATCTTTGATCTTGCCGTCCTCGTCGCCGCAGCCGCAGTCGTAGTCTTCCAGGATCGTGCTGCAATCGTATTTGTCCTTCTTCAGATACTCGTTGACCATGTTGTGAATGGAGCAACCCCAAAGAGCCGCAGCGGTTCTGCTCGAGACCTGCGGAGGATACTTCTTCAACGTCTGCACAAAATGATACGAACACTCGCCACACGGATACAGTTCCGCGTAGAGCTCAATAAACTGTTTGAGCTTGGCACTTTGCTCCTCAGTCGGTTCGTCAGGGAACCTGGCGAGCAGAGTGTGGAAATAACGCCACGAGGCTCGCCCAAGAGCTTCTTTAGCCTCTTTGTCGGGCATAGACGGCATAATAGTTCCCAAATCATTCACCGCAGATATTTTCTTGCCTTCACCAGCATCCTTATTGCTTACCTTGGTCTCGATAGTTTGTGGCAGATCAACAGATGGCTTACTATATGACAGCTCGTTGGAGGAGAAGAACCACCACAGTCCCACGATCGCGACAGCAGCCAGTACCCTCACAATATGACCGCTTTTATAGCTAAACCGCTTCATCTTGGTCTCTTCCAGTGGCTACCTTCACTGTCTTAGTGAAGATTTTCTATAAGGCTCACCCATGTAGATCTTTTGATCTCAAAGGGGCATCCTTATAGAACAGATCAACGAACAAAGACCGCCATTGACAGGATATAAAGAGGATGTCGGAGAGGAAAGTTGTCAGAGTAGGCGGTATAAATACCATCGAGGTCAATGCAGCCCGGGAGATACATATGAGGACCGTTAGAGCCCGTATACCAGCCAGTGCTGCAACGGATAGGGCATCGCAGAGGGACTTCAAGACGCCAGCAAGTCCTCATAAAACTGGTGTAAGGCATGTATGCAATAATCCGAACAATCCGCCGTGTTCGCATTGTGGATCGATGATCGTACCATCTCCGGCTGCCACGTTGCCCTTAGAGGACCACCCATCGATGACGATCAATGACTGGACTATGTCTACGAAGAAGAGACCGATATTAAACTCACAAGAGCTGGAACACTGGGAGAAACACGAACTGCGGGGTCTTACGTTACCGGAGATGATCTTTGGCAACAGTTTTGTGCAAATTGAGAACACGAAACACAGTTGGACGCTGCAGTTTAATGCATTGGATGCTTTGAAGCTTGTTAATTTGGCTGATAGCGGTATAAGGGTTTCGTACTCGAAGAAATGGATGGACTCCAAGCAGAAAAGGCAGTCACAGAAGTCGTCGTCGCCAAATGAGTTTGAAATTGACGATTCGTCTCTGCAAATTGCTCACCATTACGATTGGACTTACACGACGAGATACAAGGGTACCGAGCGGTGTCAGAACGAAAAACACCGATTGAAGAGAGACGATACGCAAAGCCTGCCTCTCGATAAACTAGCGAGACCAGATCATATTCTGTTTTACGACGACATGATTCTCTTCGAAGATGAGCTTGCTGATAACGGTATTTCAATTCTGAATGTCAAGATCCGTGTGATGAACGAGAGGTTGCTTTTACTGAGCCGGTTCTTCCTTAGAGTTGACGACGTATTGGTGAGAGTTATGGATACAAGAGTGTGCGTCGAGTTCGATGAAAATAAAGTGATGAGAGAGTTCAAAGAAATGGAAGGCGATTACAAGAGTCTGCTGGCAAGACATCGGCTATCGCATTCTCACGACCCAAAGGCGGCTCTCAGAGACAGCAACTGGGTAGCACAAAATCTTCCTCTGGTCAGAAGAGAATTCGAGACACTAGTTTTCGATTGAAAGGGGAGACCTGGTAACAAGGTCATGGACATTTCATTAAATGTGACATTATGGACTCATAGATTTTTCAAAAGCAGATTTGCAGTAGCTTTATTTTGGGCATTCGAGCTGTCGGCGATCTGCTGGATCTTGGAGCGTGCCAGCTTGAATATTCTATCACGGCCGTCCAGTTTCTTAGATATCATAGCTACGAAAGACCAACCTTTCAGGTAATTCTCACTTAATTCAACGCTCCTTAACGCATTTTCTAGTGCTTTCTGCAGACCATCACGACGTCTCGCTGACGACTTTTCGTTTTTCAAAGCTTTGTAGTATAGGGATTCTGCCAATTCCCCAAACGCCACGTAGTTGAACGGCATTATACAGAGCACTTCCTCGTAGCAGTACGCAGCACGGTCAAAATGTCCCAACTCCGTATAGATCTTTGCCGCAAAGCAGTAGAGCTCAGGATCCAGGGGAAACTTTTCGATCAACGAAATCACTTGCTTGAGCAACCACTCCCTGTCATGCGAACTACCCTTTATCGACAGCATTTTTTTCTGCAAAACCAGATAGCTCACCGCATCTGTATCATATTCTAACGATTTAAGCATCTTCTCGACGTAATCAATCGCTGCTTGGCTACCCTCATTGATCTGCAACAAAGTCGCTTTCATCACATACAGGTTAGGAGAATTTTCTCCAAACCTGTCCCTAAATGTGTTATAGATAACCTCAGCATCCACATCTTTGCTCAGGTAAACTTTCACGTAAAACAGCATTTCCATCAGTGTCAATTGAGCAGATTCTGATACTCCCGGCGCAAACCCCGAATAACCCACTAGCTCATCGTGTAAATCGTGCAACTCGCTAGCATCCAGTTTCGTATACAGCTTAGTCGAAGCAATTGTCAACAACCGTTGCGTCCTGACAGACATAGCGCTAAGAACCTAGACCAGCGCTCCTGGAGCCATCTAACCTGGTCTTTAAGTATTACCAGCTTTAAAGCCTTTAAGCTGATCAGTTAGAGATCGCTCATGACGAACTGAAAATTTTCAGGCATCGAATTATTCTAAGAGAAGAGCATTAAATAGCTAGATGATTAGCAGATGGAAGGTGATAGTTTGACGGATTTGTATGGATTAGAGCTAGTTTAGAGTCCAAGATGTCGATCAATATTTGCAGAGATAACAATGACCCTTTTTACCGTTATAAAATGCCTCCTATTCAGGCCAAAGTCGAGGGTAGAGGTAACGGTATCAAGACTGCGGTTTTAAACGTTGCTGACATTGCTCGTGCGCTAAATAGACCAGCCCCTTACATTGTGAAGTACTTTGGGTTTGAACTGGGTGCTCAGACGTCGATATCAGTGGATAAGGACCGTTATTTGGTTAATGGTGTGCATGAACCAGCTAAGTTACAGGACGTATTGGATGGTTTTATTAACAAGTTTGTTCTGTGTGGTAGTTGTAAGAACCCTGAGACTGAGATTATCATTACCAAGGATAATGACTTGGTTAGGGATTGTAAAGCGTGTGGTAAGAGGACTCCGATGGATCTGAGACACAAGTTATCGTCATTTGTGTTAAAGAATCCTCCAGACTCGATGAATGGCTCCAAGAAGAAGAAGAAAGCAGCTACTGCGTCGGCTAATGTGCGTGGTGGTGGTGTGTCGATCAGTGATATTGCTCAAGGTAAATCTCAGGCGAACAACAGCCCCAACGGAACCACTGAGGCGTTGCAGGAGGATGAGGACGATGATGAGTTAGCTCGCCAGATCAACGCAGCAGCATCGAGCTTGGAGAAGATTGAGATGAAGGACGACGAGTGGGCCGTGGATATGTCAGAAGAGGCTATTAGGCAGCGTGCGAAGGAACTGCAGGCGTCCGCTGATGCGGCAAACGGTGAGATGAGCAAATTGGAAGAGTTTGGAGAATGGATACTGAAGGAAGCCGGTGATGACAAGGAAAATCTGCCCTCGGATGTCGAGCTTTTCAAGCAGGCAGCCGATATGGACGTTTTGAAAGATCCAAAAGTGGCTTGCGTGTTGGCACAATGTATCTTTGATGAAGATATCGTCAATCAGGTCGCCGAGCACGCCGCTTTCTTCACCAAAGTCTTTGTTACGCCAGAATACGAAAGGGAATTCTTGGGAGGTATCGAGAGATTCTTGGGTCTAGAGCACAAAGATATGATACCGCTGCTGCCAAAGATCTTGGTTCAAGTGTACAACAACGACATCGTTTCTGAGGAAGAGATCGTCAAGTTTGGTACTAAATGTTCAAAGAAATACGTGCCAAAGGACGTTTCGAAGAAGGTACGTAGGGCCGCTAAGCCGTTCATCACCTGGTTGCAAACTGCTGAGAGTGATGACGACGAGGAAGATGACGAATGATGTAGCATGTTTATATTGAACCCTTCTAAAAAATTGTTTTTACTCCAGGTGCATACGACACTGATTCGGCTTTGAGAGTTGCATTGACAAGTAGTTACTGCCATCTGCCGTTTGCTTGCCAAGTTTGGCCACTTCCGAGTGAGCCTAACGTGAGACGGTTTCTGAAGATTGGCTCACAGCTGAAGCTACTGGTGGATCGTGAAACCGCAAGATCATTGTTGACTCTGCATATGGTTTTAGGCCAGCAGGCAAAGCCATAGCCAATCGTGATGATTTGGCTTACTAGCCTATAGTTTAGCTGTTGTTGTCTTGGTTCTAGTAACGCGCTATTGTATATACTGGTAGACAGAAAGGTAAGATCGTAGATCTGAGCGTAGATTGCTTTAACAGACTGCTAAGATGGACAATGAGAGCCAAATAACGACTGATGGGTTGTCACCAATGTGTAGCCTCGAAACAAGGATCAAAAGCTTTCGAAATACGGCGATTATCGATGGAAAGAAATACCGATGGCCTTACACAGTTATACCTTTCGAAGGAATGGCGAAGCTAGGGTTCTTCTACTGTCCATTTAAGGATGCTGAACACAATGATGAAATCTGCAGGGATTCAGTTCAATGCGTATATTGTAAGAAAGTCACCCACGATTTCAAGGAATGTCGATCAAAGAAGAAGGATATTATTGAAACGATGATGAATGTTCTGCGACAGCATTTAGCTAACGCTGGAGAACCTTGTCTGCTGTCAAGCTTGAAGTTGCAAGCTTTACAGGATGTTTCCACTGGATTTGGAAGCGTTAAATGGGAAGAAACGCCAGTATTCTCTGATCCATTAGGTCAGACGGCTACTCATCTAAGGAAATTTACATTTGAGATGAATTGGAATTTTAAGAGTGATCATTTGACTGCGCAAAAAATGTCTGAAGCAGGACTTCTACGCTACGATAGCTCATTTACTGGTTTTGAAGACTTAACGGAGGGCCAAGTCCCCGACGCATGCTATTGTATCTATTGTAAGAGGCTAGTCGCATCATGGCAGCCGAAGGATGATCCATTACTTGAGCATTATAAGAGCTGTGACGGTAACTGTTTTTTCTTCAAAAGTATGAAAGAGGACATAAGTCATAGCGGAACTTTCCAAGATCTCCAAGACAAGCTATCCAACGACACGTTGGCCAGTGATACAAAGAAAGAGTCTTGCGGTCCGATCGATGTTGTGAGTGAAAAGGGAGACGCTAGATTTAGCAAGATCGGGGAAGAAGACAATAGTTCAGAAGGAGAGCCGGTACTTGTGTCAGGAAGCTCTCCGACAGCAGACGAAGTGGACGAAAAACTTTCATCACCTATGAAATCTCCTACTAGGAAAAAAAGACTGTTGAGAAAGTCTTCAACTAAGCGGTATTTTGAAGAGGATACCTCTAACGTATCAGAGATTAGTACCAACCAAGACAAAGATCTTGTGGTTGAATTCAAAGACCATGTTGAGAAAGCCAAAAAATTAGGCAGAAAAAATAAAATACTGGACGATAGTAGTGATGATTTCAGTTTTAGCGCCCAAGGGCAAAGCACGTTTGAAATACCCGCCATTCCGGTGCCTGCACCAGCAAATAACTTCGAAAAAGTTGACGAAGAGACGGAAGAGCATAGCGATGTATCGCAGAGCGGGAGGCCTGCTTCCCGCGAGCAACAGAAAGAATCTACACATTCTGATTTACACAACGGACGATTGAGTGCTATTCCAATTGACGGCGTTCTGAGTCCGGATACATCTTTGAGATCCAGCGTTGCATCCACACCAATTCACAGCCCGCAAACCGGTCTAGAGAAGAGCTTGCGGAGGATAGATCAACTTCCAGACGAAACCCAGCATCTTAGGCATCTCCAAGCCAGAAAAATTCTCTAGTGCATTCGCGGATAGCTTGAATGATGAACGTGTACGCGATTATCCGGGTCGGGCAGAAAACATAAGCTCTCTAGAAACTGGTACACCTATTAAGCACAGACCCGTACAAGAGAGCTCCAACCAGCAGTACCATGACATTAGTACAGCAGAACCGAAGGCACAACATAAATCCTCTAGTCCACCTCAGGCTCATCGAAGGTTCGACGAAGATCTTAAAAGCGTACCTGCCTCACCAGCTGGAAGGCTACAAGATGATACTAATCAACCTAATAATGAACACAGTATTCCACGCTTCAAGCTGGCAGATGAAAATCGAAGAATTGTCAAGGACTATTTTCATGACCTTCTGGTATACATCAACAAGAATGATGCCACTTTAGCTAACGATCACGATGGAGAGTTGACTTATTTCATGAGACAAATGCCGCCGGAGGAGCTGGATATGACCTTTACAACCTGGGTTGAAAGTAAGCTGGATAAAATAAAGATGAATTTTGCAAGGGATTGTGAGGAGAAAATGAGGACGCTTAGAATGGATTTCGAACGTACGCAAGACTTCATCTCCTCACTGGAAGATGAGGAAACCATTACAAGCATTGCCAGGAGGTTGAACTTACTATGATTTTAAAAATTACGCCTTTACTACAAGGCATGCCTATTCTCTTGGTGCGATTTGAAAAATGCTATAGGTGGTGTACAACTATGTGTTGATACATAACACTGTTAGATATCTAATGAAGGAAATTTTGATGGAACTCATGACCCGCTAAGCGTCTTCCAAGATGGTTTCATCATCAGGAGTTTCCGCTCGTTCATCTATGTTGTTGTTATTGGCCTCTGCAAGAGGTCTCAGCCCCGTTACACCCACGACTGGCGGACCTCTGAGACCGAATTGTATGATACGCATCTGATCAGGTGTCATTTGCATATTATTCTCGAATTGACGCCAAATGGCTGGCTCTTCAGAATCTTCGTTATCATTTCCATTGTTAACGGTCCATGCCGTCCGTTGATGGGCTAATAATAGCTCCCGTTGCCTCGTTAATAAAGTTATACTGTCCTTGAGGTAAAGTCTCAGGACTACAGTTGACAACTTGTATTTCTGAAGCAGTTCTATAAACTTCTCGATGAAGAGAAGTCTCCAGATGGAGAGCCCTCTGATATCGGGCTGTATATTGGATTCATTTGTGCGTGCTTGGATTTGTGAGATCTGCCTGTTTAGTTCTACCATTTGCATGTAAATTTGCGCCATCTCATGAAGTAAAAATCCCGTAAATTGAAATTGTACCCTAGCCAAACTTGCAACGTTTACTTCGAAATCGTTGACGCGATCATCTAATTCATGCAATTTTCTAACAATATAGCAAAGTTCATTATTGAGATCGGGATTAGCTCCTGGTGCAACGACAGTATCCAGATCGTCATATTCCTCATCAAAAGGATCCTCGCAAAATTTTCGATCGACTTGTGATAGCAACAAGGTTATCTCGTCCGAAGACAATTCAGCGTTCACAGGAGGGGTTTCATACCAGTTGAAGACATCTTCCAATCTGTCGAAATCAATATTTTGGAATAGAAAATCATTATTAGCGCCATTCATTTGGCTTAAACCGGTAGCCGCCAAGATAGCAGCTGAGTCTTGATTCAAATCTCGTGTAATTCGGTTGATCCCATCCTCCAGATCTTCCCCTTGTTGAAGCATATTCTTAGAGATAATGTATTTGGTTAGAACGTCGCGAAGGTCTGTTTGTGGGCCGCTTGTAGGCGTTGTCAAACTCATGAGATAATGCCGAAGTTTGTGAACACCTTTCCCAGAAAAGACGCAGAATATTTGACGCTGGTTATCACTGAAATCATTCGGAGCGGGTCTGCAAAATGCCGTTATATCAGGCCTTAAAAATGACGGCACTGCAGTGAGTGACAAATGCGATAACCGGGGACATGCCATTAGCAACTCGTAAATTGGGTAGATAGTTAAGTTCGAGCAATATGACAGATGAACTCTCTCTAAGCTATCATTCCTGCCTCTCAATGATATCATGTTTAGTAAACCCTCATCAGTCATTTGAGAGCATTTAACTAACCCGATCCTTTTCAGCTTAGATAGGTCAGATAATTCATAAAGCGTACGGTTTGTGAGGTTAGTGCAACATGCAAAATCCACATACTGTATCCGAGGGCAAGATTGAACTAAGACTCTCACTCCCTGGTCGCTTATATTGAAGCAATGACCAAAATGGACTGTCTGAAGATTCTTGCCTAGTCTAGCCAAGTGATGCAATGAGTAGTCCGTAATCCTGCTACACTTACCCAAAAAAACATTCCTTAATTTCGGTGCAAGTTCAACGACTTTTTCTATCGTCTTGTCAGTAATGTTCTCGCAACCTGACAGATCTAGTAATCTTAACGCAGGTAATTGTTTAACCTTCTTCGGGAGCTCCAAGAATAGTTTATCTGATACGTTAGTGTTATGCGTAATTCTGAACTCCCTTAACTGTGTCAACTTGCTAAACAGTTTCAAAAGGCTATGATCGTGGATATTTGGACTTAGAGTGACATCCACCTCTACCAACATGGGGCATTTATCTGCGAACAAATTTATCAGCTCATCATCCATATTATTGTTTGCTGTTATCTTTACTCTCTTCAACATGGGTGCGTGTGTAATGAAATTATGCAATGCTCTTGATGTTACATTTTTCGCCTGCGGAACGTAAAATCCTTGAACTCTGGGACAACTTTCAGCTAAAGTATCAAATATGTCGTCCGATATCTCTCTTATCCCGGTGATATCAACACTTTGTAGGTACTTGCATCCTTTTAAAACAGCTGAGATAGATTTACTGGTGATGTTCTTACAAAAGACCAGCGTCAGGCGCTCAAGGTTCTGGCAACCAACAAAACTGTAGAGCTCCTCGTCATGCATGTGATCACCAACAAAGGAAAAATTGAGCCTCTTGATCATAGAACGATAGTTGAATACTGTTTCGTCAGGACGCATCATCATGGTCCTCATGAAAAGTTCCAATTGAGATTTTTTGTTGATATGAGGGCGGTAATATAGTATTTTCACAATAAATTGGGCCCATAATTTGCAAACTGTAAGCAAATCAACAATGTCGAGTTTGTGACTCAATTTCTCGAGTACTAAATGCAAAATTTCCGAGGGTAGGTAATGTAATGGAAAAACTCTGTAAGACGTGGGCCGTTCCCTGGTTTTATCAGCAGGCGCTGCAATAGTGTTTATCAATGTCTTAGAACCCCACGACAGTTCCTGCAGGCGTATAGGCATTGATGATTCAGAGGGATCGAGTGATTCAATCCATTGCTGGAAGTAATCAGTAGGATTGGGTACCTCTCTACCTTCCGATTTCGCCTTGCAATAGGCATTCATCGCTTTTCTGTACTCTTCCACCACTGTTAAAAATTTTGCCCGCAAACTCTGCAACTCCATCGTCTCTGTCTCAATCGCCCGCAGCCTAACTCTCTGCAGTTTATTCGAATAGTTAGCAGCTTGCGCAGAGCCTGCCTCTTGGATCCTTTCCAGATCAGTGTTCCTCGTACTTATTTCATTCAGTATGGTATTCCTTCGATTTTCAATCACGTCGAGAAACGCCTGAACTTTCTGTTGCAAAGCGATTTGAAACAAATTCAACTTTCTCAAATCCTCAGGTTGCAAATTAGCCGATCCCGGAACACCGTTCAACATGTTCGCTTGAGCTTCAGCAATGATACTGCCTCCGCCAATACTTCGTTGCCCTACTGAACTCCCATTGATGCCTTGTCGCCTCTCACCGGACCCTGATTGGCCATTTGAGTGATTATTCGACCTATGAGCGTTAAACCTAAACATATCACGAAGCGCTGTTTCATTTTGTGCGATCCTGGAGACTCGCTGACGGTGCTCTCGCGATACCGCCTCCCTGCCTTGCTGATTTAACGACTCTCTGGCAGGAACTGGATTGGTAAACCAACCTGCAGGAAGACCTCCCGGCATATTACCAGGAGCATTATGGCCGTGGCGATCGCTCATTTCCTCGATAATCCCACAAGGGCAAAATCCGACTAAAACACAGTCCGGGAGAACTAAGCAAGTGTCACTCTAACGAACAGCACCGCTACCTTTACCACTATCCTCCCGATACTTCTGCGACTGTGTCTCTTCGCTTGTGAGACTACCTAGTAGATCGGGAAGGGATAGCTTGCCGACCTTTTGTGATTGTCTCTCTATACGAAACCTTAAATAACTGAAAAGTGCGGTTCAAATCAAGTTGAACAGTCTGGTAATCATCTCTATAAAATGATAGTCGTCGGAAACTGAGACGGGATGAGTACCTGTATTCAGATGAAGCTCCATCGGTAAAGTGTAGCCCGTACTTGCTGTAGTTTTATTTTGTGTAGTTTTTTTCCGGTAGAAAATGCAGCTCTGGGAGCTCATTGACCAAACATGCCATGGTTCTTTAGATGAGGGTCCTGGCTAGAGGTACTCTTGGTGGGATGAATTAGATTCGTAGAGTTGTTTTGGTTGGTGAGGCTCAATTGAGGGAGCGAGATGTGCGTTCCGTTGTTGAGCGACATCATGTCGAACTGATTGGATAGGTCTTCGCTGTTCACAGGATACCCGCTGGTGGCGAAACCGGGGAAGATGCCGGGATAGTTTGAGTATCCGAGGTTCCATGCGCCGTTATTTGAAGTTGGTACTGAGGGCTGACCAGCAGATGGCGCGAGTCCGCTATGTCTTGATCCGTTGCTCCTAACACTTGACACGGACAGGCCTCTGAGGTGAGTGCCGTCCGGGTTGAAAACCTGAGAGATACTCGAGGAATGTTTGCCCTGAGAGTTGTGCTGAGAAGTAGCGGGTGTTAAGCCTACTTCCTCCATTAGGCGGCGGTGCTGCTGCGATGGTGTCGATTCCATCAGGACTTTGCGCACCTGCCTCACGGCGTGATTTCTTAAATCGCCCTCCAATGATGACATGGTCAAAACCTTGTATATGAATGTAGGCCCGTAGTTAGTATCGCAAAGGATTTGACGAAGGGGTAAAGCTGGCTCATCGGTTATCGGGTCACCAAAAATCTCATGCGCTATTTTCTTCCTCACAATGTCATCGCCTCTATAATTGAGCAACTTAAGGACTGTTAGGGACGCTAGCCGATGGCGACATAGCTCAACCATGTGAGATAATAGTCTTGGCGCTAACATAGAGTGCTTATGACGTAGCGAGCAAGTATCCAAAAACCAGCTGACCAGCAGGGTACCATTGCTATTTGTTGCCAGATACTCAGCATAGAGTACAATCATGGCGCTAATAACCAGCATTTCCTCATGCGTTATGATATCGTGTGCTTCAAGACACGCTCTAACGGCTCGTGCCCCGTATCTGTTTTGGGCGATCGTCCAGAAATTTGCCGCGATGCTTTCGAAGATGAAGCTATTCCAAGGGAAACCAAATCTGAGGACGCATTGAATAACGTAATTACCAAACTGGTCGTTGAACAGTGGTGTGCAATAGTCTTTTACCCCATTGGTTACGAGCATAATCTGTCTCGGTGTGCGGGCCATCGATATCATTTTCTGGCAGGCCCAGGTACCGTTCTTGTGAATGCCCATAGAAGTCAAATATTTGCTTGTCTTTCTTAACATGATGTCCTTGATGATATCCGTTGAATGCGTAAATAGTTTTTGAACAATAGTGTTTCCCAAATAATCAGAGCTCAACTCTGGCAATTCATCTAGCATGGCAATAGCAAGTTGTTCAATCTCTATGTCGGGGATAAGGTTGGCATCGATGTTTTTCCTTAGTTCTCTCAATTTCGGAGCATCAAACTCCCTTACGGCCAAAGGCTCGGGCAAAGGCCCAAAATCAGTTGTATCGGATGTTCCGCCATGTTTCAAAGCATTGTTAATTATGTGAGTGGTTTGCGTTTGATCAAACGATGTATCGAATGATTTCATTATCCCTTCAACTGCACCGATGTACTTTTGAAACGGCGGAGGTGGCAACGGGAAAGGACACTGTTCCTTTTCATTTTGGCCGCTATGCCCAAATCCCTGATTGGAGCTGGAATGCGCATGTGCAGGTTGAGGATGTGAATCTGGTTGTTGATGACTGAATATTGGTAACGATACGCTTCCTTGCTGTTGAAAAGTCATTGTACCATTGAATAGTTGTTCCTGCAGCAATGGTTGAGGAACTGCATCAGAGCCCACATTTCCGCTCGCCCTGGGTGAAACCACCACTTGGGGGGTCTGTTGATGCATTGGAAGAACCTTTGCAAACGATACGCAACTTGGTGCTCCGATCATTGAAACTTCCTTTCCCTGTAGCGCTTCCAAAGCACGAATAGCGCTTTCAACGCTGTCAAATTCGACAAGAGCCATATTTAAACCCTTTAGAGTAGTAGCAGAAATAACGACACCGTATTTGGAACACAAAGTTGCTAAGGAAGCACTTGTCAAATTCACGGCATTCATCAGCTGTGGTTGTTGCTGCTGCAGGGAAAAAACGTTAGAGATCGAAATGGTGTTTGTTGGTAGCAAATTAGAAATCTGGTTGATCGCTGGCACCAGCGGATCTGTAGTGACCCAATTTATCGATCTGGGATCAATGTCATCCTCTATAAAAGGTACCTCTTGCGGTTGAGTAGCGTGCGCCTGAGAAAGCGTGTAAGTAGAAGTAGCACGCGACCTTGGCTGCTCATAAAGAGGAGCATCCGTGTAGATACTGGAAGCATTCGATAGCGACCGTGGCCTGTTGTTCTGCGACCACATTGAGCCTGGAACGGTTAAATTTATGCTATTAGTACCGCCAGCTAAAGTGGCGTTAGCGTTAGACGAAGGAATAGCTGTATCAAAATATGTGGTACTAGTCGAATACTCATTCAGAGGACTTGTATTGGTGGCGCCTAAGCTGTTCTGATTAATGTTATTACTGTTGAACTGAAGTAAATGTTGTTGCAACGGATCGCCGGGGCTCTGGTTATTGGACCATATGACACTTGAACTTCCGTTATTGGCCGGAATAGATGACATGGAAGTGATTTGCGAGCTTATAGTGCTATTCCTAGTTCTCGAAATGCGATGCTGAGGTAGTCCCGACCCACCAAACGTAAAGGAATCATTAGACGTCCTGGGCTGAACCAAAAAGTTGGCATCCGGAAAATGCACCAACTTCTCCACCTCATGCGGAGGCGTCAAACTCTCGGTACCCTCTATCGGAATGGTACCAATTGACTGTATAAAGTTCTTACCGTTAGCTCGAGCCGCAAATGCATTGCCGGAATCCACTGTCGACTCTGAGCTATTGTTATTGGGACTATCATCACCAGGTGCTTTGCCCTGTGTCCCTTTCTTCGAGTGGTGTAATTTGGCACTAATAGAAGGCAAAAGATTGCTTAAAGTATTCGAAAACTTCCCAGCACGCGACCGGTACGACCCAAGTTTCTGCGGTTGCACTTCCACATGACCTCCCGAGCTCGGCCCTTGCATTACATCTTCCTCATATATCGGAATCGTAATCCCGGGGTCAATTACTTCTGGAATATTAGACAAGGCACCTCCGTTGGCTACCGTATCGCTCCTGAGCACTTTTTTGTCGGACATAGCCCAAACAACTGACTCTAACAAAAATAAGACTCAACAGCTGTATAGAAATCAGGAATACCCTACACCTTGGCGAATTCAGCAACGGTGAAACCGAAATCAAACCAAAATCCCACTATTCAGAGTAGTACCTTTGCTAGCTGTTATGTACGAGTCAATGAATAGCCTATTACCCTAGAACACTGAACCAAAGCTTACAAACCTATTTGATCTCTACCCTCTCGAACAATTGGAATGCCCCTATTAAGCCAGGACTTGCCAGTATGTAACAAGGTCGAGTCTTATAATTAAAGCGCTCTTTTCGTCTCTGTTTGTATTAGGCGCAGTTGCCCCATGATCACTGTATACGGAGACTCCATAAATACTCGCTGAATTGCCATCGGCGCTTAAGAATGATAACCACAAAGAACTGGAACACGTCGGGAGGAGTTCATATGGTCTCATGGAGACCATATGAGATGCTCTGGGGTCATTGCGAGATATGCCGGGTTTGATTTGAGGGTTCTGCGGGTTGTAGCGCTTCGCTAATTTTAGCCGCCGAGGAAAGAAGACATAGGGGCTAGCAGAAAGTATGCAATTTGGATCGCGTAATGGAACTTAGATTACACTGGAGAGGTTCAAATGCCTTCTCTGGATCAGAGGACGGGTGGGGAAATCCTTTCGGTTGAGTTTTTACCTTCCGATGTATCAGGGGCGCGACGCTGCTAGAAGGGTGATGGTAACACAGGCAGATGGGATAGTGCAATGCTTTGAGCTACGAAAGAGGCTACAGTAGGTTGGCGGTTGTTTCCTTGTAAACCGCTTGAAGCGGCACGTGACCCTTAAGGCTAGTAAAAGTCATACTGCTGAAAAGGGAAGTTGGTAAACAAGAGAAGGACGCGATCGATGGATGTCGATCAAGGATGATAAATATGAATGGTTATCCACATCCTTCCTGATGATTCAGTTTGTCAGGCTTTGAGCTGGACAAGTGCTTCTTCGCCTCTTTTGATTAAGCCAAATGGGTGATAATGCGGACGAGACGATGGATTCCTTGTTAAAGGAAATCGACGATGAGATGGACACAATCCATTTGGACCCCCAGACTTTGCAGCAAGATCAAGGCGAGAAGAGAACCCGAAGATGGAGCATACCGCTGCAGGAAATTGGAGATGAGACAATGGAAATGTTGGTATCCCATAATACTATGCGAAACATAGAGATCAAAGGCACTCCCGAGTTGCAAAAACAAGAAGACGCTAAAGAATCCACGCCAATACCGGCCATGAGAAAGTCAGTCGTGTTCAGTGAAGGGATTAATTTGCACGAGTATGCAGACGGAAGCGCCGACGAGCAGAAAGATAGCGACCATGAATCAGTCAAGATAGATACAACGTGGAAAAAGTCCTCTTTTGTGCCCTCAACTGAGTTGGCAAGCGAGATCAACCAGTCACTGATTGTCGAGGCTCATTCGGATTCCGATGAGGGACAGGAAGAGCACGATCTCGTGCTCACAACACAAGATCTATTAGAGCATACTGTTGTTGATCTGGATCAAAAATTATCTCATATGTTTGATAAAAATCGGAACGCCCATAGGCTTAAACTTGTAACTGAAGAAATGGACGAAGAAGCTACGGAAAGAGACGAGCCTTCTAAAATCGAGTACACCTTACAGTCAACAAAACCGCTGACAGTCGGAGTTTCGGAGAACGTGGAAGAGGCAAGTCTGATACATTTTCAAACTACTGAGGATGCTGGAGAAGCAGATGCCGATGAAGATCAGGATGCTGAGCTAACTTCCGAGTATATGAACGAAATCAGACATTCGCCCTCTAAAATACCTCTAACGAATACAGTAAGCATCAACAATTTCAGTATCCGTCAGCAAAGCGGGGACCCGCAAACGCGGCTATCTTCTGGTTCGTCCTGCTGTGACAGCGTGGCGGATCTAAAGACTACGGTACAACACGACAAATACAATTTGTTGGAATCCAATAATACTCTCGTTGGACAACGTGAGGAGAACTACTACAGTGATACAGGTTCTTTCTCGCACCATGAAACACTGGCCACTCATCCGAACGCCTCCCGTATTTTCAGTGTAGCGACATCCGGCGATGGCTATAAATCTGCAAAAGAGATGGCTTATAGCGTTTGCTCGACATCGTCAAACGAAGGTGTACCAGTTCGTCCCGCCCCTAGGTTAGCCGAAGGCTCGGTCGAGGATTTAGACATAGCAGTTGGTCTCGTGAAAAGCAGCAATTCAACATCCACGGTCGCTGAAAACTTAAATCTTGGGGATGAAGGTGTTGTTACGGACAATGAAGATCTCGGTGAACTGTCATCTGATAAGGAACACTATCCTCCTCAACTTCCACAGTTGCCTAACCTGGCCTTGCGAAAGGTTGAGCGGCAAACCAGAAGCATAGCTAAAGAATATTCGGAGGCAGGGGAAACTAAAATTTCGAGCGATAACAAAGACCTTGATATCACCTCAGCTGATTTGGTTGAAAAACAGACCACTAATGAGCTTGTGCCGCTTTGGGTGTCTGATAAGACAGTCGAGAGTTGCACCGCCGCTACGGAACTTCAAAGCCAAGAGGGCGCCTCTAGCAAAACCCCAATTGCCGACCAGGAGACATCCGAAAATTCCAGCATAGAATGCAGCAAAGCATATGTTGCGGAACTTGCGGGGCAGGCGGACATTTTATCTGAAATACAACCAGCAAATTCTGACGAAGAATTTAGTGCGCCAAATGATAGGCAGGCAGACACTGAAAATCGCAATGAGACCGAAAGTTCCATGCTGCCGCAGGTCGCTCGCATGGGCTCTCTATTCCTCGATAACCCTTTCATGGACGAGTTTGACACGTCTGCGGAATCGATAGATTTGACGAGATCAGTGAAACCCTCCAGTTACCTGTCCATATGGCATATGCAGGAAGAAGATATAAAGTCAACGTCACCCGCATTAAGCTTCAACTCTCAATTTTCGCGCTATACGAACTCGACCGACACTTCTGCTGTCAATAGCAACCTGGAGCATACTTTTAAGTTTAAACCAAGAGTTATAAGCCGGAGCAAGTACTATTATCCAGAATCACGGTACGAAACATCAAACTATAATGATGATTACGTGATCACAAAACGCGCGACAGCGTTGGACCCATTAAGACGAGACACTATCATCTCAAAAAAGATACAGGAGAACATCAAAAATCAAAGAAGCCTGTTACCAACGTTACATTATTTGCGTGAAGATTATACGCCAGAAGAAAGTTGTGACCAAGAAGCGAAATCAAATGATAAAGATGATCAAAGCTTGACTGAGAGCGCAGATCTTACCGTCTCGGCAGATATGACTTCGATTAGGGAGCCAGAGAGCAATCAGCTTCTGCTTTTACCATCTCTACCTGATTTCGACTTTGGGGAGGAATTCGCTTCTTATCTCGAAGCAACAACAAACGACAACAGATCAATTCTTCATCAATCCAATGATGAGCGGGGAAACTACAACCTCTGGGATCATAATAACGAGCTTTGTGCTCCAACTTCGCCGGAAAGGAGTGTTGTTTCGGTCGCTGCACTTCATAAACTGTTAGGTAACGAAAACAGGATGAGTGAGCCGTTAAAGAAAGATGCGAGCAGCGTGGGATCTAATAACGTCATCGGGGTCCTCAAGACTCCCGTCAAGGAAGTATCTGTCGGCAGGGGATTGAGCCTCAAAGGATATGAGGCCATGGTCAGTGAAGGCTTTGGTTCCGAAGGTTATTCGAGAAGAATTAAAAAGCATGGCAGTGATGAGGACGCTTCGGCAGCTCTCTCTATAAATCGGAGCCCAAGTCCTAGTCCAAGTCCTGTGAAGAAGACTCACGTCGGCAGTCCTTTTAAAGTGAAAACGAGAAGAAAAGACATCTGCAATGAAGAGACGAAAAAAAATAACCAACCGTCTGATGACAATTCGAGACAGGACAACGATCTTGAAGTCAATGATTCCCAGCATCATTTAAGCAGTTGCAATGAACCGGAAGCCGAACGCGCTTGCACGACTGATGATCCGGCGCAATTGGTTGTTTTACCTGACCGAGGCAATCTATATTTAAAGCTGAAGAATATCACTGGTCTCTTGCTGCAAAATATAAAGCACCATAAGGCCGAATTCTCGGTTGAGTTTGATAATGGTACGAACACTGTTCAGACCAAATGGCAACCCGTGACAAGCAACGATATATGTGATATCGATAAAGAATTTGAGATTATTTTGGGTAATGATATGAAGAGAGTCTCAAAGCTAATCATCACGTTAAGATGTCGCTATCAGTCACCAAAGTTTCAGCTTCAAGAGGTTGTTGAAAAAATTCCAGTCGGCAGGAAGTTTCCTTTCGGAAAGAGTAAATTTGAGTATCAAAAGCGATTTGTACAGAAAACCCCAGCACAAGACGAATGGGATTTCTTATTCGCCAGAGATGGATCTTTCGGTCGTTGTGAAATCAATCTTGATGAGGCCTTTTTAGGCGGGGTCAAGTTCTGCAATAGACCTCTTACCTTCACTATGATAAACGAGTGGGCCCGTAAGCCCGATCCAACTTCCTCGAAAAAGCTGCATGAACTACCAAGAAGATTACCATATGCGATAGGGACGTTGAATATTGAAGCATGTTACTTGGAGCGGACTTCTTCCCTCGAGAGGTTCCCCAAAACTTTACAAATTGCCCGGAGCATTATTTCCAAGTATATGCAGCAGCAAGCAATCTTCAAAGAAGGATATATGCTGCAGGAGGGAGGCGACGTGCAGAACAACATTCAGAGACGTTTTTTCAGGTTACAGGGCAATAACATACTTGGATACCATGAGATTACTAGGCAGCCAAAACTAGCCATAAACTTGCTGAAGGTGGTGAGGGTTTTTGGTCCTGGGGACATTCCAAAAGAAGGTGAGAGAAATCTGACAGATCTTGTACTTTTCAGCGGATGTTTCCATCTAGTGTTCGATAATGAAGAAAGGATCACATTCAGCACTGAATCACCAAAGGATGGTGAGGACTGGTGCAATAAAATAAGAGAGGTGGTCAGTCTCAACCGGTGTCATCAACCGTGGGTGAAATATTCTCATCAATCCATCAACTTAGATCATTAAGTATATAAAGGAAAGAAAAATGCATGGTACATAATCATTTAGTATCACTAATTCGTTAATCAACAACGTATTTCATCATTTTTTCTGCGTATGCGGGTTCATTGGTGGCATCATACCTGGCATGGGGAAAGGAGAAAACCCACCAAACATCGGCAGAGCTGGAAAGCCATGGGGCGCCATCGGGCGGCCCGGTACACTCTGATTTAAAGGTGTATTCGATTTTATGCCACCAGACATGTCAACTCCCCTCTGGTCAATTTTTTTCGGACCACCTAGGTTACCTTGCTGCTGTAACGTGAGAAGTCCCATGAGAATCTTGTGAGGATTGTATTCCTGTTGCAGCTTTTCTTGCCTGTGAAGATACTCCATCCATGTAAACTCGTTAAATCCATAATTGAAATAATCACTGAGGTTAGCGCCAGGCTGCCTCCAGGGCTTCTCCTTCAGTACCTCAGGATCTAAGCTTGTTACCGGCTCGCCTTCGAATGTGCCTTCAGCGTTAAGATCAATTGTTCCTGTGGGCGGAGCTGTCGTTTTCGCTTTAGCCTCTGCGTTGACTTCCGCACTAGCGGTGTCTGCAACTTCAGTGGTGGTTGCGACAGCGATGCCACTAGATTGAGGAGCACTACTAGTTCCCACACCAGAGACAACCTTTGAGTCTAATCTTGTTGTGTCTGCACCGGTACTGATGATAAATTCCACATCTGAATCGCTATCACTTTCGGATGAACCATCACCACTATCACTTTCCTCGCTCGAATCATTGCTTCCATCGCCGCTTCTAATTCCGGTGGCATCATTAGACAGCCTTTGTCGTTTGCTTAAGGGCTCCTCATCAACACTAATCCCCTGTGACGTTCTTTTCGTGCCCACTTCCGCCTGCTCTGTATCGGAACCATACAGAAATTTATCATCTTCGTCCTCACTAGAACTCATTTTAGGCAATTTGACACTCCGATGGCTTCTCTATCTCCCAAAGCACTTCGGTCTTTTGAAAGCCATCTATCATTTGACTTTGTAGGTTCTCACCTACAGAGTGAGATATCTGAGATGTGTCAATTTCGTCAGATATGATGCTGAAAGGAAAGGCTGAAATTAGATGATTGTCATTTTAACGAAGCGCTGTCCAACTTTTCAAATCTTCATCGATATATCAGGATCGCTGTTTAAATGATGTCTTTTATCTGATGCCTTGACCATTTAGTACAACTTTTGGTTTTATCAGCTCGCTTTATTCCTTTTTGATGATACCCCAAATAATGCCCTTTTCAAGTGCTAAATGTTAATTTCTGACCACACACTCCGAACTCGAAAAACATGACATTGACAACCTATGGATTCTCAATCTACTTTTATTTATGGTATCACATGAGTGCTTGCTTGGCCTTTTATTGGAAGTAAGTCTTGCTGAACTTGTACGAAATTTCCTGGAACCGTACCTTATCCGAGTATTCCTGATCTTTGGAGCCTGCTGTGAAGTACCCGGCATACCTCGATAATTTCAGATTGACTGCCTTGACAAATTGAATCTCTTCATCAGTGGGCCGATGTGAGCAGCTCGCTGCTGGAACTGCGTTTGACGTCTGTATCGAGTAGTGATACGACCGATCTGTTGTTTCCAAGACAGATTCATCCTCGTTAATCTCTCGAGAGGATAGATCGATTGCAGCGTCCTCGCATGCGTATGTTCTCGGAACACATGCGTCATTATCGCACGCTTCAGTCGTTTCCGGCTTGTACGTGGGATAAAATGTCGAATACAACGACTTATTCTGCTCTTTGGCTCCAAAGAACACCTGGTAGTCCTCGTATTCCGAATTCGCCTCCTCATGTATGCTATCGTAATAATTCTGAAACGCGCTCGTTCTCTTGGAGAACGTCGACGACATAGAGGAAGATCTAGAAGTCATCATGGGCGAAATAAAATCCTTCTTCTCCGGATTTTCTTCAACCACCAGCTGCTGCATCTGAGGCACATAGTCTATTATTTCCTGTTTATTAACGAGATGGATCGGCTGTGTATGAACCAAATGATGCAATTGCGACGATTCAAAGAAACTATCAGCTTCATAATCATCCAACTCTTCGTATTCCTCTTCATAGTTATCCGGCTGCAAATAGCATTCGTATATATCGTTGGGCTTGGCGGCTACAGAACCATTGGCGGCGGAGCCGCCATGATGAGGATCGAAAAAAATATTTTCCATTTTCCTCGTGATCGTCTTTGACAATCATTTAAGATAAAAACTCCAACACAAGTCTTACTGGCAAGCCAGATACCAGTGATTACCACCACATTATATATGATTCGTATTCATCTTAATTATAGCTATACTCCTTAACTTACGCAATACAAAGCCCTGTATCACAGCTTCTTACTGCCATCTCTTACTGTTTACTGATCGCTTCGGTGACGCGTAAAGTAACCGATTCAATACAAAGCTAGCGCTTGTTGAGCCGCCAGCAGGCTTTGACAGCTGGTCCTCAGAAGCTTACGCACAACCAGCGGACAGTTGCCCATCGCCCCGCATACCCATGCAGGCTTTAAGTGAGCCAAATGCGGTAATATGATACGCAGGAACCGGAGTGGAAGGGTATGTGGAATCGGTTGCTATTACCCAAAACGGCGCAGACAATGGTTCTCTCGCATGGGATGTTTGGTTCGAGAGAAGGTGGATCGGCATTGGCGTCCTATTTAGGAAACTTGATGCAAGAGGGGTGGAAACTTTAAGTCCGTGCAGATAGAGGGGCAGGAAACAAAAGAAATAATGTAGTTGGACTGCTCTTGGAGTTGTACCTCCGTACACCCTGGTTTTTTACATCCTTGCACCCTAGGATGATCTTTTTTTTCTCTGTCGCACCGCCCTCTACGGTGGATTGGACCACGCAGCGCGGCGCTGGACAACAGTCCTGTCTCGCTGTGGTACGCAGAGCGGCATTGTCGCCGGACGCTGGAGAGCAACGGTTTGTAGCTGAAAAATTATACAAGTTGAAATTTGAACCACAGAGTGTAGCTGTATTGAAGAGCACTATACCAAGACAAGTGAGACAAAATGTATGGCATAACGTTATGACAGCGATGGAGAGAATTGACTAGCTTGCAGGGATACCTGCGTGCCCCCGGATCGCAGGTTCCCTGCGATCCGGCAAAAGCATAGAAGCAAGACTCAGCGGTCTTTCCACAGCACCGAACTCCCTTACTAACAACGAAACTCAAACAGGGCTAAGAGAACTAAGAAGGTCGGTATCACAGGTAAGTACGGTGTCCGTTACGGTTCCTCCTTGAGAAGACAGGTCAAGAAGCTGGAAGTCCAGCAACACGCCAAATACGACTGCTCCTTCTGCGGTAAGAAGACCGTCAAGAGAGGTGCTGCCGGTATCTGGACCTGTGCTTCCTGTAAGAAGACTGTTGCCGGTGGCGCTTACACCGTTTCCACCGCTGCCGCCGCCACTGTCAGATCTACCATCAGAAGATTGAGAGAAATGGCCGAGGCTTAAGCATCGTTTCACGTCATCTTGCAATTCCACCTACAATCCATGCACACCGCAGTATAAACTATTAGTATATTAATTTTTATGTCACGTGTGTATCTGAATTCACTCAATCCGTACGAAACCACGTGGGAGCGCCCTGTCCGCTCTTCGGCTCCGATAACGCATGCAGGTCCCGCTGTCCCGGCGGACCGAGGAACCTCCCCCGGCTAAATGGGGGCATCTTCAGATCGCTCCGCACGGCGCGTCGCGCCAGGAGAATGTGACGCTACAATATTCGTGAAATAACGTTAAATCTACAAGCCAATTGCTGGCACTAGCTGCACTGCTTGCTCTATTGTTCCACAAAGGTCACAGTTGTAGCGGAAATATCTACGCCGAGACACTTCGTGACCATCAGTTACCGTAGACGGGTGAGTCAACGCTCAAACTCGCTGCTACGACCGTGGCACAGAAGCACATCTCACTATCTGACTATCTATATTTTTTTCCTTACCCCGGAGACGACCATCAAGCCGAGGGGTGTCCGCTATGCATGAAAGGATGTATCTTGTCGGTGATAGTAGAGTAGTCGGGCTTTATGGTATATATATAAGGTAAAAGCGAGTGGAATCTAGCGGTCGTGTTGTTGATGCTCTAGGATTACAATTGTGGCTTGAGGGTTGATCGTCATTCTTGGGAAGTTTTGACACTGTAATTGCTTCAATCGTTCTTTTGTATCGAATATATTCGCTCGAGATATAGACCTTTGAGGTTACTGCACACCCATTCTCTTGAGCAAGACGTTAGATTGCGAGGAAGATGTCACAGAAGAAAAAATCGTCGAATCCAGTGGTTAATCTGATTGCTGGTGGTACAGCGGGGCTGTTTGAAGCGCTATGTTGCCATCCGCTGGATACTATTAAGGTTAGAATGCAAATTTACAGGCGGGCAGCGTCTGGAGAGGTGAAACCGCCGGGATTTCTGACCACGGGGAGGACGATCTACACGCAGGAGGGTTTCCTGGCGCTGTACAAGGGTTTGGGTGCGGTTGTGATTGGTATTATCCCGAAAATGGCTATAAGGTTCTCGTCTTATGAGTTTTGTAGGAGTTTGTTGGCGGACAGGGCGACTGGGACCGTCTCCACGGGTAACACTTTCATTGCGGGTGTTGGGGCAGGTATTACCGAGGCCGTGCTGGTGGTTAATCCGATGGAAGTGGTCAAGATCAGGCTGCAGGCGCAGCATATGAGTCCCGCGGAGCCCGGAGTGAGTCCCAAATATAGGAACGCAGTTCACGCATGCTACACCATTGTTAAGGAGGAGGGGATCTCAGCATTGTATCGAGGAGTCTCGTTGACTGCAGCAAGACAGGCCACCAACCAGGGTGCAAACTTCACGGTTTACTCGAAACTGAAGGAGTTCCTACAGAACTACCACGGCACCGATGTACTGCCTCATTGGGAAACGTCGTGCATTGGGTTGATCTCTGGTGCCATTGGCCCCTTCTCCAACGCTCCTTTGGATACCATAAAGACTAGGTTGCAAAAGGATAAATCTGTCTCCAAGGACTCTGGTTGGAAAAGAATCGTCTCTATTGGAGCGCAATTGGTCAAAGAAGAGGGTTTCCACGCTCTTTACAAAGGTATCACTCCTAGGGTCATGAGAGTCGCTCCGGGTCAAGCCGTTACCTTCACCGTGTATGAATTTGTCAGGAGACATCTCGACAACATGGGGATCTTTAAAAGCAAAAAAGAACAACCACCAAAACCATTAAAATGATCTCAACGCCGCATTTTCTCTTTAAAGAATAGCATTCGCAGTTATGTATAATGATCAACTGAAAATATTCCTTACCTGAATAGCTCTCACCGCTCTTGCTGCGTTCGGATCGAGCGTTAGTCAGTCTTCAACTAAGCTCTGCCAAGACTTTAGAAGGAAAAAAAAATTGCCATAGCAACCAGTAATCGCAAAGCGTAAATAAAATAAGCTTGGCACGAGCAAAGGGTGGCGAGTACCATATATAAACGACCATATTGCTCTAAATGTCCGGTTATAGTCTTCGAGAGTTTACTAGAAAGAACTAAGGATGGCAGTTCCGAAGGACTATACATTGTCAAACGGTGTTAAGATCCCAAGTCTGGCTCTCGGGACTTATGACATACCACAACATGATACCGCAAGAGTTGTGTATGAAGCTTTGAAATGCGGTTACAGACATTTCGACACGGCTGTCTTGTATCGCAACGAAAGAGAGGTGGGTGAAGGCATATATCAATGGCTACAGGAGGATCCGAACAATAATAAACGTGAAGACGTCTTCTACACGACAAAGCTCTGGAATAGCCAGAATGGGTACGAACCTGCCAAACGAGCCATCAGGGAATGTTTGGAAAAGGTCCAGAACTTGGGCTACATCGACTTACTTCTAATACACTCTCCCTTGAGCGGACGTGAGAAAAGACTGCAGACTTACAAAGCCATGCAAGAGGCTGTTGACGAGGGCCTGGTCAAATCCATAGGTGTTTCCAATTACGGGCAGCACCACATTGAAGAACTGCTAAATTGGAGCGAACTGAAATACAAGCCAGTAGTGAACCAAATTGAGATCTCTCCCTGGTGTATGCGAACCGAATTGGCAAAATGGTGCCAGAACCAGGGAATTGTGGTGGAAGATTATGCACCTTTGACTCATGGGTATAAATTGAAGGATCCGCAACTGCAGAAAGTGGCCGACGAGGTGAAAAAGAACACAGGTCAAGTCCTGATCAGATGGTCCCTGCAAAAGGGCTATTTGCCATTACCTAAGACTAAGACCATCGCGAGATTGCCAGGGAACTTGAACGTCTACGATTTCGAACTGACTCCGGAGCAAATGCAAGCGATCGAACACCCTGAAGCCCATGAACCTACTGACTGGGAGTGTACAGATGCTCCATAGTTAGAACTTATATAATGTAAGAGTGGTGACTCTTACTGACCTTAATAAGTTGACTACGTAGCGCTATCTAGGAACGCGTAGACCCCTTATAACAATCAACTATTCAAAAGAGAGAATTACGCTTCTGATGAGTGCTGAACGTTCAGTGGTGCCCTTAGAATCTAATCCAGACGTCTTCACTGACTTTGCTCATGACCTGGGTCTCATTGACTCGTATGGGTTCGTTGACGTCTATTCGCTGACTGACCCAGATGTGCTAGGATTTGTACCCAGACCAGTGAAAGCTTTGATTCTACTATTTCCGATTAGTGAGGTCTCTGAGTCTGACAAGAATGCAATAATTGAAGGGAATGAGCAAGCTACTCGGGATGGTGATCAGCCAATTTGGTTTAAACAGACGATAAGGAACGCTTGTGGGCTTTACGGTTTACTTCACTCTCTGGCTAATAATAGCGAGCTACTGAAGCCTGATTCCAAGTTGAAGCAGTTTATAGGATCTCACCCTAGCGATAATGGCCAGTACGCAAACCGAGAAGCAGATGACTTCGTGATATCATTGAGCCAACAACATACGGATAAGTTCCAGCAAGGACAGACAGCCGCACCCCCAGCTTCAGAAGACGTCGATCTGCATTTCATAACGTTTGTTGAGCACAATGGCAAGATTTACGAGCTGGACGGACGGAGGGTTTCCGGTGCCAAATGTTTGGGATCCATTATTGACAATAACTCCGATCTCGTTGGGAATAAGATAGTCACGGATAGAGTTCAGTGGTACATCGATAACGCTGATGAAAAGAATCGGTTCAATGTTTCCCTTTTGGGTTTGGCGCAACCATGGGATTGAGTGCTGTTTATTCCTTTATCGCAGAAAATAACCTTCTACTTAATGAAGAGACTATTTATGCCACGGGCTATTGCTGGCCCTTGATGTCAATCTTCTTGGAACTGAAGTATTGCTGCATGACTGGGATTCTACAAGCCTTGGTGTCTAGGTACTGGCTTTCATTTTCCTGCCCTGGGTTCTTAGTGATGATGTATTTGTCAAGACCTCTCTGTTTAAAAAATTCCATCAACTCTTCGTGGTCTTTCAAATGAAACTCTTGAATCAAAAAGTCTAGCTTGATTTGATTGTAGCTTTTACAAATTACCACAAGTGATTTTAACTTCTCTTTCTCAATAAATGCATCGACCAATTTTTTACCAAGATTCTCCATAGAAGTATAGATCTTCATGAAGTGGTGGTAATCGCCCACCAATCTCGCATGCGCCAGCCTGAAAGCAGTTTGAACCATATGATTCTTGAATACGGCCTCATTTTCTGTCATCAGTTTTAATCGCAATGTGTTCATGGAGCCACTATCCTCTGTCAGCATGTAGTAAAGAATACGATAGCTTGTAAATTCTTCGAGGAAAGAAGGTTTTACTGTGGGGAGCTCGAACAGTGTTATGAGTCTACTTTGACATTGATTGAACTCACCCAAGTCACCATTCTCTAAAGCTATGCGAGCGTGAGACTCGTAGACTTTGACTGTGAATTGGTTATCGATCATTTGAACCCTCAGATCCTGTCTCATGGATTTGAATTGGTCACACAGGTATTGGTAGCTCGCCTGCTTCTTTTGATACTTCTTCATGAGCATGGTATAAGCCTTCTTCAAGACATTTAAGGGACGAACCAAATCAGGATTCGGCTCTGAAGTCAATCTAAGATATGATTTCTCCAACGACTGACATCTGCCTACTATACTTTTGTTTTTGTCAAATTGGTGAGATTTTGTACTGATGGCATTCAAGTTTGCAAAATTCTCCTCGCTATCCAAGCTGCTCGAACTTACGCTATGCTGTGTGTTGGAAAACCTTTCAGCCCGTTTTTTCCTTCTTTCCGCCTCTTCAGCAAGAGTCATCGAACCAGCTCCTCTTATACTCACATTTTGGTCGCGATGTGTTTTTCTCTTCTTTCTATCTTTACCCGATGAGCCCAATACTCTTGGGCTTTGGATTCCGGGGAAATTATTCCACGATGCTGTCTTTCCCATCCCATTGTCGAATTGCATATCTGGACTCGTCAAAACTGCTCCTGTACTACTCGGTTTCGGTATTCTTGCACCATTATTCGAACTTATTGGCTGTGATATATTCAATCCTAGAAGTGGTTGATCATTTGGCATGTAACAATCCCACGACGGGAAGCGCTCTTGAGGGGGCGGCGCTTGGACGATGCTGGGAGGCGGGATTGAAGGAGGTGGCGGTATTGTCAAGTCATCGCTCGCTGACATCTCATTATTGCGAGTCCTCGGAATTTTGGTCTTTTTCCTACTCTTGCCCAAAACAACTGGCATCACCTTGTTGTAGGTAGTATCCATCTCGTTACCTGACTGGAAACCAACGTCAAAAGCTCACCTAACAACCTTAACCCAGAGCTGCAGTTTGCATCTTCTCTTGAAGAATTCTCTTCAAGACGATACCTTACCAGATCGTCCATCAGGTGACTACGATAGATACTCATCGAACCTGTTAAATACAAGAAATAGCCTATAAAAGAGGTCTGGAGACTGTCTTTTGATGTCTCTGGAAGTGTATTGTAGGTCTACTAGCTGTGTATTCGGTATAGTTTCACTCATCATAACTTCCGAAGGATAATAGCCCTCCACTGTGCCTGGAATGTCTTGAAAAATAGTCGTAATCGATGGAAACGGCGCTTGCCAGCAGAACTGCCCTTTGGTCGAGATTCAGTACGGAATTGCTGATCATTTCCGGCGGATAGACGTTTTCGAAGCTTCGTCTGGAATCAAACCTCACTATATAGACACCTGTGTCTGTGAAAAGTTCTCTGCCCAAGCCGACCCAGTTTCTGTCCACTCCTGCGACGACCTTGGCGTCCTGGTCCATTACTGGGAACTCAAATGACAAAAATGGTGCGTCGATCTGACCGTACTGAGAGAAGGAGGATTCGGAGTCAACGTCTCTCTGGAATAATTCGTAACGACGTCTCCACAGATGCCAATTTTGGATTGACTCGCCAACAAGAATGCCATCCTCGTGAGTTTCACCAATAAATTGAGGTCTGGGAACATTTCCAAACGAGGAACTGTACACCTGTGGTTCGGACGCATTATATTCCCTCGAATCGTCTCGTTCGATGATCGTCGGAGGCGGAAGAAACGCTTTGATGTGTGAATTTATCCAAGAGAATGGCCTTCTTATGGTCAAGATGACGTTCCCCCAGTTATCAAAGACATCAACCGTGAAAGGTCTATGCAATTTGTATATTTGTCGTAAAATTGCCTTGCCAATGGAAAAATCCCTCTCTTGCATGTAGCCGATTCTATTGCCCATCACATCCATTATTGCATATTTGTTTGCTTGCTCAAAGCCAAGAAACACATTCATCATCTCGAGCTGCCGCTCGATGACGATGGTTGGCTCATTCAATATTGTCGTTGCCACTGGATGGTGCGGTTGGATAAAAGTTGTCTCTATGCGGTCTTCAAAGAGCTTTTCAGCTCGCAGGATCTGTGGAGCATTATCTTTACTTGGTCTTAATCTTCTGAAAGGTCCATTTCTGATGATCCCGGATGTACTGGAGTACAGCCTTCGCAGCATCATTGGATGGATCACTTTACTTTGGCTACTTCACTATTGATCATGTAAGGTTCCATTCACAGCTTTTTTCCCTTTACTACTGGTTAACTCAGATCCTTAATACATCGCTTACACAGTTTTGCAAATTTCCAATAAAGCCAAAGTAAGTAATCGAGTACATGTCCATCATGCGGCAATTCAAGCTAATCTAGGCATATCAAATATATAGAGTTCCCATCATTTCCGACCAGCTATGGAGAGGCCAATAATTTTCTTGACACAACAATTACTATGGGAGTTTGGCCGAGTGGTTTAAGGCGTCAGATTTAGGTTGTTTCGACTTAAAATCTCTGATATCTACGGATGCAAGGGTTCGAATCCCTTAGCTCTCATTATTTTTTATTTTTTTCACTAATGTGAAAAATTCATAGATATTGGAAGGTTGAAGTTAGTTATTTTACCAGTGAAAGTGGAAGGATAGTGGTAGGAAGAGGCTTCAACTTGGGAAACTGGTGGTTCGAATATGCTTCGCAACGCTGTATTTAGAAGAGGTATCCATACAGTTCCAAAATTGCCCCAGGCGGCCCAATTTAGTCGACAAGGTATACCAAATGTACTAAGTGCCGGAGGTTTTAAGGTTTTATGGGACCAACAACAAAAGTATCTTTGTGATAAGCTCACGCTTGCAACCGCAGGGACCAGCTTGGAGTCTTATCTTCCATTTCATCTCATACTGAACACGGCAAAGAAAGCAACTCAAAGCCATGTCTTCAATCTCGCATCGGCTGCGCATAATAATCATTTATTCGTGGAAAACATCACTCCAACGGTAAACTCTGCATCGAATCAGCCCTCGCGCCTCTTCTTGGCCTGTGTTGAGGATTCTTTTGGGTGTGATTGGGAAACGTTGAAGAAGGAGATGATAAATAGAGCAGAACAGGATGTTATCGGACAAGGATGGCTCTTTTTGGTGGAGAACAGTGACAAGGAACTACATATCCTCACAATACAGAACAATGGTACGCCGTACTATTTCCCAAGAAACCAGCTGTTTGATATGAATAGCGCGCTAACGCTGGAGGAATTCGCCCAACTCGAGGAGATCCGCAAACTAGTCAAAGAAAAGGGCGGGAAGAAAGTGCAAGACTGGACGATGCCGCTAATATGTGTCAGCCTTTGGGACCAAGCCTATCTACATGATTACGGTATTCAGAATCGATCCAAGTTTGTCGAGAATGTTCTCAACAACCTAAACTGGGGTGTCGTGAACAGTAGACTTTACTCTGACTCCTTGTAGGATCCCAAAAGTTGTAAACTTGTATATATACGTCTGTACAAAGTACCTTCATACTACTTTGGTCGCCACGGCGATTCCCCTCTCGTCCTTTATCAGTGTAGCCCTGTTTCTTTGGCATAGAGGCTTCAGACAGTGTGTGAGAAGTGCTTCTGGCATACCATGAAACTCCCAGTCAGCGGTTCCATCCCCCTGTGATAGTTCATATATTGTGACTACTTGATTTAAGCTACCGGAACTCTCAAACCACTGCAGTATCAAAGAGGCCCAAGAGTCCAGGTTTCTCCATAGAATGTAAAACTGAGACGAATCCCTCTTCCCGTCTTGTACGCCAAGAGCCTTTCCTTCCTCGCACATCTGGGACCAAATCTCATCCACGAAGACCTGCGGCACCACCCTTTGAATGCTGGTATTATTGAAAATGCTCTGCCTACTCACATCAGGTTCACCCACTGGCATTCCCTCAGCAGTCATAAGCCAGCATTTCTGCGATATACAGAATTGTAGTATTATCTCGATCCATGAATTTATCTGTTGCCTTCTTATGAGCCCGTTAGGCTGTCTAGTGTACAAAGGTGGGAACGAGTAAATCGGAGGAAGCTCAGTCTGATCTGCCATGGCACACAGGATCCTTTTCCAAACCAAATCTTGCCCTGTTGTTTAACTTTCGAAGCTGTCATCGAGCGAGTCGCTTCTTCTTTACCTACATCCTTCAGACACCCATCGTTGACACATGGAAAGGGTCCTGGAACTGGAGCAAGAGCACGTTCAATTACATGATGAGCTCTTACAAGCGCTGGACAAGCTTTATCTGCTGCAGCTAGGCCATCGGAACCTCAAAGACCGAGAGGCTGAGAGCACCATTGCCATCCGCAGACAACTCCAATTGAGCATCGAGAAGAGTGCGACGATCCTCAGGGCCCTTCAGCGCATGTCGAGACTGCAGAGCGGCAACGACACTGATTTCAAAACCACCGAGGACCTACTGGCCTCCAGGCTGACGAACCTGATGCAAGAGAATTACGAGCTCGACTACACAGTCAAAGAGCTCCTCCAACGGGAGGAAACCGCGACCCAAACCCTTCTAGATGAACGAACACGCTACTCTGACCTCGTAGCGAAGATGAGCGAGGTTAGCGACAAGATACACAAACAAAAGCAGGCAAGCATCGACGCGACCGCTCTTCCAGATCCAACTCCGGTCGCTCACACGCCTCGTGAGAAGGAGAAACGGCAAGCCGTAATCGATCAGAACGAACAGATACAAGAACTCCTGCTGGCCCTCAAAGTGCACGGAGGCTACGATCCTTTGAGCTAGTTCTACTCACTGCATCCGCCACGACGAATTGCAAGTCCCACACGGCACAGAAGTTGTCAAGAGAGCTGTTCTTGCTTGCCAAGTCGTTCTTATATCTCATCGCCGCTTCCTAGCTTCGAACCCGCGACGTGGTCTTCTTTTCAGCTAAGAAAAATTTTTCACCAAAAATTGAAATTTTGAAGCTCATCGCATCTCATCGCATAATCACATAGCGATATTACAGGTGTTGTAATCTGTAATTTTTGTAGATAACTACTTTTATGACTAATTCTTGATCTTAATTCACCCCCAGCTTTTTTCATTATATGTATATTAGCTTCTTTGCCTAGCAGTGGAATTGCATAACTTGGGTTCGGTTGTACTTGAGACGGAAGGATAGATTTTTGAAGATGAAATACGTTGTTGTGTCTGGTGGTGTCATTTCTGGTATCGGGAAGGGCGTTCTTGCCTCTTCAACCGGTATGCTTTTCAAGACTTTGGGTTTGAAAGTGACTTCGATTAAAATCGACCCATATATGAATATCGATGCTGGTACTATGTCACCATTGGAGCATGGAGAGTGTTTTGTGCTTGACGATGGTGGTGAGACGGATCTGGATCTGGGGAACTACGAACGTTACTTGAAAGTTACTTTGACGAAGGACCATAATATTACTACTGGTAAAATCTATTCGCATGTCATCTCGAAGGAGAGGAAGGGCGATTATTTGGGTAAGACTGTTCAAATTGTTCCTCATCTGACGAATGCGATCCAGGAGTGGATTGAAAGAGTTTCGCGTATACCGGTGGATGATACTGGGTTGGAGCCCGATATTTGTATCATCGAGCTGGGTGGTACCGTTGGTGACATTGAGAGCGCTCCGTTCGTGGAGGCCCTGAGACAGTTCCAGTTCAGGGTCGGTAAGGAGAATTTTGCGCTGATTCACGTCTCTTTGGTGCCTGTGATCCATGGCGAGCAAAAGACTAAGCCGACTCAGGCTGCCATCAAGGACCTGAGATCGCTGGGGCTAACTCCGGACATGATCGCCTGTAGGTGTACGGAACAGCTTGATGAGCCTACTATCAATAAGATCGCTATGTTCTGCCATGTGGGGCCCGAGCAGGTGGTTAACGTTTACGATGTGAAGTCGACATACCATATTCCTCTGCTGCTGTTGGAGCAAAAGATGATGGACTACTTGCACAAGAGACTGCAGCTGAGCGATATTCAGTTGGCTCCCGAGGACAGGCAGAGAGGTGACCAATTGTTGGAGAAGTGGAAGTCGATGACAGAGAACTTCGAAGAGTCCGATAAGCTTGTCAAGATTGCATTGGTTGGTAAATACACCAATTTGAAGGATTCGTATCTTTCCGTGATCAAAGCGCTGGAACACTCGTCGATGAAGTGTCGCACCCAGTTGCAAATCCTATGGGTCGAAGCCAGCGACTTGGAGCCTGAGTCGCAAGAGACCGACAAGGCCAAGTTCCACGAAGCATGGAACAAAGTCAGCAGCGCTGACGGTATCCTTGTCCCAGGCGGTTTCGGTGCCAGAGGTACCGAAGGAATGATCCTGGCGGCAAAATGGGCGCGTGAAAGCAACGTACCATACTTGGGTATCTGTCTAGGCCTACAAATCGCCGCTATCGAGTTCGCCAGAAACGTTATCGGTGTCAAGAACGCCCAAAGCGGCGAGTTCTTCCCAGACCTCGACGAATCCGAGCAAGTTGTCGTCTATATGCCCGAAATCGACAAGGAACACATGGGCGGCACCATGAGACTGGGTCTGAGACCAACCTATTTCCAGGAGGACACCCAATGGAGCAAGATCAAGAAACTGTACGGCGACCAGCCATCCATCCTCGAGAGACACCGTCACCGTTACGAAATCAATCCGAAATTCGTCGCCGACCTGGAGAAGCACGGCCTGATCTTTGTCGGCAAGGACGAGACGGGCGCGCGTTGCGAGATCCTCGAGCTCAAGAACCACGACTATTTCGTCGCCACCCAGTACCACCCAGAGTACACCTCCAAAGTCCTAGACCCCTCCAGGCCTTTTGTCGGCCTCATTGCAGCCTCTGCGGGCATCATGGAACCGGTACTCAACGGCGAGTACGAATTCCACGGCAAGGCCGAGTTCTAACCGCCTCGCGGCCAAACTTAGAATATGTATAGTACTATAAAGCCTATTTGGTGATACCGATAACACCACAAGCGGATCTGGCACCAGCATTACCGGTCTTCAACGACTCCTCGACGCCTCCCTTACCCAAATCATCTTCCCCTCCATGGATAATAATCGTTCTGCCCACCACAGAGGTAGGACCAAACAACTTAATCATCGAGTCCTGCTTCGAACCCTTGGCAACACCCCTACTGTCCGTCTTGACGTTACCCAGGTCACCAACGTGTCTTTCCTCCGCGTCTGGCGCGCCGTGGTTCTTGCCAAACGGATTAAAGTGCGGACCCGCAGAAGTACAACCGTTAGTGTTATCGCCAAACTCGTGAATGTGGAACCCACGTAGCGCGTCAGCGTCGTTACCGGAGATCTCCCAGCTAATCGTCGTAGGCTCGCTCTCGCTCTTTTGCTCAAAATAAACCGTACCGGACACACCAACGTCTCCTCTCAACAATGCAACTGCCTTAACCATCTCTAATCTTCTCAATTAACTCGTATCACTCAACTCCCTGTACCAAACACCTCCATCTGCGCAAATATAACCTCCACGGTACCCTCCAATCCCTATATATACCCACCCTCTAGGACCTTACAACCCTACCCTTCAACACTTGCGGGTAACCGCAGCTTATTAAGCCAGCGCCGATCTGGCCAGCTGCCGGTCAGTCGGCGAGCTGCTCGTCCTCGCCCGAGCCACCGGGTAAGAGCATCAGATAGCAGGTGCTGCCAACGATCATGCCCGTAAAGAGCCAAAGTAAGATGGTGCTGGGCTTGCGAGTTATCCTGTGGAAAAACTCGATCACCGGGTTGTCGTAGAAGAATCCCATTGCAGTAGCGTAGTGTTGTGTATGTGGTTGCGGCTAGTCGCAACGGTGTTTCTGCTCTTACGTGTCTCTTCGTTAGAGTTTGCTTCTACAGGGGAGCTCTACGACGAGCTGTTGCGTACGGAATGCTACACTTTGGTGTATGTGTATGCGGTCGGGTGTCCGTGGTGCGAGACGCTGGACCCGCACTTTGACCAGCTGCCGACCCTGTTTGGCCGCGAGGTGCGGTTCGCGAGGGTAGAGGGCAGGCGGGTGCGCAACTTTGCGCGCGACTTGCACGTAGAGTCGTACCCGGAGCTACTGCTGTTTGCGCCGCGGTCCCGCGCCTGCGGGGGCAGCCCGCAGGAGCTGCTCGCGGGGCGGTATGGTGGGCCCTGGGAGACCAGGGCGATCGCCCACTGGGTGGGCGAGCACACGGGGCTGATGCCCCGGTGGGCGGAGCCCGGCGACAGCACGCTCCAGCCCGGCGACGGGCTGGAGCTGGAAGCGCTCCAGATGCTGGACAGCACCGCTGTGGCGGTGCTGTTGTTTGTGTCGCCCTGGATGGGCGCGCGACACCGGCAGCTGCTGCTGCACGACTCGCTGGGCGTGCAGCGAGTCCCGCTGTGGACGGTAGACTGCACGCTGGAGCAGTGGTCAGGGCTCGTCAACGAGTTCCGGGTCGCTGGCGCACCGAAGGCGTTTGTGCTGGCGCATGGCGCGGTGGTCGCGGTCGACCTGCTGGAGTACGACCGGCAGGTGTGGCAGCACGAGCAGGAGCTATTCTCGCGGCTGCTAGACGCGGCCGAGGACTACGAGGCGCTGCGCGGTATCGAGCAGGAGTTCCACTCGGTGAACGTGTACAGGTCGCTCCAGGAGATGCAGTTACAGTGGCAGGAGCGGCGAGACGAATCGATACAAGACGAGATGGTCGCTGAACAGCTGGTGTCAAGTATACGTTGTATGTAGAAGGGGTAACCCGGACTCTTGAACGTTTGTTATAGGCTGAACTTAAGACGGAATGTCACTGGGTTGAAGGTACGATTGAGTTGCGGTATTCAGCGTTGGCGTTGCGATGAATCCTTTTAGAATAGCGGCTGATTTGTCGCATTTGGGTAGTATTTTGATCTTGCTTCATACGATTCAAACGACCAACTGTATCGATGGTGTGTCGTTGAAAACGCAGGTTTTGTATGTTTTGGTGTTTGTGAATCGGTACCTGGATCTGCTGACGTTCCACTGGATCTCGCTTTACAACACTGTGATGAAGGTTTTCTTTATAGGCTCGTCGGTGTACATCGTGGTGCTTCTACAAAAGGCAAAAACGACCAACGCGGTGGGTTATAAAGAGATGATCCTGAAGGATAGCTTCAAGATTGGGTACCTGCTGGGAGCCAGCGCGGTGCTGGCTTTGCTGTTTAACGAGAGGTTTACGTTCATAGACGTCGCTTGGAGCTTTTCTGTGTGGCTCGAAAGCATTGCGATCCTGCCGCAGTTGTTCATGCTCTCCAAGAGCGGCAAGGCACAGAGTTTGACGATACACTATATTTTTGCACTGGGTCTGTACAGGGCGCTTTACATCCCTAACTGGATCTGGAGATGGCTTGTGGAGAACAAGAATTTCCAAAAACTGGCGTTTGTGACCGGGGTTATACAAACGCTGCTGTACTCGGACTTCTTCTACATCTACTACAAGAAAGTTATAAAAGGCGGGAGTGTAAGTTTACCGCATTAGTGTAGATTGCCGGAAATATATAAATGTTTACGAAACCGACATACCACGTTTAATCCCTCTTCAAATCGTAATACTCCTTCCTTACACCATCCTTCGTGACAATTAGGATCTCTAAACCGTCACCTACGTGAATATGTCTCTCTGTTGCAGATGTAAATGAGTCTCTCACCAGTTTTATAACTTCATCGATACTCAGATAGCTGAGAGGTCTTTTTACTTTACCCTCGGAACCTGGCTCGTATTGGTTCTTGAAATTGACCTGGTTGTCTAGAAATGGCATTATCAATGACGCAGCCGCACCACCCGCTCTGCATTGCTCCCTTTCATACGAACCCACGGGATCAAACGAGTACACCGCACCTTTACCCTCTTCATCGAGCCCTGCGATGATTGTATGCACATAGTATGGGAAAAATCTCTTACCGTAAAGCAAATGCTGAATATTTCTGGCTGCGGAAGACAGCGATAGTTTCTTGTCGTTGTGATCAAAATGGTACCATTTCACGCTGTTCTTGAATCTTTTCACTAGCGCTTCACCGTCCGCGGCAAACCCATTAGCCGACATGACAATATTGTCACCACAATCAAACACTTTGGGTTCATAACGAGAATTGATAGAATAATCGGTAGTATGTCTAGTGTCACCCGCGAGTACGGCGAAATCTTCACCCGCAATACCTAAAATGGTACCTCCGTTATCGGCGTAAGGATTAAACTGATACTGAATCGGCGTGCTGCCAACCTCGGACGAGTACTCTGATGCAACTGTCGCCATAATTATCCACACTACCTGCCGATCTTGCTCATCTCTACCAATGCTCGACACCTTGTAGCAGGCTTCTTTTGCCACCCTTACTACTCGCACACTGAAAATTATACGTACATGGTGATCTGTCCACATGACTGGTCACATGACAACGTGTCTAGACATGTCATTTTGAGGTACGACAAATGTGGACATTCTGGAAGCTTATTTATAATTACCTAAAGAGGAAGTTTGTCCCGCATTTTATGTGTCAGGCACCAAATAAGAAACGGTTGGCAGGCAAGCAGCTCGATGAAGAAAAGTCCGTAGAGGTTGGTATGACGACATTTTTTATCTTTGCCAAGAAACGAAACCACAGCAGAAAATGCCTATCAAATAGCTAGCAGCTTATCAACATGCTAGAAGAAAAATTTGGACAAAATTCGATGAGATATCAGCATATCTCCGTACAACAGCCAGTGCGGCAAGGTTCATAATGTATATATTTGAGGAAGATTGATCCTTCTGAAGTCGTTGTCGCTTGTTTTGTAGACTATTCACGTTTGCTTGTGCCATTCTATTCTTCATGTAGAGCCCAGGTATAGTTTATTCCCAGAGGTCCAAGCCAAAAGATGGTTAAAACCCAGCTAGTAGGAAATAAAGATGGGCATAAGGTGATAAAGACAAGTAATGTGTCAACTGAGAGCTTTGACTCTTCAGTTAGCAGTTACGAGAGTACAGCTGGCGCTAAGAAGCAATCGATTTGGAGCAGATTTGCAGATCTCGCGGAGGTGAAGCATCCAGACGAATTTGGGGAAACCAAGACGCTCAGTATTGCAGAGTCGTATGTGTACAACGGGGAGCTGAAACCGGTAGAAGCCGCTAGGAGGAAATGGACTTGGAAACAGTACGTATTTTTCTGGATGGCTGGTACCTTCAACGTCAATACGTGGCAAATATCGGCGACTGGCTTGCAATTGGGTTTGAATTGGTGGCAAACTTGGATTTGTGTTTGGGTAGGTTATTTCTTGGTCGGTGTGTTTGTTGTACTCGCATCGCGTGTGGGTAGCATGTATCATCTGTCATTTCCCAGTTCGTGCCGCATAGCTTTTGGTACATATTTCTCCATTTGGGTCGTGCTGAATAGAGTTGTGATGGCGTGTGTTTGGTACTCAACAATGGCATATTTGGGAGGCATTTGTGTTCAATTGATTTTGAGATCGATCTTTGGAAATGATTTAAATTCGAGGATACGTGACACAATACCCAGTGTTAATTTAACACCGTTTGAACTAATATGCTTCATCATCTTCTGGGCCATCTCCTTACCATTCTTGTGGTTTCCCCCACACAGGTTACGTCACTTATTCGCTATCAAGTCAGCACTTACGCCCGTTGGAGCACTTGCGCTGTTGATTTGGTCAGTGAGCAAATCAAGAGGCAAATTGGCGCTGGGTTCTTTGAATGGACCGTCGGCTATGAATTCCACTGCGACGGCATGGGCTGCGATAAGATCTATTATGAGCGCCATGGATAATTTTTCCACACTGGTGTTAAATGCTCCAGATTTCTCTCGTTTTGCTAACACACCCAAATCTTCGATGTGGTCTCAGCTCTTTGCCATCCCGATCTGTTTTGCCGTAATCTCACTTTTTGGTATTATTTGTGTCTCAGCAGCTTACACAGTGTACGGGGTCAACTTTTGGAGTCCTCTGGACATTCTCAGTCGCTATTTAGACGGTTACTCTTCAGGAGATCGTGCTGGGGTCTGCCTAATTGCCTTCTCATTTTTGTTCGATCAGCTGGGCGCAAATCTATCCAACAACGCCATTCCAGCCGGGACTGATATGACAGCGTTGCTGCCCAAGTTCATTAATATCAGGCGCGGTGCATTTATTTGCGCCGCTATCTCATTAGCCATCTGCCCTTGGAACCTCGTTGCGTCATCTTCCAAATTTACCACTGCTCTAAGTGCATATGCCGTTTTCCTTTCTGCCATCGCAGGTGTCATTTTTGCAGACTATTATATTGTGAGAAAGGGCTATGTTAATATCTTCCATTGCTATACTAACAAACCTGGCTCATATTACATGTACAACAAGTACGGTACCAATTGGAGAGCACTGGTTGCTTATATCGTTGGTATCGTTCCAAACTTTCCAGGATTCATTGGATCGGTGGGTCCCACGGTTCCGATGGGCGCAATGAGAGTTTATTACCTGAACTACATTGTCGGATACTTGACTGCTGCTTTAACGTACTTGATCTTGGTGTATTATTTTCCTATCAGTGGTATTCCTGCGGGGATCAAATTGACCGATAAGGTATGGCTAGAAGAATGGGTGGAAGTCGAGGATTTTGTTCAAGAAAGAGAACAATTTGAGAGAACCTTTGGTTCAAAGGATACTCCTAAGTTTCCAGAAGTGGTTTAATTTGGCATAATAGTATGGACAATCAGTGAGCTCAAAGCTCTTAACATCTTGGTCTAGTTTGTTGATAGTTTTTTATGTTTTGTTTGGTTATAAAAACTATTGACTTAATAAGATTAAGCAGAGTGTTTAAATATCTAAAGAATACAAACATGAAAACAATCAATTCAAAAGTTTCCACATGCGCTCACTCTCTATCAAACTGCGAGTGTGACAATGGAAGAAATTTAGAAATCCTGGCCGTTAACCAAGTGGATATAGTTGTAGTAAAAAGCCACAACCTGCATGACTGTTTCGGCATCAACGTGCTCATTGACCGAGTGGATCGTACTCAAAGTATCTTCCATTGCAAATCCTGGCTGATAACGGTAAATATTTTTTGTCAACTTCCAGTAGTGGCATGTATCAGTGTTGGCAGTCATAATCGAGGGTGCGACAACCAGAGAGGTTGTACTGTTTTGGAACTTGGCAGGAAACACCACTTTCTCGTAAAAACCTTTGATCGAACCAGCAAACTCTCTCCAGACTTCGTTATCTGGTGACACCGGGGCAGGTTCTAGGCTTCTTTCGACCATAACTTCCACGTTTCCCTTGTCTGTCGCCTCAATCAAGACGCCGCCATTCATAGAATAACCAAGACCGTACTTCTTTGCAACTTTCAATGCCGTATTGGAGAAAACACTGACGGTTTCATCAACGGACGATTCGACACTGACTCTTGAATTCAACAAGAAAGAAACACTCTCAGGTAGCGCATTTGCCTTGATTCCACCGTTTATGATGTCGAATGCTCTAGTAGTCTTGAAGAGACACTCAGTCTTTCTACCACCAGTCTTGATTAAATGTTGCAGGACTCTGTGATTCGAACCTTCGTCCTCCATAGCCCTCAAGAAGTCCAATCTCAGCTTTTCATCCATAGTCTCGGAGTATTGAGCAGCACATTGATAGTACTGAGTTACCGGATTCTCTGGAGTGAATTGGGGCGGGAAGGCCTCGCTTTCGATATCGCGAATAATCTCTGCCGAGATGCCAATGGAAGTGTGATCAGGTGGCACGGAAGAATGACCACCTGGGGTACGGACATCAAACTGCACGTTGATGAAACCCTTCTCCCCCGTGCCAGGCGCCGCGATCCATACGCCCTCCACGTTCTTTATGCCGTTAACGCCCTCGTCGACAATAGAGTAGATACCGTTCTCACCATACCTGTCAAGCAAAACTGAACTGATATATTTTGCGCCGTATCTGCCACTGCTCTCCTCATCGCAACCCAGTGCAATGACGATGCCACGTTCTGGTTCAAAGTCCGGCTCCTCCCGCAGAATGTACTCGATCGCCTGCAAGATACCGACCAGCATATTCTTATCGTCAAACGAGCCACGGCCCCACAAAAACTCGCCGTCCCAGTAGCCGCTGAAAGGTTCGTGTTCCCAGAGTCCCCAAGTTTTCTTTTCCACCGGCACAACATCCATATGCGCTGCAAACACAACAGGCTTTAAATCCTTCTTTGTACCCTCCCAAGTGAGCAAAAGTGCATACTCATTGACCCTTTCCACTGCCAGTCTGGACCAAACCAGGGGAAAATCGCCCGCTAGCTGCTGGTGCAGCTCAACAAACGGCTTCCAACCTTCGTACCCGGGTTCTTCGTGTGGATCTGGGAAATAATCGTACATTTCCGTCGGAATTCGCACAGCATTGGCCAATTTACTCAAAGTCTCGTTCTGCAACTGCGAACTCTCCAAAATCTTGGATACTTCACTCGACGGTTTACCCAACAACGGTTCAAACTCTGGACAGCTAAAAGACTCCTCAACTCTACTCAAACCCTTCTCCCCATACTTACCCACGAGCAACAGCACTATCAATCCCAGTACAACGACATTAAGAACACAACGCCTCTTGCTTCTTCCCTTCGTCTTCTCCAGCATCTCTAGACCTCTGGCACCCTCAATGATCTCTTACCATCTACTTCAGTCCCTCCAACGCCTTAAATATGTCATCTTGACCGTCGCAAGCGGGCGTCCAGCGCCGTCTCTTATCGCTATCTACAGACAGACTGATACGCACACAATCGGCTAAATCTCATTACATCGTAGCATTACACAAGTCTAGTAGTCATAAGGTCGTTAAGGAATATTAGTAAGGTTCGTGAAATCGTTAGAGCGTCTACACGATGATCGGCTCATGAATCGCGATGTGGCTATCCCGCGTCTTGAACGCCAGCGGCATCATCGACAGATCCATCTCGAACCCGTGTTCGTCCACATCGCTCTCGCTGTCCGAATCGTACTCATCCTGTTCCTCCAGACACTGGTCAATTGTCACGGTTACCACCGCGCCCAGTTGCGTCGCGCGCGCGCGACGCAACATACCACTAACATCCTCCTCGTCACTCTCACTCTCACTCTCACTCTCAACCTCGTCCTCCTCGCTCGAATCCAACTCTCTGCTCTCGTCCGAGTCCTCGTCGCTCGATATGTACTCTACCCCATACGAACCCGCATCCCGGTCCTTCGAGTTGAACTTCTCGATGCTGTCCATCAGTCTGTCCAGCATATTGGCGTGCCCAACGAGCACTCGCAAATCAAAGTCCTTGTTCTTGCCCGCGTTGGCACACTTCATCAGCTTGCTACGGGCCTTGCTAGCCAATACATATTGTTGCGACACAGTAAGCGGTATCATTGCACACTTGCTTGACTACTAGAACAAGATACACTACACCAGAGACGAACTACGGTTCCATATATACGTCTGTTGCTGCTACGAGTTGTTTAGCATTGGTTAGATCTAGCTCAAGCGGCTATTAGTCAGAGCCATCGTTGACTAAAACCGCTTCATTTGTCATGTAAATTCCTCTTGCTTCGCTTTGTTGCGCTGCCAGCGCACGCTCAGCACAGCGGAAATAACTCGGAGTAGCTGACGAAGCAGTAAGGAAATAAAAGGCGATCCGTGCACCACGTCACGGACAGTGGGCGGCGTTTACGCCGCCCACGGAATTGGATGACACCTGATCGGGTAGCAGCCGAGGAGGCATGAGCCGCGGATCCCGGCTGCCGACCACGGGATGGTCTCGTGGTCCCGCGGCTTTCGCCAGTTTAGGAAAGAGTAGCCGCCAGGTCCGCTGTTGCAAACTTACCCTGCTTCTAACCACGTGACGTGAAAATTTGCTGGCGAATGCACGTGACAAACTGCTACACGTGACGCGAATTTTTTTGGCCAATTAAATTGGTTGCTTTGAGAGGGTCGTTTGACACGAAATGACGATCAATTTGGTATCTGGCAAGTGGCCGTATGTTGTGTGTTTGTATGGCCATCTCTGGCTGGTGAGTAGGTGGTAGCGCTCGTGGTGGCAGCGCTCGTGAATATCGGTCAGTCAATCCCGTTGTGAACCTGGTATTGGTTATATCTTGGTTACAGTTAATGATAGTTGTAGGCAGTGTTTGGCTGTTCTTGATATAGAGTTAGAATACGTTTCTCGAAATAAACGGAAATGTTGAGAACCACTACTCTAAGGTCTTGTTCCAAGGTTTTGAAAAGATCAATTGCGACTCAGGCCGCTCCCAAGGCCGAGGTGACGGAATTGTCTAATGGTATTATCGTTGCCACGAAACACAATGCTCAATCGTTGACGAGTTCTGTTGGTGTTGTGTTTGGATCGGGTTCTAGCGCGGAGAATCCGTACAATAACGGTGTTTCTAACCTTTGGTCGAATCTTTTCACCGAGCAGGGCAGCGCTAGCGAGGCTGCCAAGAAGGGATTCTCTTTGGAGAGTAAAGTAGGTAGGGAGTACCAGTCGTATTTGGTGAACTCTAAGCCGGGCCAGGTTTCCAAGGCTTTGGAGTTTCTACAGTCGAGATTTTCATCGTCTTTGAAGGACAGTGTCTTTGAAAATACCAAGAGATCGGTGCTGGGCCAGGTTGAAAAATTCGAGACAAACAATCATGCGGGCCGTGCTTTGGAACATCTACATTCTACTGCGTTCCAGAACACTCCGTTGTCTTTGCCAACTAGAGGTACCGTCGAGTCGATCGAGACTTTGATTCCTACCGATTTGGAGTCGTTTGCGTCGAACCACTTCTTGGCTTCCAACGCAGTGGTGGTCGGTGCCGGTAACGTTTCGCACGAAGAGTTAGTCAAGGCTGTTGAGTCCCAGGTTTCTTTGAAATCTGGCACAAAGCCAGCTCAGAAGAAGGCCTCGTCTTTCCTAGGTTCCGAGGTCAGATTGAGAGATGACACCCTATCGAAGGCTTACATCGCCATTGCTGCAGAGGGTGAAAAGATCACCTCCCCAGACTACTTGACTTCTCTCTTGGCAGCTCAGGTGTTTGGCTCTTACAATGCTTCTGAACCTTCGTCAAGACTACAAGGTGTTAAACTCTTGGATATCATCCAGGAATACCAGATCTGTGACACCTTTGACCACTTCTCGCTAGGTTACAAGGATTCCGGTCTATGGGGGTTCACTACTACCACCAGCGCTATCGACTCCATCGATGACCTTGTTCACTTCACTTTGAAGCAATGGAACAGGTTGACCACTTCTGTCACTGAGACTGAGGTCGCTCGTGCCAGAGCTTTGCTAAAATTGAAACTAGCTTCCCAAGCTACCGATAACGCCACCGTGGCCACCCACTTGGGTGCCAGCGCTCTGGTGAACATGGCCAAGACCGACTTGACCGAAACTTTTGCAAAAATTGACTCATTGACTGCCAAGGACATTAAGCAATGGGCTGGTAGCAGATTGTGGGATCAAGACATCGCTATCGCCGGTGTGGGCCGTATCGAAGGCCTATTGGACTACATGAGAATTAGAGCAGATATGTCTATGATGAGATGGTGATTTAGGGACTAGGAATCGCCGACAGATGACTTCCACCACGAATAAAGTGTTTATTAAGTTATGATGGAGATGGTTCTATTTATTTATACTCATATATATTCTTCATGTACGTGTCTCCTACCGTCTTCATCTATTCTATGATCACATCTCGTTTCGAGAACCATTGTAATGCATCGCCAAAACCTTTACCTTGCCCTGTTGCTTAATGGGCTTCCGAGATCCCTTTCATATTGCGCATCCGTCACAGCTCGTATCTTGCCTTCTTCGTAGGTATTGTTGCTGTTCTTGTTTCCCGGCGAGATCAAGAATGATACGTCCTGGTCCAGACTAGACACTTGCGACTGTCCCTCCGGTCGCTCTTCCTCTTGAGAGCTACTAAGTGAGTCCGGATCATCCGATAAACCGCTACATTCGGGCGACCCTATGAGAGCATCTCTCGACTTTGGTTTGATCTTCTTTGGCGTAGTTAATTTGCTCCTTCGTGCTGATTTCTCAATATATTCGAAATCGTCCAGCTCCATAGTTTTCCTCTTGCGCTGCGAATTGCTTCTAGTGTCATCCATATCGTCATCCTCTGAGTCCCCTTCTTGATCATCTTCTTCAGTATCTGACTGTGCGTCTTCGACGTAATCATCGTCATCGTCATCATCGTCGTCTCCATCACCAGTATCCTTTTCATAATATTCCTCAATGACAAAATCTCCCTCGGAGCCGCCAAACTGGCCCATTTCAACGCCCATGTTCTCGTCTTCCTCATCATCGTCTTCGAATCCAAAATTCACGCTCATCACACTGTCAATTTCCTTGATAAAAGGAACTAGTTCCTTCTCCGTTTCTTCGTCAATCCAAGGTATCTTGGTCAACGATACGTCTTCCTGGTCGCTGTCGCCATTGATTACCGCACGAGCAGCTCGCTCGCCCGGCAAATCTTCAAATAGCTTCCAACTAGTCTCCACAAAGCAGCAGGCTGAGATTGCATTCACAAACTTCTCCAACTCAAACACTTTAAAATACTTTAGCGGATCATAACACAACTCACAAATCCTTAAAATCGTGAAAGGAAACGTACCTTTTGCCTGGAACTTTTTCCTCAAATACCCCCGAATCTCTACAAGTCTATACTTCAGTCGCTCGCGTTCTTCCGCTCCCATTACTCTGAAGGCATCCTCCGGTATACTCACCGTTATACGTTCTATTATTTCCCCCAAAACTTCTTCCGCATCGTTTTCGTTCAACACACTGCAGTCTCCAGTATCCACTATCGTCTTGAGCAAATTATAAAGCCTCTTGGACCGAATCCCCATCATATTAGTGTCGACATCGCTTACCGTCTGCCTTGCAGTTCCCGTTGTTGTCATCACAACCGTTCAACCACCTTCCGTTTCCAAATCAACCTACCAAAACCAAAATACTCTACTGAATAGATTCCAAGCAACCAAAGGCCTCTTATAAGACTACCAACCTCTATAGAAACTTGTTTAACCTCATCCATCAAGGCTATCTCTTCTAGCGCGTCACTACGCTAAGAAAAAAATTTCAAGACCTTCAAGTTCTTAAAGAATCAACTTCAAGAGTCAAGTCTGAGGATTCGATTGGGCTCGAGATTCAAGTGGTAGCATGTTCAGACTGAGTGGAAGCAGGTTGCAACGCCCGCTGGCGGCGGTTGCTCGAATGAGCCGTTACAACAATTGTCAGATCGCGATGCGTCCCCTAGCTATGACAAGATTGCAAAGTACCGATACGAAAATTGTTGATTCCGATGAGTTTAGTGACGAGAAGATCGATGAGTGGCTAGATGCTATTAAATCGCTGAGAGCTGAGTTTTCAGAGCAGGAATTCTTGCCGGAGACGTCGCTGGCTCCGCCCGGACAGTCAAGAATAGATATTATAGAGGATGTGATGTCTAGAGATAAGAAATTTGAACCTTCGGAACAACAGGTGGAAGAGTGGGAAAGACTGAAAGATGTTCCAATCCCGCAGAGACGGGATCCGGTGGTGCAACATGTCACCAATATGATAATGAGACACGGGAAGAAGCAACGGGCGGAAAAGATCCTTTCGAGGGCTCTGTATCTGGTGTTTTGCCACTTGCGCCAGGACCCGGTGCAAATACTGAAGAAGGCGCTGGACGATTTGGCGCCGCTCATGATGGTTAGAACCTTTAACACCGGTGTTGCGAAGGCAGCTGTGATCCCCGTCCCGTTGAACCAAAGACAGAGAAATAGAATCGCGTGGAAATGGATCGTGGAGGGCGCAAGCAAGAGAGCGTCGTCTGACTTCTCCGTCAGACTCGGTGAAGAACTGATCGCTGTGTCCCGGGGCAACAGTTCGGGATTCGACAAGAGAGATCAGATACACAAGACGGCAATCGCCCACAGAGCCTATATCAGATTGAAATGAGCATGTACGTACCCTCTGTAAATAACTAGTCATCGTTCTTGGTAGTAGGCGAAAGCGATTCCCGCGACGCTTCCTGCAGCATTACATACCATGTCCATCGGGTCAAGCGATCGACGACCAGACGACAACAGTTTTTGCAGAAACTCGCTACCGATGGCAGCCCCCACAGAGCACACGATCAGCCCAAGAGTATACTTATTCACCACAAACCTCCTCTGAGAGACCGCGGAGCCCGTATCGAGGTCAAATAACGGCCTCCCCAGACAGAATTCAATGCCACGCGTCGCAAACATCCGCACAAACAACCACGACTCAACCACAAACGCAACCAGGTGCGCCAACTTGTCCCAACCAGTGATTATCCCGGCAATTTTACCATCCGTCGTCAAGCCTAAGGTAAAGACACACCACCGAAACAACAAGAAAACTCACCGCGTACCGTCTACGGACCTCCAGCACCTGCAACCACATCAATTGACCTCCAACAGCCTGCCTGGCCTGATTAAACCCTCTTGAAGCTCTCTTTAAAGCTCATCTCTATAAGTCTTGAATAGAATATCGCTCGGGACGACCTATCTTGAAGGACTCCTAAGGAGCATAGAATAGGATAGTTTACCAAGACCACTACAGAAGGAGCAATTGATTCGGATCAGGTCTCGTCCGTATGAGCTCGTTATCCTTTCAGACACCTCTTACACCAGAGGAAAAAAGGGTGTATGGCGAACAGTTCCGGAAGTTGGATGAGGAAGAGTTGGGTATAGTGACCGGGGAGGCGCTCAAACCCCTATTTGCTGGATCTGGGTTGTCAGGTCAGAAACTGTCACAGGTTTGGTCCCTTGTGGATGAGAATAACAATGGTTTTTTAAATCTTGAGGAATATGGTGCTGCTATGAGAGCGATCGGACATTTACAGCAGTACCCGAGCTTACCGGTTACCGGTGATCTGTATGCTCATCCTCCGGCCAAATTGGCGGTCTTGGATGGAGCTCAAGGTGGTGTAATTCAGCAGCCATCTACATCAGTTCCAAATTTGGCACCTCAGGATGTGTCAAAGTACTCTCAGCTGTTTGAAAGAGCTGCCAATGGCGCCAATAGCTTGCCAGGTGATAAAGCAAAGGAGATTTTTTTGAAAGCTAGGCTACCCACTCAAACGTTGGGCGAAATTTGGGGGTTGTGTGATAGGAACGCTTCTGGGTCTCTGGATAAGACGGAGTTCGTGATGGCGATGCACTTGATACAGCTTTGTATGTCTAACAACCCTTCTGTCAATCCTATGCCGCATACGTTGTCGAGTCAACTGTGGAACAGCGTTGGCGCCAGTGTTGCTGCAACAGTGGGTCCATTGAGTGCTAATTCTACTGGTAGATCGTCTTTGGGAAGGCGAAGCACTTTATCTCGCCTTTCATCGGGAGTCTTTAACAGTGCTTCAACTGACTGGTCATTGACTTTTGAGAAAAAGCAGCAGTTTGATGCAATTTTCGATTCTTTAGACAAATCACATAAGGGTTCGCTAGACTCCCAGACGCTTGTTCCCTTTTTCCTCTCATCGAGGCTGAATCAGGACACGCTTGCTAGTATTTGGGATTTGGCAGATATTCACAACAATGCGGAATTTACCAAAGTGGAATTTGCCATTGCCATGTTTTTAATTCAAAAGAAAAATGCTGGAGTCGAACTGCCCGATGTGATTCCTGATCAACTGTTGCAATCTCCAGCTTTGGGATTGTATCAGCAACAGCAACCGGTTCAGCAGCTTCATCAACAGATTCCTCAGCAACCCAGCGTCGCAATTCCGTCGAGAAATACGAAACCTTCATTCCAGGAAGTACCTCAACAACAGGTTGCTCAAAACTCTAATAACGGTTCTTTGAGCGACTTGATGGCATTAAACAGTTCTTTCACTTCGCCTCCCTCACAAACTCCAATTCGTCGCAACTCAAACAACCTGGGGCGCGAAGCTACAAATCCAAATGCTGCGACGGCGCATCAAACCAGAGGTGTGGGGCAAGCGGACTGGAATCCTAGTGTAATAAGGGAAGATGATGAAGACGCACCGCAACCTCAGAATCTGCAACAGCAACCACAGATGCAGCAGTATCAGTCGAGTAGCCAAGTTCCACAAGCGCAGTACCAGAATGTACCTCAGCCTGTCTCAAAGAGCGCTCCCCCTGCTGTTGCCCCCCGCTCTTCGTGGTCCAACTTGCCCAAAGTGCCTGACTTTAGTTCATTTGCGCTACCGGGAGCTATAGCAGGTGCAGCAGGGGTAGCAGGTGCGGCCGTGGCAGGCGCTGCCGCTGCCTCAGGGCATAGAAACAATGATCTGTATGCTGATGCTGAAGCATCATCTCAGCTTTCCTCAGCCACAACCGAGATGGCAAACTTGTCCAATCAAGTAAACTCCTTATCGAAGCAAGCCAGTTTGACTAACGAACGGAAGGCTAGGGCAGAGCAGGAGCTCAAGCGTGTCAATGAGATGAAAGCAGCCATCGAGGGCAAACTATCAACTTTACGCTCTACTCATGAACAAAATGTGAAGCAAACAGAACAACTGGAGGCAGACCTTGCTACAATTAACAAAGAAAACGAGAATTTGAACCAACAGTTAGCCGTGGTTGAAGGCAACTACCATGCCACGGAGTCGAAGCTAAGAGATCTGTCGGAAGAATTCCGACAGGCTCAAGAGAAGAACTCTCAACTCAAGGAACAGATATCGAGCTTAAACGCAATGTCTGCCGATTTGCAGTCCCAATTAGCTGAAAAACAGCAGCATGTCAAACAGGAAAGATCGTTAATCGATGTGAATGGGAAGCAGCTGGAGGTCAACCAAATGACTGTTGCCAATTTCCAAAGCGAAATACAAGGCTTAGATGAGAAATTAACCATATACCTGACAAAGCGTAAGGAGTTAGATGATTATCAGAAAACCGTGGAAGAGCAGCACGCCCAATTACAAAGCAAGTACCAGGAGCTTGAAGCTGGTAATACTGAACTGAAAGCTAGAGAACAGGAATTAGCCCAGCGAACCGAACAGGTTAAGGAGCAAGAAAAGCTATATGAGCAACATGTCGAGCGTTTGCAAAGCATGTTCGAAGACCTCTCGAAGAGAAAGGAATCCCTTGACAGAGCTGAAGAGGATCTAGAAAAACAGCACTTCGAATATGCTAGTAAGGTGCAGGAACTATCAGAGAGGCAAATGAAATTAGCAATGGGTGAGTTACCTAGTGACAGCCGGCAAATTGTCTCCCGAAGCGCGGCGATCCCGAACCCAAAACACGACACAGATGTCTCGAAGTTCGTGGAAGATAGTGTCGCCAACTCTAAATTGATCAACCCAGCCAATGAAGAAGAGGACAGAGCTGAAAGCGAAGTTTTTGATAAAGACGTTCCCACAACTGGTTCTCAAACTGAAGCAGACGAGGAATTAGAGACTAGGGCACATGTGAGTCATCCAGAAACTGCGGTACCGTTAGCTGACGGTTTCGAAAGCGATTTGAACGAATACGGGATTCCAAGAACACAGTCTTTAACTTCGTCAGTTGCCAACAATCCTCCACACTCAGTTATGGATGAAGCGGAATTACCGCAGAAATTGGAGGCAAGCAGCGGAGCCAATCCCGAAGATAAGGACCTCACAGTTGCAGCTGCTCAGATACCGGGACATTGGAAGGAAGCTACTGTCTCAACAGCAGGCACAGAGAAACATGAAAACGTTCCAGAGAATCTTTCCGACATGCCTCTGAACAAATCCGTTGAATTCCACGATCAACCACCCACTGATAATATTGGACCAGTACCAGAGGAAGTACCAATAGAAAAGTTGACATTAAATGAAGAGGAAGCTTCATCTTCCAACGATGAATTTGAAGATACGAGGGAGGATATAAACCCTCGTCCAAAACAGAGCGTAAAAGATCTCCCTAATATGCCAGAGAAACAACCACCAAGTTATCAGGCATCTTCGCAAGCCCCAGTTAATGTCGCAGTCTCATCGACAGTCGCAGCAGCCTCTCCTGCCAAAGATGCTTTTGATGATGCTTTCACGGGTCTTCAGCAGGCTGCTGATGAGGAAACACATGCTGTAGGAGACGAGCGGCCAATCAGTGAATCGATCGAAGAGTTTGAAAAGATTGAGCACAAAGACCTGGATGAGGAGCTTCAACAGAACGCGTTCACAGGTACTCTAACAAGTGAAGCTACCATTCGTGCTAAGGATACTAACAATGGCTCCGATAACAGTGATGAATGGGACGAGATCTTTGCCGGTTTCGGAAACGGCGCCGCATCTGCAGGCAGCAAAGGTTTCGCAAAGGACGCCCAGCCACAGCATCCGATTCCAATCAAACCAAACACAGGCTACCTCAGTTCGCCAGTGAACAGAAAACTGGCTACCACACCCAGGTCGCTGGCTGTCGAGGAACTGAGTGGGATGGGCTTCACTGAGCAAGAGGCGACAAACGCATTGGAGAAATGCAACTGGGATTTGGAGGCCGCCACAAACTTTCTTCTAGACAATGCCTAGCGACACAATCGTACCTTCATTATATGTATATAAAGATATATGCTTATGAATTTGACCGCTTTTATCCAGTTCCACACTGCTATACCTCCCGAAGTTCACTGAGCATATCACCCAAACCTTGAACCAGAGTTTCATCCAAGGGTTGCTCAATCGCGCTCCCGAGATATTTCCCATAGAGCTTAGATAGTTCCGCTTGCTCGCTGTTCAGCGTATCCACTAACCCGTTGAGCTCTTCCTGCAGACCTCTGTTCATTTCATTTAAAGTGGTCAATCTTACGTCCAACTGCTCGCTGGCTTTCTGCCTCTCGTTATACAGATTGCATTGTATCAGCTCTTCACTCGATAACTCATCTATATTTCGACTCGGTTGCCCTTCTTGCCTCTTCGAAGATCGCAGACGCTGTTTCGCCTCTGAAATAAGATCGTCCAACTCATCTAGCTTCTGCTTAACGTTCCGTTCCGCAAGTATCTCTCCAAACTCCCTCTTAGACAGTTCCATCCAGAATTCCTTGACCTGCTGTTGGCAGTTCACCAGATTTAATGCACCTTCTCGTGTCCTTGCATACTGCGGGAAGCAGGAGCTGACCTTCTCCCAGCTCTCAAGCTTAGCAATTGACTGTCCTAATGCCTTGTTGAACACCTGGTTCAATCTCAGATACCTGATCTTAGCGTCGCTCGTCATCTATATATTTCAGTAGTGACCATGTTGTCTTAATGAGTCAACCTGACGATACGCGAGTTAGTATACCTTTAAGGCCAGTTGCAAGATTCAAAGACGATCAATCTTCAAGCTGAACCAGGTGAACCGTTGATAGAAGCTCAAGCGATGGTCTCGTTACTTAATGCCCAAAGGCTGGTCAGTCTGGCTCAATTCCACCCGAAGTTGAAGAATATATGGTATTTGATAGCAGCTGTTACGTTTAGTGTGTGCAACCAGCCGCAAGAGATCCCCAAATTATACCATTATGCGCTGTTGCTCAATAGCGAGGGTGAGAAGAACGATGTAGGGACTCTTGCGGACAGGACAATAGATTTGCTGCGTCACGGGCAGCTAAATCTGCGGACATCGATCGATGAATTATATCCCCAACCGTCTGCGTTGCAGAGACAGCTTACTGAACGGTTTAGAGAGGCCTTTATGAAATCTGGACCGCTTGGAGGGCTTCCAAAAGCGATTAATGTGCTGACGCAGTTGAAAGAAGTTACTCCTACTAAATTGCTACCGTCTACGCAAGAGATCGACCCATTTGAGGCGGCCAGCGGCAACCAGCCATGCTATCAAAGTGTGGGAAGGGCACTGGAGACTCCTGAAAAGACTACCAAACGAGGTATTGAGCATTGGAATCAGATATACTCCAAAGTATCGAAGCGAGTAGTTAATAACTTGAACACATGCTATCCAGATCTGTGGTACTACACGCTGGCTCACGTATATGGACCGTTGCTATCTTACGATGAGATACTATCAGCACAGGAGACAAACCTGATAATAATCGCGTCGCTTGTGCCACAGGATGTGAACCCTCAACTTCGTGGCCATCTGAAGGGAGCACTGAACCTTGGCTGCGATAGAGAGACGGTAGATGCAGCAAGAAATTTGGCGATATTGGTTTCTGGATGGTGTGGAGTTGCATTTAAGTCAGATGTGGTAAAACTATAGAGCAGAATGGACACGAGGCGTTTAGTTTCTACGATGCTGATTGAGTATTTATGTATTTAGGTCTGTCATGAAGGTTAAGAAAACATAAACTGTTATGCAACAGGGTGTCCTATGACTTTACCGTTTACCAAATAGCTCCAGGCCGAATGTGGGAAATTTCATCGAAAGGCCCTTGGATGATGGCTCTTTCTCTGCAACGCGAATCTTTTTGGTATGCCCAGGAAATTCCATCTCATTAACGCTCAAATTTGTAGCCGCTGGCCCGTTTAACTCGTCGTACTTTCGCCCATAAAGCTGCCACCACCATTCTACTTCATGAAGATTGGGAAGAATCCAGGTAACTTCATCGCCAAATTCAGAGTTCGGTACGCCCGAATGGTAATCTTTATTGGTGAACTCTGCTTTGCGAGACCTAAAGTAATCCCAAACGCTTCTCGTTTTCGAAGAGACTTCAAATTCTACTCTTTCCTTCTCGCTGTTGTACAGAAAGTTACCATATTGGCAAGAATAGACGTGATAGACCAGTCGCCTCAAGAAACGTTCGTTGAATTCAAATGATGAGGGGCTTTGTATCAGCAATTGGTAAACACAGTCGAGAAACTGTTGAAAAATTGGCGACGTGAACTTCAGAATTCTCTTGTTTTTGTTCCTTCTCTTGAAGTGCTCTGACACTTTGGTTACTATGTCTGAGTTCAAGACGCTGTTACTCTTCATATTGACCAGGCTCTCATTCTCAAAGAGTTCATTTCCATCCTTCCCGAAAAGTGACGTACTTGAAGTAAGATCCGCGTTAGTATGACCTGAATAGTGTGATAGTCCACCAAACCCCATGGTATTGTCATGAAATACATTCTCTGAGCTCAAGAGTCCTGATCTTTCCTGGAACCTGTGACCGAACGACAGCCAATCCTTTTCAACAAGGACCATGAAACCTTCGAGCGTCCGAAAGTAGGGGTCGAGGCATAACTGCACAAGAGAGCAAACCTGAGCTGTACGGTCCCAGCCATCGGAACAATGTATCAGTAAATTCGATTTGTTGAATATTATCGATTTAACCAAAGTGTCCGTCGACGATAACAGGAGCTTAATATGCTTAAGCCAACTTGCGCTTTTCCCTGAGTTCAGTGCAGCTTTATCGATTGGTAAATTTAAATCCCCATCCACTAAGAAGTTATCTACCATGTAATTCAGACTGTCTGACATGACATGGATGTTGTCAATGCCGAGGAAAGTTCGTGAGCACGTTTTATCAAAATTATAATTATCCATGTTTTCGCTCCCGCCCCCCAAAGCAGCCTGTCCGATCGCATTTGCTGTGGGCCTTGCATCGATTATCATATTTCTCTGTGGAGTTTGATCAGTGCCATCTTTTGATGTTTGGAAGATTTCGAAAACCAACCGTTCATCCTGGACAGATCTCTGCTTTGTGAGACCGGGCAATGGCTGTGCCGCCCTAGTGATTGTGCAATTGGTCTTCTTATAGTAATAAGTTAGCACTGGTATTCGCCGCTGGGACCGGTACTTGGCTGCATGCATGAGCAATATATCCGACACCTGACTCGGCACGACAAGTTTGCTAGGATACGTAGGGCAAAACTTGTACTCTTCATTTATGTCGCTCATCCTCCACTTGCATCCCGGCGACGCAAGATCTAGTCCCTGTCTTTCGAACTCTCTGACAGGATCGTAAACCTGCCAACTGTTGAACGGACTTTCAGCGTTATTAGGCGAATATATGAACGCGTACGACTGTGTGATATCATTCAGAACCGTCAGCTTCAAAAGCGACTCGTACACATCGTGGGCCTCCAATTCGTCACTAAAATCAATAGAAAATATCGTGTAGTCCTTACAGATCACCTTGATATTGATAAAAGACCAAAGGTCTCGCCCATCGTAGAGTTCCTCCACACGACCATCCTGCGAGCCTGAATCACTATGCTGATTTGTCTTCGATATGAGCGCACTTCCGTGGTTCTTAAATACCGATGCAATGGTAGAGTATGACACCCAAAATTCTCTTAAAAGGGACAGAGAGGTCAAAATCAAATGATGTGTAGTCAAATGCAACGTCCCACGGCTCACGGCACCTTTTCTATGCAGCAGAACATTATTCACTTTGGCTATCTTTATGTATTCCATCCGATTTCCCCCAATCAAAGACCAGCTCTTGGGAGCTACTTAATTCGATGCTCAACAGCTGTTGAGCGGTTCCGAGAAATGCCTAAACGAGTCTCAAACCTCGCTAATTGACTAAGTTCACCTCTATGTGATCTACAAGCTGACTCGATAAGGTACTACGCTTTTGTAGTTAATCGACCGCACGTGATGGTACATTTCACTAGCTCAAGAGGCCTCTGCCAGCCAAGCAGCTTGGCCCAGCGACCTGTAGGTATCTAGCGATTTCATACATGTTATATACTCTACCTATCGGACATACTTCTTTTGTAGGAACATCTTCTGGGATGATCCGCATAGATGCAGCGCTTGCGCTGCATCACGAACATCTCATCGATTGAGCCTTCATAGAGCGTTTCCAAGTCTATGAAGGGAGACACAAGTAGACGCTTGAGACACGAATTCTTCTCACATCTCTGGGATGGAGCGATCATCGTTAAGGACTAAAAAACCAATTCATAAAACTCCGTAAATCAAGTAAACCATAGTGTGTCGCGAGCTCAATCGCACCGACAAATCGTTTGCACTTCCAAAATGTATTTTCCCTCTTTATACCTCTGATCCTTCCTCTCGCTCTCCAGGTACTTCCAACCGAGTAGACTCTTGCACCAGTGGCAGAGAATATCGCATACCAAGTAGTCCCCGGTGATCATGGGACGAGTCTCGACGCTCCCCTCGATGACGTTGACGACCTTTGTCATCAAATAGGCGTCTCCGGTCTTTCCCCTGTAGTCCTTGGACATGATCTGCGTGGAGCTCGACAAGTGTGTTCTACAACGACGACAGCCGTAGGTTACAAATTTCGAACTCGACACGTCCGAGCCCTCGCGGGTGCGGTAGCCTCCGTGGTACTGGAAGCGGCGGGCTTCCGATAGTTGGTGATAGGGCGTGAGATAATTACTGGATCCCAGACTGTCGCCTTCCACTTTTGCCGTAGGACACTCGATGTACGAAGAGTAACGTAATCCCATAACTATCTTGGCTAACTGACTTTCTGGCAACCGAGTACTTATTATATCTCACAGCGATTTAAATCGGCACCGTATTCTGGTTTATCGCTGAACACTGGTGACACCTGCCAAGCTGAACTGTCACTACTCACTGATCTGCTCGTTGTACGTCTAGAATATTTAAAGCCACTAACAGTTAGCGCAACCTGTCGATATACTGTTGCTTGCGTCAGAAACATCACCAACTATAACCTTTTATACAGACGTATCTAAGACCTGAGGGATGCGACGCTAAGGGAATCATCTCTACACCACGCATGAGTCAACTGTGTAAGACGTATATACGAATGGCATCGGAACTTTGTCATACTGGTCAAGAAAAAGACATCAAGAGTTCGGACGACGTCGATAGCTCTGTGTCCGAGTCACAGAGCCAGTTCGCCGTCGGACTTGCTCGCGGTTTTCACTGATAAGAGGCTGCAACCTTTAAGCTATCATTGTGTAGGACTGTGTAGATTCACGTGCTATCGAGATTATCGCGGTGGTGTAGGACCACTCTATAGGTGTGTCTGTTCGACGTCACAACAGGTCGTCTTCCGCTTCCGATATGGTCTCTTTGATCTTTAGCAGGATTGTAGTCTTCCACTTATCCAGCTTGTTGAACTTGTCGAAATTGAACACTTTTTCGCTTAGTTGTTCGGCGTCGCCGTCGGCGACGCATTGCACGAGGTCTTGGAGTAGCTGAGCTTCTCTGGAGTCGGCGAAGTTGGTATCTTCGCGCTTGCCCTCTTGCAGCGTTCTGGAGGCCGCGACGGAGTCTGTGGCCGCTAGCTGGCACAGACCCATCTTGAAATAGTAGTCCTTCAAAGACCACTGGCTCAGTCTGTTGCCCATACTGTTCTTTATGAGCGTGGCAAACACTTCGCTGGCCTCTAGATACTGTCCGTCCAGCGCCTTCAGGTCCGCGCACCTGACCAGACACTTGTTGGCGAGCGCGAGCGCCTGATCCTGCGAGTACCACTCGCCCGCGGTCTCGTAGCACTCGATGGCCTTGGCGTAGTCCCTCAGGTCATTCTCCAGCAGCTCACCCATCTCAAACTTGAAGTTTGCGCCGCGTCTGAACTGGCCCCTCGCAGTGAAGATATCTATCGCGCCGTTCAGCGACTTGACCGCTTCGTATGCCTGCCCACTGCTCTTGTACGACTTATAAGCCTCCACAAACGTGTTCCCGGCCTCATCGTCGTTCCCCGCCTTGATTTGGTACCCTGCAGCCTTGGTCAACGCATCGCCTGCGAGTTTCAGCTCTTTACGCAGACGATATACGTTCGCTGCCTGAACACAAAGTTCCGCAGCCTCTTCAAACTTGTACGAATCCGATCCTCCAAAGATTTTCATGAACCCTGAGGAGGGAACACCCTTCTTCTCAGCCTATTCAAACAGTGTTAGTCAATCCCCCGCCAAAAACACCAAAAAAATTCCAAAATCGCTCCATACCCTTTTAATAAGCTCAACTGGATTAGACATGGCAAACACAGCACTGAATCGCTCGAACTACCTCTATAACCGTCCTATCGTTACAGAGACCCTTGATCAAATAGCTTAGATGTCCAAGATTACGCCTTCGTACAGAGCGACCCCCTAATTTTCATCAAATTCTACTAAAGTTCACTATCAAAGAAGGTCTGGCTTCTTTACTACTCGATAGATTGCTAATCCGACTGCCTCCGCTGTTCCTGGATACAGTCCTGGCAATCGATCTACGACGTTCTCCGAGCTCGCTGAGCTCGCTCGGAACTATGTCGAATTGCGTAAATATCAGCGATGACATCGGAATTCTTCCGACGCCGCACTCCTACAGACTGCCAGTGCTCTACAAAACCGCTGCGATGCTGCGATGCCCTCGTATGCTCTTGATAGGTACTTTTCTTATTTTGACTGAAAATTTTTCAGTTATCCAGCAATCTCGAAGAGATGAGCTAGATGCCGACGCCTAGTGAAGAATCGCGAGGAGTTGCAGCTAGCTTTGAGTCACGGCTGCAGTGTTTATCTCTGTGATGGATTTCATCATCGTTACAAGCATCTTGGTAATTTTTTTTACCATCGCATACAATACCTTGTAATTTACGCTGTAATTCTTATATATAGTTGGTAAGGTTTCGAGGTTGTAGTTCTTGGTAGAATTGGTAGAGTTAAAGGAGAGTTTGAATAAAAGTAGTCAAGTAAGATGAGCTCGATATATCGCTCGACTGAACCTACGGTTTCGACTTTTAATTCGGCTCAGTATGAACCGCAGTTGGTTGAAGGTGTGAATTCGGTTTTGATTGTCGGTTCAGGTGGTTTGTCTATCGGTCAGGCTGGTGAATTCGATTACAGTGGTTCGCAGGCTATCAAGGCTTTGAAAGAAGCTAATAAGAAGACGATTTTGATTAATCCTAATATCGCTACGAATCAAACTTCGCACTCGTTGGCAGACACGATTTACTACTTGCCAGTGACTCCAGAGTATATTACGTATGTTATTGAGCGTGAGAGACCAGATGCTATTCTTTTGACGTTTGGTGGGCAAACGGGTCTAAACTGTGGTGTTGCGTTGGACAAGATGGGGGTGTTGAAGAAGTACAACATCAAAGTGCTTGGTACGCCAATTAGGACTCTAGAGATGACGGAGGATAGAGATTTGTTTGCTCAAGCTTTGCAAGAGATTAATATTCCTATAGCGTCGTCGATCGCTTGCGAGACTCTGGAAGAGGCGTTGAGCGCGGCAGATCAGGTCGGATACCCAGTTATTGTCAGATCGGCGTATGCTTTGGGTGGATTGGGATCTGGTTTTGCGAACAATGCGAGCGAAATGAGAGAGTTGGCTTCCCAATCGCTGTCGCTAGCACCGCAGATCTTGGTTGAGAAGTCCCTGAAGGGCTGGAAAGAGATTGAGTACGAAGTGGTCAGGGATAGAGTGGGAAACTGTATCACTGTGTGTAATATGGAGAATTTCGATCCTTTGGGGATTCATACTGGTGATTCTATCGTTTTTGCCCCATCTCAGACGCTATCGGATGAAGAATTCCACATGTTGAGATCAGCGGCTATCAAGATTATCAGACATTTGGGTGTCATTGGTGAATGTAACGTCCAGTACGCTCTGCAACCGGACGGATTGGATTATAGAGTTATCGAAGTCAATGCTCGTTTGTCGCGTTCTTCTGCTTTGGCTTCTAAGGCAACCGGATATCCATTGGCCTACACGGCTGCCAAGATTGCTCTTGGTTACACCTTGCCAGAACTACCAAATCCGATAACCAAGACCACAGTAGCTAACTTTGAGCCATCTCTGGACTACATCGTTGCCAAGATCCCTAGATGGGATCTATCCAAGTTCCAATACGTCAACAGAGATATCGGTTCAGCCATGAAGTCTGTCGGAGAGGTGATGGCTATTGGTAGAAATTTTGAAGAGGCTTACCAAAAGGCTTTGAGACAAGTTGATCCATCTCTTTTGGGTTTCCAGGGATCCGACGAATTTGGTGACAAATTGGATGAAGCCCTTGCGGTTGCCACAGACAGAAGAGCATTGGCCGTTGGTCAGGCTTTATTGCACGAAAACTACACCGTTGAGAGAGTTCATGAATTGACTAAAATCGATAGCTGGTTTTTGCACAAATGTATGAACATTGTTAACATGTACAAGCAGTTGGAAGCTGTCAACTCTTTGGAAAGTTTGGATAAGGAGTTATTGCAAAAGGCAAAGAAACTAGGATTCTCTGATAAGCAGATTGCATTGTCAATTAGCAAAGGATCCAACTGCTCCGTTAACGAATTGGATGTCCGCAAATTGAGAAAGCAATTCGGTATTATTCCGTTCGTCAAGAGGATCGATACTCTTGCGGCCGAATTCCCAGCTTCCACCAATTATCTATACACCACTTACAACGCAACCAAAAATGATGTTGAATTCACTGACAAGGGTATGCTAGTCTTGGGTTCAGGTGTTTACCGTATTGGTTCGTCTGTCGAATTCGACTGGTGTGCTGTTAACACTGCCAAGACTTTGAGAAACGAGGGCAAGAAGACTGTTATGATCAATTACAATCCAGAAACCGTGTCCACTGATTTTGATGAAGTTGATAGACTATATTTTGAAGAACTTTCCTTCGAGAGGGTCATGGATATCTATGAGTTGGAGAACTCTGAAGGATGTGTCATCTCAGTTGGTGGTCAACTACCTCAAAACATTGCATTGAAGCTCTTTGAGAATGGTTGTAACACTTTGGGTACTAGTCCTGTTGACATCGACAGTGCCGAAAACAGACACAAATTCTCGTCCATCTTAGATTCGATCGATGTCAGTCAACCAGAATGGAGCGAGCTGACCTCCGTAGATGAAGCCAAGAGCTTCGCAAACAAAGTGGGCTACCCTGTATTGGTTCGTCCCTCCTACGTTCTTTCTGGTGCTGCCATGAACACAATTCACAACGAGCACGAGTTGGAGGATAAATTAACTTTAGCATCCGCTGTGTCTCCAGACCATCCAGTGGTCATCTCCAAATTCATCGAGGGCGCCGAGGAAATCGATGTCGACGCCGTCGCATACAACGGTAAGGTATTAGTTCATGCTATCTCCGAGCACGTCGAGAATGCAGGTGTGCACTCTGGTGACGCTACTTTGGTCTTGCCCCCACAGCACTTGAGCGAAGAAATCAAAGGCAAATTGAAAGAGATCGCTGACAAAGTTGCCCATGCCTGGAAGATTACCGGTCCTTTCAATATGCAAATCATCAAGCATAACGACGACTTAAAGGTCATCGAATGTAACATTAGAGCCTCCAGATCCTTCCCATTCGTTTCCAAGGTGCTCGGCGTTAACTTTATCGAAATCGCCGTCAAGGCCTTCCTGGGCGGCGACAAAGTTCCTCAACCAGTGGACTTGATGAGCAAGCAATACGGCTACGTTGCTACAAAGTGTCCACAATTCTCCTTCACAAGACTGGCGGGAGCCGATCCATTCCTAGGCGTCGAAATGGCCTCGACCGGCGAGGTCGCCGCATTCGGCAAAGACGAGATAGAAAGCTACTGGACCGCCATCCAAAGTACCATGAATTTCCATGTCCCTCTACCCCCCAGCGGCATACTGTTTGGCGGCGATCTAACCAAACCATGGCTAGGCGAAGTCATCAGTACCATCTCCTCTCTAGGCTTCAACTTCTACGTCGCGGACGAGTCCACCAAGAACTACCTACAACAACACACAAACGACCGCATCACCGTTATCGAGTTCCCAAAGAACGACAAGAGGGCTTTACGTGAAATATTCCAAAAATACGACATCAAGCTGGTTATCAACCTAGCCTCCAAGAGAGCCGACAACACCGACGACGACGACTACGTGATGAGAAGAAACGCAATTGACTTCGCAATCCCACTCTTCAACGAGCCTCAGACCTGTAAACTCTTCGCCAAGGCCCTAAAGGCCAAGATCGCCGAAAAAGTCAGAGTACTCGAATCTAACGACGTAGTGGTCCCCAACGAAGTCCGCACATGGGAAGACTTCGTCGGCTTTAAGCCTATGTAAAATACATAATATCCGCCTAATCCCATGCCCCTGTACACTATTTCCAGCATATATTCATAGAATCTAATTCCTGCTCAATTCACTTCATGAAACCATCGCGTATCTACAACGTTTACTAAGCACTACCAAGTCCTACATGTGAAATTTACAGACGTAAACCAATCATATCAGCAGTAATGCTACATACGGTCAACCAGCCCATTATTTCGGTCTTAAGAGGCTGGTTAGCTACTTGTTGGTGTACGTGGCTTTAACTGGCATCTGTTGAAGTTGGCTAAGCGCGTTTGAGCGTGTTTGAGCCTTTTTGGAGGGTTGGACAGAAAAGCCGTGAGAACCAAAAATTTCGGCGAATTTGGTGCGAAGTTGAGTGCGGTGCATGGGTTCCAATTCGCCGAATTGCGTCAGTGTCAGTAAATATTCGAATAATGGTAAAATTGCAATAAGTGGAAATTCAAAGGGTGGCGATGGAAGAGGTTGATGGTGTTGGTATAGCTTGGAAACGTATAAAAAGGGAGTATATTTTGTGGTATTGGTGTATGGGATGGTTTGGTTTCTTTCTACTGTTTGTTTTAAGTCGGTACGTCTGATATAATACCGCTAGACTTAACAATGACTGTTCAAAAATACTTTACACCATCTATCAAGGTCGAGACTGATAAGTGTCGCTACACCGAGACCGAATTGACCACTCAGTATCGTTATGTGAATTCTCATGTTTCAAAGAACGAATCTAATGGGTTGCTTGACGTCAAGTTGAGTGAACAGGATTACGAGTTTAAGGTAGACTTGAAATTGCCCAAGCTAGGTGTCATGTTGGTTGGTCTAGGTGGTAACAACGGTACTACGTTTGTTGCATCTGTCTTGGCAAACAGAAATAAGGTGCAATTTCACACTAAGGATGGTTTGAAAGAGGCAAACTACTTTGGTTCTGTGACCCAGTCTTCGACGATTAAGCTGGGTGTTGACTCCGAGGGTAATGACTTTTACGTGCCATTCAACTCTCTTTTGCCATTTGTGTCTCCAAATGACTTCGTTGTTGGTGGCTGGGACATCAACAAGGCGAATCTGTCCGATGCTATGGCAAGATCTCAGGTGTTGGAGTACGACCTGCAGCGCAGACTAAGCGAGGAGATGTCCAAGATGGTTCCATTGCCCTCTATTTACTATCCTGACTTTATTGCCGCTAATCAGGATGAGAGAGCTGACAACTGTATCAATAGAGACGCCAAGACCGGCAAAGTGTCAACGACAGGCAAATGGTCCCACGTTGAGCAAATCAGATCTGATATCCAGAACTTCAAGCGTGAAAACGACTTGGATAAAGTGGTTGTTCTATGGACCGCCAACACTGAGAGATACGCTGACATCATCACAGGTGTCAATGACACCGCTGATAACTTGTTAGCGGCCATTAAGAATGACCATGAAGAGGTCGCTCCATCTACCGTTTTTGCTGTCGCTTCCATCTTGGAAGGTGTTCCTTACATCAACGGTTCTCCTCAAAACACTTTTGTTCCAGGTGTTGTCGATTTGGCTGAGAAGAGCGGCTCTTTGATTGCCGGTGACGATTTCAAGAGTGGTCAAACCAAGGTCAAATCTGTCCTTGCTCAATTCTTGGTGGACGCTGGTATCAAGCCTGTTTCTATTGCATCTTACAACCATCTGGGTAATAATGATGGTTTCAACTTGAGTTCAGAGAGACAGTTCAGATCCAAAGAGATTTCAAAGAAGTCTGTGGTCGATGACGTTATTGCCTCTAATCAAATCCTGTACAATGAGAAACTTGGTAATAAAGTGGACCACTGTATTGTGATCAAGTACATGAATGCAGTGGGCGACTCCAAGGTGGCCATGGATGAATATTACTCCGAGTTGATGCTTGGTGGACACAACAGAATCTCGATCCATAACGTTTGTGAGGACTCATTGTTGGCAACACCATTGATCATCGACTTGGTCGTCATGGCTGAATTCTGTTCTAGAGTGACATACAAGAAGCTAGGCGCGGGTGAACAATCTTACGAGAGCTTCTATTCAATTTTGGCCTTCTTGGGTTACTGGTTGAAAGCACCTCTAACCAGAAAGGGTTTCAAGACTATCAATGGCCTCAACAAGCAACGTCAAGGTCTAGAGAGTTTCCTCCGTTTGTTGATTGGTTTGCCAGCACTCGATGAGCTACGTTTTGAAGAGAGATTAAAGTAAATAGTTCATAAATAATTTCGCAAATTCATAAATACACAATTCGAGTACTTGCCACTAGTTAGAATCTTGTTCATCCAGAGTCTTGAAAACGTAGGCTTTGCCCAACTTGCCAAAGTCAATACCGTTCTCTAGTAATTTCACATAGGCATTCTTGAAATCTTCGAAGAAAGCATCTTGGTCTTTGGCATATTTTTCAACGTATTTCTTAAACTTATCGTCCTGCACCAGACCGTAGTCGGTTGGCAGCATCATGTAACCCTTATCAGAGTTGTATTGCTCATTGCCAGCGTCATTCTTCTCCAACTTCCAGTGTTCGTTTAACAAGTTCACAAAGAACTCGTTGGTGAAAGTGTTGGTGGCCGCACCCCAAGGACCTTCATATCCAGAGTTCTCCAAATGAGTCTTACCTAAGCAGTGAGCGCCGAGCAACGCTACAATCTCCTGATCAGTAAATCCAAATCTACCAAAATAATGTCTCACATAATTACCATCTTTAGATGCGTCGGGAAGTCTACCGTTTTCTGGTGTGTCTTTCTCGTCAGCATCCACTCTACCTGGTCTCCATGGGATCTTTGGACCCTGCATCTCCTGTAGAGCAGTAATACCAGCAAGCGTGTAAAGATCACCGTGGGAAATCCATGGGAATTTCTTGGCAATTGGCTCCAAAAAGTGAGCGGCGTTTTCCAAACCTTTATTAGCTGGATCATCGGCCTCCTTCTTGAACCGATACGTACCTCCAAAAGAACCACCAGAATTGTCGTTCTTATCGAAAGTACCGGAAACGTGCCACGATAGACGCACCAGGTTAGGACCGTAGCCAATATACCCGTCGAATTCATCCTCATCTCTCAATTTCTCAGCAATAGCATTGTAAACCTTCTGGAAATCCTCCTGAGACTTACCATCTTCCGCCTTAGCAAGATGCAGAACTGGAGAAGCTCCTAGTAACGCACCTGTCTTCTTCCATCCACTCTTACCATTCTTATCATACCCATTCCTACTGCTAAAAGTTCCATTGCCGTTATTCAACGCAATTGTAGTAGCCAAAGAAGTAGCTGCTGCGGCAGCACCCACTAACAACACTGATCTCCTGCTTACAGCTCTTGCAAATACACTAGCCATCTGTGATTATCTTGATCACTCTTGAGATTCCAATTTTCTAATCTAAAGGATGATTGCTAGACAAGAAAGCAAGCCAATCCCTTAAGAACTTATATACATATGCAAGGCAGAATTCTGTAAATTGCCATCTAATAGCACCAGCCAGAAGGTTACTAATACAAAAGGAGGTAACGTGCTTACTACAGGCCAAGGCAAGGAACGACTAGCATAAGAACGAACGGCTCTCCCTGCTCCCTCCGTGATCCTCGGAGACAATCCTGGTTACCAATCATCACCATGGTCTCGATCCTATCGAAATCTTATTCATCAATGCTCAACCGATTCGATTCTGGAGATATCGGTTATGACGTGGGACGGTTAAACAATTTCCCTTTTGGGAACATGATCTAATTCGTACATCTCAGTTCCCAATTAGGAAAGCGGTCATGTGACCGTTTGTATCATGTGATACGGAATTATCACGTGATCATTTTGTGGGTCATTTGATACGGATCAGTACGGGTAACCTGGGAGGGTTCGAATAATGGCTGATTCCCTATTATGGTTTATTACATAGTGGCACTACAGATGTAGGCGTTAGAGATTGGTAGTCTTCGTCAGTCGCATTGACGGTTGTTCACGATGTCTTATTCTGAAACTCTGGAGCAGGCGCTGTCTACTGTAAAACAGCAGGCGGCGTTGATGCAGCGATGCCTGCAACAGAGGAGGTTGATGGACGCGCTGAGACATACTTCTATCATGTTGACGGAGTTGCGAAATCCAGATCTGTCTCCTAAGCAGTACTACGAGTTGTACATTTTGATCTTTGATTCATTGTCGATTTTGTCGACGTATTTGGTGGAAAATCACCCTAAACATCATCATCTGGCAGATCTGTACGAGTTGGTGCAATATGCGGGGAATGTTGTTCCCAGGTTGTACCTGATGATTACTGTGGGAAGCAGTTATTTGAAATGTGCGGAATCTCCAAGCGAGGAGATCCTGAAAGATATGATCGAGATGTGTCGAGGGGTGCAGAATCCGATTCGCGGTCTTTTCTTGCGATACTATCTGTCTCAAAGGACTAAGCAACTGCTGCCTCAGGGCGCGGTGGACTTTAATGTCAACTTTATCGTTACAAATTTTATTGAGATGAATAAACTGTGGGTCAGGTTGCAGCATCAGGGGCCGCTACGGGAAAGAGAACAGCGTACTAAGGAGCGGAGGGAGCTCCAGATCCTTGTTGGGTCCCAATTGGTGCGATTATCGCAGATTGTGGATGACAATTTGTCTCTGTACAAGGAGCAAATACTGCCTGTGATGTTGGAGCAAGTGATACAATGCAGAGATGCGGTTTCTCAGGAATATCTTCTTGATGCGGTTTGTCAGGTTTTCCTCGACGAGTTCCACCTGGCGACTTTAGACGCACTTTTGGATGCGACTACACGTTTGAATCCTGAAGTGTCCATGAATAAAATCGTTTTAACATTAATCGACAGGCTAAACGGGTATAAGGACAGAATAGAGCAGGAAGGAGCAAAGAATGATGGCACCGCCTTGAAAGATCTCAATCTTTTCCAAAACTTTTGGAACTACCTGTCTAATTTGAATGAGGAGAGACCTGATCTGCCTTTGCAACATTTCATCCCTCTCATTGAAAGCGTAATGACACTCTCTTTGCAATGGTATCCACAGAATCTGCAGAATTTGGACGCTCTTTACAGATTCACGGCCCAGAAATGTCAGGATTACGGGAAGGATATCCCAGCAAACGCAGAATACCTTCTCCAAAACTTGTTGACATTGCAAAATAATGCAGCCCTCTCAAAGGTTGACGCTAATTTTTATTATAAACTGATAACCCAATGTGCGTCTTACCGTGAATTGTTGGCATTGCAGAATGTTTTGCCCCAAAAGAGCATATTAAACAGCATATTAGAGCTTCTCTTACAAGGCGGAGAAAGTGCCGCTGAGAGCCAATCCAATGTTTCATCGGTTGAACGTGGTTTTCTTGTTGCCTCCAAAACAGACTTGGATAACTTTTTAAGCATTTTCGAGCCTCTCATCAAAGCGTCTCCGCCGGATATACTAAGAGATAGAAAGGCCATCAATAAAGCCCTCCAAAACGATGACATTGCTGACGAGGATGAGAACTCCTGGATCTTGGATCCGGCACAAGAGAATCTCGCGAAATTGTCCCATATAATTTTAAGGTCGGTATCTCAATCCGATGATCCCATCGAAAACATTCAGCTTGAAGTAGAAATATTACTTACTCTCAGGAATTGGTTATACAAAGGAGGTAAGAACATCAAATACACGTATCCCGCAATAATAACGAATTTTTGGAGACTGATAAGAAAGTGTCACCTGTTGAGAAACCGTGACTCGCAGAACGAAAAGCAATATAGCGAGTTCGTGAAACAGTTTTTCAAATACGTCTCTCGCTCCATTAATGACCTGTACAACGTTTGTGGCGGCTCTGTAGCTGATGCGCTTTATAAATTGAATATTCAGAGCGCGTCACTAGCAGATCAACTATCTTTGGGGGAGATTGCGTATGATTTCTTTTCGCAAGCGTTCACCCTTTTCGAAGAATCACTCAGCGATTCTAGAACCCAATTCCAAGCGCTTGTATACATGGCGCAATCCCTTCAAAAGACCAGATCCCTGCACCAAGAATCTTATTATGAGCTGCTTATTGTAAGATGCACGTTGCATGGATCTAAACTCCTAAAGAAACAAGATCAATGTCGTGCCGTATACCTGTGTTCCCACCTGTGGTGGGCGACGGAGATCGCGCTCATAGGCGAGGAAGAAGGTGTCACCAGTGACTTTTACCGAGAAGGCAAAAGAGTTCTAGAGTGCTTGCAGCGGTCGCTAAGAGTTGCCGATTCCACAATGGATAACATCCAGAGCAGCGAACTAATGACTGAAATTCTCAACAGATGCCTTTACTACTTCATTCACGGTGACGAACAAGAGACACATATCAGCGTCAAGTATATCAACGGCCTCATAGAACTGATAAGAGCAAACATAAAATCACTCAAGATGGAAGAAACTACGATCTCAACGACCCAGCTCACCGAGCATCGACTCGGCGAGCTTCACATCCATAACACAGAAGGCACCGTGAAAGAAGGCAACAGGTTTGTCATTGGACTGGATGGCTCATACATAGACGTTCCCACGACCAATGGCGGTCGAGCGTCCGTGACGTCGAAGCTGAACTCAATACACCTCAACGAAATGATACAAATCCCAATACAGCATTTCAATCGAACATGCGAATATATTCAAAATCAGAGAGAAGTTGACGATAGATTTAAGGTCATAACCCTGGGTGGCTAAATAATCTACAAATTATACCACAATTCACATGGAGCGGCCCACAATAGTACCCAGACACATACCCAGCTCACAACTGGCATCCACTGGCATCTCGTATGGATTCGATATGGCACTGCTGGCTATTGGTTATTGAGAAGTTCGTGTGGTCATTTTAGACGTATCGAACACAACAGGGCAAGTTGTCCAAATTTCATTGAAAGACGGCCCCTTGACTGTCAGAAAGCCGCTGATCGATCGATCAATAGAGGCTGTTGCAAGCGAATCGGCTTGGTTGCTTGATGGAGCACGGTCCTGTAAGGAATTTGTCGATTTAAAAGTCATTTTGGTGGAATTGAGGAAGTTTTGAAGAAAAACAGGGCAAAATGGGTTTCTATACAGTATCCAATGTGGAAGATATGCGTATCTGTGTTGTTATGGTTGGATTGCCAGCTAGAGGGAAGTCATTTATCTCGCAAAAGATTGTTCGGTATCTTTCGTGGCTGTCGATAAAGGCAAGGTGTTTTAATGTGGGCACTTACAGACGTAAAGCTGGTCCAGCTCATCCGGATGCTGATTTTTTCGATCCTTCGAACAAGCAGGGTATCCAGGTCAGACAGAATGCTGTTACTGAAGCAGTCAAGGATATGATGGCTTGGTTTAGCGAAGAAAATGGTGTGGTAGCCATTTTGGATGCTACAAATAGTACCAGAGAAAGACGACAATGGGTGTTGAAACTGTGTAGGGAGAATGCGATTGAACCTATGTTTCTGGAAAGCTGGTGTGATGACAAGGAACTTATTTTGCGCAACATCAGTGACGTCAAGACTTCGTCGCCCGATTATGAGGGTGTGGATCCTGAGGTTGCCACTAAGGACTTCCTCAGACGGATTAGAAACTACGAGAAGGTGTACGAACCGCTTGATAGTGACTGTGATAAGGACTTGACTTTTGTGAAGCTGATCAACGTCGCACAAGAGGTCATAGTAAATGGCATTCAATCGTACCTCGAGAGCAGAATCGTTTTTTATGTCATGAATTTGCATATTCGACCTCGGTGCATCTGGTTATCGAGACATGGAGAATCCGTTTATAATGTGGAGAAGAAGATAGGAGGTGATTCGTCTCTGTCTCCACGAGGCTTCCAGTATGCGGAAAAGCTGCCCGAGATAGTCAGGAAAAGTGCGGGTGATGCCAACTTAACCGTGTGGACCTCCACACTTTGCAGAACGCAACAAACTGCGCAGCATCTGCCCTACAAGCAGCTCCAATGGAAGGCATTAGATGAACTCGACGCCGGTGTGTGCGATGGGATGACATACGAGGAAATTGAGGAAAAGTACCCCGAGGATTTCAAAGCGCGCGACGATGACAAGTACGAATACAGATACCCGGGAGGTGAATCGTACCGAGACGTCGTGATAAGATTAGAACCGATAATCATGGAATTAGAGCGCCAGGAGAATATCTTGATCGTCACCCATCAGGCCGTGCTGCGATGCATATATGCCTATTTCATGAATGTCCCACAGGAAGAGTCGCCATGGATGTCTATCCCATTGCATACGCTAATCAGGCTGGAACCGCGTGCTTACGGTACAGAAGTCACCAGAATAAAAGCCGATATCCCTGCCGTCAGCACGTACAAGGAAAAAGGCACTAGCAAGCTGGGCGAGTCAAGTAGCGACGCTACCGCCAAGTTTCGCAATCTTCTCAACGGTGTTCCCCCATCTGCATAAATTCATCCATATTACATACATACTACTGGTCCAGCTAAGCCCTATATATCATACGCCTACATATCTCTGATGAGCTTGATGAGTCAACTCTTCCATTGGTCTTGATCGGTGAAAAAAAGATGACCTGAAGAGGGTCTACGGACTCACAACCTGTTGAAGAGATATAAGAGTTACTCGAACAGCAGTCGGATGTCCTCCCATTCTGGCTAAACCTGATAGCTTGGTCGTGCAACAGCTACTTAACATGCTGAAGGGTATATTTGGCTCCAACAAGAAAAAGCCAGGAAAGTCGAGAGGTAGCGACTTAGAGACCCAGTCAAATGCAGCAGATCCTGCCTCAATTCCCCGTGGTGAATCTCAAACCCAAGATGAACAGGGTGGCTCTGACAGGGCTGCCTCGACGTACGATTTTTCATCTTCTAGGGCAGCATCTTCTTTAGCTGCTTCCTCTGTCTTCTCCAAGGGTAGACATACTACTGGTACGGGAGTGTCGTCTTCAACTGGAGGAAGTTCTCATGGGAGAAAGTCTACGGTTGCTTTAGGCTCGCAGCTAGACGATGTCGGCAAACCGTTGAGGGTTGTGAACTCTGACAAGTTTAGTTACCTGAACCCTGTTTTTGAGGAAGAAGACTCTAATGAGGGATTGGTACCGATAGAAGAGGCTACTCATGCTACCCAAGCTCTACAACCGTCACAGCCGAGGCAGCGAAGGGCCGATTCTTTGTCTAAAAACACAAGATCTTTGGAACTGGTAAAGAACGAATTAAACATTTTGGAGGACAACTTAGTTGGACTGATGGACGATATTCATCAGAACGTTACTAGCATCTCAAAAGCTGTTATCCAAGCAATCGAATACTTCAAGCAGTTCTTACCTACTGTGAATGTCAAACTTTCCTTTAACCTGACGTTCGAGAGGTCGTCATCTTTGAGAGTGATAACCAAAATATTCTTGCATTTCATGGATAACCTACTCATGTCTGAAGCTTTCGGGAATTCACGGTCGATCCTGATGAGAAGATATGTATACTTTTTGGAAAAGCTTAATATTAGCACGCCAGCAGACTTTGCCTCAGAATCGCAACTCACACCATGTCTGAGCAATTTTTGCATTGATTCTAACTGTAATCTACCCAACCGAGACAATATCAGCAGGATCATAGAGGAGATATCAAAATCGGATCCCAGCTTGGTGGCCGATCAGGAGGGAGCCTTCATGGCTCCTGTTCTTAGAGGCCTTACTCGAAAATCAGCAATTTTGACCGTTATGTTTGGAATCCCAAATCCCCAACAGGAGCATCAAGAAATTGTGAAGGCACTATATTCCGTGATGCCAGACGTTCATTTCTACTGCGTCAAAGATTGTATACAGCCGTGTGCCGAAGTTCTCAATTCCGTTTCTAAACCGGTCTCATCAAGCACTCTTTTGGCTGCCCCTCCTAGCCCGTTTCAATTCTCACCTCCATATAGGCTTGCTTCGGACGCTCTCAAGCCTCCAATTTCGATGTCCCTTTCATCAGATCAGAGTTCCAAGACGACAGGAACATTGGGTGGCTATTTGTTTCCTCAGATAGAGAAGGGTTCTAAATTATCTCAATTTGCAGGTGCATCCTTCGCCATCACATGCTCTCATGTCGTACTGTCGGAGTCCCAGGACTATCCATACGTTTCAATACCATCGAAGGTTTTGCAAACCGCTTATAGGAAGACATTATTGGAAGAATCTCACCGGTATCCGAAAGATTCGGTTGAGGATAAGGCATTCCTGCAAGAGATCCGCCGGGTGGATGAAAACATGAAATGGCAAGAAGAGAATAAGTTTGGTCAAGTGGTTTGGGGTGAAAGATCGATCGTGAATCAGAAGCTCTCCGATTTTGCAATAATAAAAGTTGAACCGCAGTATAAATGTGAGAATTGCTTAGGCGTTGGGCTGACCGGTGTACCAGACCCTACGTTGCGATTTCAAAACATGTACGTCAAGGAAAAGGTCCTCAAACTGAGACCAGGATTGCAAGTTTTCAAAATTGGCGCTGCCACCAACTACACTTCCGGACAAGTTAACGCTGCAAAGCTTGTTTACTGGGCCGATGGTAAACTGCAGAGCAGTGAATTTGTCGTAGCATCCCCGATGCCGTTATTCGCAAGTGCCGGCGACTCCGGCTCCTGGATTCTAACAAAATTAGAGAACAGACTAGGACTTGGGGTAGTAGGTATGTTGCATTCCTACGATGGTGAGCAGAGACAATTCGGCCTGTTTACTCCCATAGGCGACATCCTGGAGCGACTCCATACTGTCACGGGAGTGCTGTGGGACATAGATGCTGCGCCTACATGACGTATCTGCCAAGAACAAATTCCAAGTAGACTTCAAATACTTCCGTGGAATATTTCACCAACGTTTGCAAGCCGTCTCAACTTAGACTCTTGACAACCATTATATCTTGTTTCATATTGCAGTGTGCCTGGGATTATCGTGGAGCGGCGCTACCATCGCTTAATTCTACCTCAAAAATTGGCGAAGGGAACTTATCGTGAACAAACTGCTATACTAGATGGGGCAATCATACAACCTCAAAGCAGTCTCAGACCCTTCTCCACCTGGCAAGGTTCATAGGATTTTACTCTTATTCTTGTACTTTGATAAGATATATATATGTGGGTCTCTTAACAGATCTCATTTGTGGGACGGAACCTGAGGTCTCAGCTATAGTTCCGCTATAGCGAACGAGTCGTTAAAATGTCTCTCAGGACTCCAACTCAGTCTAGTACCGAAAAGAAGGTTCATACTCCACCGAGTTTAGGACGCGACCCTGGAAAACCTAAATTATTGAAGAGTTTATCTGGAAAGGTATTTAAGAGATCCTCGAACTCGGATAGCGACACATTACCATCTACTGGGCTGTTCGTGCCGGCACCAAGTCTTTCTAATAGGTATCCGCTGCCCAAGCCTTTGAATATCCCGCAACCATTATCTCCTCCACCGAGTGTCAAGAAAACGTGCCAATGGTCGCCATCTCGCTCTAGTTTTCCGCATACAGCAAGAAACCGAAGTTATGATGCCCTAGAATCCCCCATTAAACTTGCTCCCTCGCTGAAAATACAAACTTTGGAGAAACCACTGGATTCCTTCAACCTCACCAGTGCGTTCAATTCAGCACATCGGTCGCAGCCAGGGAGGGAAGTTAGTCCGCATGACAATACTATCATCTGGACAGATACAGTCGATGATCCATATCTGGAAGAGGATTCCCCGACATATCTCACGTCTTTGTCTCACAGCATCTCCAGAACAAGTGCAGAGGGAGGTCATCGAAGGTTCATTGGCCTCCGATGTTCTATGTGCGATGAGAAAATATGTAATACGCTTTCGGGTGAAAAGATTACGGAGCTCACTTGCTCTCACGCAAGTCATTACCAATGTTACTTTGCCACGTTAGAATGTCTACAGCCGTCCAAGAGGTATCCACAATGCAGGATATGTGGGAAAGCTGTGAAACCAAGCGATAAGAGCACCTGGGAAAAAATGGTAACGCATCTTTTGTCAAGAAAAAGTTCATATGACTGCTCAGAAACCGTTGTTGAGCCCCAGTTGCTATATTCCAAGCAACCGATAACGGCTTCGCAGCATGCCTTCTTTACGCCCGGAGAGCAAATCATTCGCACAGCAGACATCTCATCGGGCGGCTTTCGAACGCCATACGGGCCTCTCAGATCAGCTTCCGATAGTTGGAATGCCTGTGTAGAGCCTTACGATGCACTATTTCAGCAAAGTATCTGGCTCGAAGAGACTTTACTCGGCGACGACGGGCAAGTTGACACGAAGGGAGATGAAGAACGCAATACAAGTGGTTTGCAGCCCCAGATTGAAGTGCTGGTAGATCGAAGCGACTTAGGAGGTGGAATCACAGTTAAGGTACCGAAAGAGTCGGGGCGGGAAAATGATCAGAAAGACGAATGTGATGACTTTACAAGCCAGAGACAAAGGCTTAAACAACGAATCGAGGAATCAGTCAAGGAAGAATTAGATAACGATAGCCAATTGGGATCATTGGTAATGTTCGACAGAGGTGATTTTTCCACAGACGGAGAGCGATGGAACAAGGGCGTTATACTTTATCTGTTTGACCAATTCCTTATCTTGTTCGATCGACAGGCACTAACTGTTAGAGGTAAGATACCGCTGGGACAAATATGCAAGGTTCTCAAATTGGATGAATCTACTTTGCTCATCGACCTCAAAAGTCGCACTTTACCGCAAGTGTATATGTCGTTTCCGCCAAAGATAACAAAGAACCCACAGCTGGAAAAATGGAGGTTCTACTTGGGACACATTGGAAGCGTACCCTCGCTTGAAGATATCACAACGTCTTGGGAAATCTTGCCCGAGGAACTTGTTGGGGAGCTTAATTCATTCTTTGCGCAGACGAATGAATCCGCTGCAGATTCACTTTCAAAACCTTGGGAAACATTACGGACACATGTGCCCTTGCAGCTCGTAGTATGCTTGAGTCTCTCAAACGACTCGGGCATGAAAAATGAAGACTATCAAGATTCGATAATCAGGCTTCTGAAATGTCTGCTAGATGAGCTCAACGAGGATGACCTTCTAGGTTTAGTGGCAGTGGGAAAAGACGGTAGAGGCAACGTTGGCCGATTTGGAACCTTTTTCGGAACCGTTAACAAGCATTGGCCCCACTGGAACGAAGCTTTCAGCGATCTGAAACCGTCAAACCACAAGATTTTCGACTCCGCAGACAGCGAACTAGACAAAATGCTGGAAACCTGTCTCCGGCTCGTGGGTACCGCAGACTCCATGCTGGAACAAGACAAGAGCGCACAATTCTCAAAACAAGTCATTCTCTTGCGCGACGGAACACCTGCCAATGCTGACCACAAATACGGAAGACTAATCACCGAAGTCCACAATTTCAAGATAACCCAAGTCCCACCCGTCAACGGTTTAGCCCATCGCGAACTAATCTCGGTGATAAACACCTTACATCGGAGTTACCTGCAAAATCTGACTGTAACATATGCCAATGAAAAACTCTCATTCGGCAGCATGGCTCCGGGAGCGGAGAAAAGACTACCACTCAAGTTAGATCACGAAACCATACCTGAATCTTGCGAAGTCTCATGGATCGATTCCGGGACTCAGGAAGCGAACGTTGTCACTACACGACTAACCATTATCTGATAGTCTCATATACATAACTCTCACTGTTTCCATAGCCCAAGATAATATAGGCCTGTCTCTAATAATGTAAACCATCTATGCCTGGTATCGTCCTAACTACGCAATGGCCATCTTTGCCTGCATTCTTGGCATTCCCAACTAGGCGAATCTCGATCACAAGATAACCCAAAAGGTACATTGGCCGGCCTAATCTGGCCTACCACCGACCTGATTTGACGCGATCATGCCGCTTACGGTCTGCGGGCTTTTCTCCGCGACGCGCCCTTTCCGGCCGGTCGCCAAACGACGGAAATGTAAACATCGTGAAAAATCGATCTAGACGCCAATAAGGCGAAGTGGGCTTACCATCGCGCCAGTAAATAATGTGATAATTAGCGTCGCAGTTGGGAGGCTAGGAATGTTAACTAAAAACAGAACCGTCAACACTGGAAATTTTCGAGAGGAAGATTCAGTCAATTACAAATTTTAGCGCTTTTTTGCTGTCGTCAAGTATAAATACTAAGGACTTTGGAGTCGCTAGTAAAGTTCTTGGTAGGCAACAGTAATTGCGGCAAATTAATTGGGAAAAGCTAATCATTCGCTTACTAGATTTTCCAACTTTTCAAAAACCACATTTGTTGACTTGATTTATTTTTTAGTAATGCAATTGAAGAACGTTGCTTTGGTTTCTGCTGCTTGTTTGGCTTCCACCGTGTGTGCCGACGGCTACACTCCAGGTCAGGAATGGTCCACTTTGACTCCAACAGCCACTTACGAGTGTGGTGTCACCGAGTACGCCTCATCCTTCGGTATCGCTGTGCAGACTATCGGCTCCTCCATGGCGAAGAGGGATGCTGTCTCTCAGATCGGTGATGGTCAGCTGCAAGCAACCACTACTGCGGTTTCTCAAATTAGCGATGGCCAGCCACAGGCAACTACAACCGCCGCCGCACAAGCCACCGGCAGTCACGCTCTAAGTGAAGTTACTACGACTCTGAGCCCAAGTTCCACCGCTTCCAACAGTGCCTGTGCTACTAAGCCGGTTACCTTGGATTCCTCGTCGTGCAAAAATTCCGGTACTTTGACCATTCAGTTGAAGGACGGTGTCTTGACTGACGCTAAGGGTAGAATCGGTTCTATTGTTTCCAACAGACAATTCCAATTCGACGGTCCACCACCACAAGCCGGTGCTATTTACGCCGGTGGCTGGTCTATCACGCCAGCTGGTAACTTGGCTTTGGGTGACAACGATGTCTTCTACCAATGTTTGTCTGGTAACTTCTACAACTTGTACGATAAGTCCATAGGTGAGCAATGTCACCCAATCCATCTGGAATTGGTGAACCTCGTCGACTGTTAGGGTGGGTTTTGCATGGATGGTTGGATTGGCTATTAGATAGAGTCCGATCCAAACCGAAGGTTTTGTATATGATCTAGGTTATTGAAGATAGTTATTGCTTGAAAGTTATTGTTTATAATGCAGGACTAGTAGATATTTATGTATCTATAGTGACTTGTTATTTTCCATCATGATAGCATATACCAAGGTATACAAATTAAACATCTCAAACGTTTTGAATGAAAGAACGAAAATATTAACCAGTAATGGTTCCGTAGAATGGCGAAGATTTGAAAACATCAAAGAATGCAAAGGAATGGATGCGAATGGGGGACAATTGCGACTAATTGTCCAATCAATGCAGAAATATCGTAAATTTCACGACTGTCTGGTTTAACAGTCGACTAGATTGATGACCTCCAAGTGGACTGGATGACATTGCTCGCCTAAGCTTTGGTCGTACAGGTTGTAGAAGTTACCGGATAGACATTGGTAGAAGGTGTCTTCGTCACCAATGGCTAGGTTACCAGCTGGAGTGATAGACCAACCGGCAGCGTAGATAGCACCGGCCTGTGGTGGTGGGCCATCAAATTGGAATTGTCTGTTTGCAACGATGGAACCAATTCTACCCTTAGCGTCAGTTAGGATACCACCTTTTAGACTCATTTGCAATGTGCCGTCGTTTTTGCAGGAGACAGCCTTGACAGGATTAGAGCCGCTGCTAGGGGAACCAGTAGCTTGAACTTGGCCGTCGCTCGCTTGAGAAGCGCCACTGGTAGTACTGGTAGCCTGAACTTGACCATCACCGATCTGAGATGCAGCATTGGTAGTAGCAGTAGTAGCTTGAATTTGACCGTCACCGATTTGGGAGACAGCGTTGGTAGTGGCAGTAGTAGCCTGGATTTGACCATCGCCGATTTGGGAGACTGCAGCAGCAGTAGTGGCAGTGGTAGCTTGAATTTGACCATCACCAATTTGAGAAACAGCTGCGGCGGTAGTAGCTTGAATTTGACCGTCGCCAATTTGGGAGACGGCTGGGGCAGTGGTAGCCTGGATCTGACCGTCGCCGATTTGAGAGACAGCGGCAGCGGTGGTAGCAGTGGTAGCTTGGATTTGTCCATCACCGATCTGAGAAACTGCAGCAGCAGTGGTAGCAGTAGTAGCTTGAATTTGACCATCACCGATCTGAGAGACTGCAGCAGCAGTAGTAGCAGTAGTAGCTTGAATTTGACCATCACCGATCTGAGAAACTGCAGCAGCAGTGGTAGCGGTAGTAGCCTGGATCTGGCCATCACCAATCTGTGAGACAGCATCTCTTTTGGCGATACTGGAAGTAGCGAATGGCTTCACAGCAATACCAAAGTTCGATGCGTAATCAGTCATACCACCAGAGTAAGTAGCAGTTGGGGTCAAAGTAGACCATGGCTCGGTTGGAACATAAGCAGCCAACACGCCAGAGGCCAAAGCAGCAGTTGCCAAAGATTTCTTGTATTGCATTTTATATGAAACGGAGTAGAGCGATTGACTCGATTAAGTTATGCCTGGCTTCTTCACAAAAGACAAACCATCCAAAACATCTCAACAGCTCCATGGCAATCTGGACTCCTTATATACCTGATCCTGGCGGCCTGATCCAGCAGATCCTGATCAGGCGACCCTCCTCTTGCCAACCCTCAGGCTATTTCTAAAATTAGTGTTTGCCGCGGTGTTCGGGTTTCACCAGCGATTCCTTTCAATTTCGCTTCCTAAAAGGGTTAAAATTGAAAAAATAGAGGCAATAAAATAATTAACGCTGCTGGGCAAAAGATCAAGAAGACCAAGCTGGTAGTTTCCTAAAGCACTATGCCAGGATCTAGCGGCCAGTAGACAGGCTGCTAATTGGCACACGAAGATCTTCCGACTAAAATCTGTATCTTGGAAGCCCATAGTGTAGTTAACGACTTTTGTTACCCGGTCGAGTGATCGACGCATTGCCTACGCTTGTTGTCGATCCCGCCCCCCTTTTTTGAGCTTACGCGTTGCGACGCGTGAAGGTGCAAAATTTTTCCACTCACGTGAGAGCGGATTTTGAGCCTCAAAAAAATGGCGGGGCTCCCCTAATTTTGAAGTTCACGTGACGAAATCTATTTTGGGTCCCGCCGTTAACCTGCCATCTTAATTAAAGTGGTGCTTGGTGCTGCTTGCTTAGCAGGGAGATACGTAATCCTTTAATTACGTGCTGGTTGCGGACTGGTTGCGGCTGTGTAATCTCCATGGCAACGCATTAGCGAGCTGACCTAATCTGGCAAGCAAGCAGCCAAATCGGGAAATGAGTGTAAAATTGCTTGAGGATTAGGCTGGTAGCCATCTAGTAAGTTGATTAAATTGCCAGCCATGGATTTGGCCATCGAGAATGCCAAAACTATATAAAGTGATCGATCTTGATCTCGATTGAGTTTGAGTTGGTGTCTTCCTATGATACAACACTACAAAGATTAACTGCCTTGAAGAAAATGCAATATAAAAAAACTCTAGCCGCCACTACTCTAGCTACTGTTGCCGTTGGTTCTTATGTTCCAAGCGAGCCATGGTCTACCCTAACTCCAACCGCTACTTACTCCGGTGGAATCACTGATTACGCCTCGAACTTTGGTATTGCTGTGAAGCCATTCGCTACTTCTAGTATCGCCAAGAGAGACGCTGTTTCTCAAATTGGGGATGGCCAAATCCAGGCTACTACCGCTACCACTGCTGCTGCAGTTTCTCAGATCGGTGATGGTCAGATTCAAGCTACTACTGCTACCACTGCTGCTGCAGTTTCTCAGATCGGTGACGGCCAAATTCAAGCTACTACCGCTCCAGCAGCTCCAGCCGTGTCTCAGATTGGTGATGGCCAAATTCAAGCTACCACCGCTCCAGCCGTCTCCCAAATTGGTGACGGTCAGATCCAGGCTACTGGAACCACCACTCTAGCCCCAATTTCTCAGATTGGCGATGGCCAAATTCAGGCAACTACCAGTGGTGCCGCCTCTCAGATCAGCGATGGTCAAGTTCAAGCCACCACCTCTGCTTCCATAAATTACAACAGAGGCAACAGCAGTGATCCAGTCAAGCTTAAATCCTGCAAAAACGACGGCACATTGCAAATGAGTCTAAAAGGTGGTATCCTAACTGACGCTAAGGGTAGAATTGGTTCCATCGTTGCAAACAGACAATTCCAATTTGATGGCCCACCACCACAGGCCGGTGCTATCTACGCTGCCGGTTGGTCTATCACTCCAGCTGGTAACCTAGCCATTGGTGACGAAGACACCTTCTACCAATGTCTATCCGGTAACTTCTACAACCTGTACGACCAAAGCTTAGGCGAGCAATGTCATCCAGTCCACTTGGAGGTCATTGACCTGGTCAACTGTTAATGAATAAACTGAACTGGGGTTAAAGACAATTTTTTGGGATAGAATGGCATCAATGTATATTATTTCAAGGTTCTGCGCTGGGGAAAGCCTTGAGCTTTCCGATACGTAACTTTTATCGTTCTTCATATAAAGCAAGTTAGCAATTGCAAATTAGAAATCATAAAACACACTACTAGTTAATTATGACGCCTTTTCCCTCAAGATTGAACAGCCGCATCCTATAAAGATAGTATAATAGCGGCGGAAAGCCCACAACGCTCAGTAAACTGGTCCTGAAAATCATCGACTTTGTGCCGTAAACAGCGTGGGTTGTATTACACAACTGAATCAAAAATCCCCAAGCAACAGCAGACTGTGAAACGTCACCGTAGGTCAAAGAATGTATCACTCTTCTCATAGTCGATCGTTCCACTTCCTTATCCTCATGCTCGGAATGGAATAAACGATTTGGTGCGTCGTGGATATCCTCAACCCTCTCCAAGTAGTACGGAGAAACATCTGGATCAGGCTTCGACAGCTTCCGATGAGCAAATCTTTTTGTCGTGTCGTAATCCTTGTAAAACGCATAAAGACCATACCCATATAAGAACGTAATTAAGCTGTTTATGGCAACATTTTTCTTTGAAGCATAAAAAGGCACTTTTTGCGATGGGGAGCCCTTTCCTACACCAGAAGCTGATTTAGCTCCGTTGACCCCGAGACTCTGTAATCTAAATAGAGTTGGTCTCATCTTGAATGAATATTTCTACAATACCTAAGCTAACTCCCGAAAGCTCAGCTTGACAAGTACGCATTATATATAAGCATCCCGACGCAAACGTCAAGGATAGCTGTCGACTAGGGGTACATCAGCTCTTACGTTGTTCTCCGCAAAGCACTACTACCTTTCTATCTCAAGGCCGCATTATGCAATTCATCGCGCGGCGCTATCATCAGACAAACTTGTTGACAAGAAGAAAAAGGTAGCTTGATGATCGAACTCTACTTCATACCGTGGGATGCGGCAGGAGAGTTGCAAACGATGCATCTTTGGACTCGGGTCTGTTACGTTTCCACCGGTAGATTTCGTTTTAGCTTTTTTCTTGCCGTTTGCGACTGCCAGTTATAGGCTTTTCTCTCCAGAAACATAAAAAGACTTGGAATGCAGTGAGACACTTTGTTTGGTCCTGAGCCCATTCGCTAAAGTGCGACATCACACAGTCTGTAAAATACAGTTACTTAGTAAAGGGAAGCCCAGGAATATAGGTTTCGTTACTGAGACAACACCATACTACTCGATAGACATCACGAAACTCCTGCTCCAGACAGCACTCAACGCTCGAGTAAATTATGCTAAGTTAGAAGCCTCCGTAGTGAAGAGCTGCAGGTGCTCAATCAGGCGACTATAGTGTTGAGTAAAATTCACCAATTCAAATTACGTCCGATGTAGTGTAACGGCTATCACATCACGCTTTCACCGTGGGGACCGGGGTTCGACTCCCCGCATCGGAGTTTTTTTTTTCAATCAATTAAGCATTCTTACACGCAATCAAAGGCTATAAATTCGTGCTGCACTGTGTAGTGTGCTGCGTATCAGGGCTCTACCTCTCTGCTGTAAGCTGTTGGATTCCACTGTGTCATCTGATCGTCCTAATATTTATGTTTTGGCTTGTAAGTCGCGAATTTAAAGATCAGAAAACTGTAGTGCTCGGTGACAACATCAGAGTTAACATTCTATCAAACAAAGTGTGAATACTTATCGTGCCTCTAGAGGGGTTTGCATCGGCTTTCTGCAACTGATTGGCCTTGGATTCCACCTCCACGTTGGTACCTTAGGCTGAGATAGGAACTTTAATGTCCTCAAGTCCTGATATTTTACTAGACCTTACGACGCATTATTCCATACTTGGTCTGTCTTCCGATGCCACTGAGAGTGATATACACAAGTCTTACATGAAACTGGCTCGTCTTCTGCATCCCGATAAATCGAAATCCGATGCCGGTGCAGAACAATTCAAACTGATAAGCCACGCCCATTATGTTCTGATGGATAAAGAACAGAGAGGCAAGTATGACAAGACTCTGCATACCAAGGGTCTATGGGGTTATCTGCCCAAAGGAAATTTCTACAGACATGATAGAGCCGCGCAACAGGATGGCAAACACACCAAACAGGAACGGACGACGCAGCGGGCTGCGAATCGTCACAAGCCTTATGAGCAGCAACCATACGGATTCGGTACGGAAAACTCAAAAACCTCTCATCCTCACCCCAAAGTTCCCATCTTTCAGTCCTTTAATTTGAAAAATTACCAAAGAAAGCAAAGATCAGCCCAGGAGAGAACACCTGAAGAGCCTAATGCGCCGGCGGCATTCAGGGTGTTTACGCAGCGGTCTGCTGATGAGCCAGCCGAAGACGCATTTGTCGACGATCAGAAAGAACGCCCTTCGCCTTCATCGGCAGGGGACCCAGCAGATCACGAAAGGATGAGAAGTTATGCTAAGGAAGCAGAAGCTCTTGGGAAATCGAAAGAAGAGAATGGAAACAGCGAAGGGAGAGAAGAAGAAGAAGACCAGGAAGTTGGAAATTCACGATGGAAAATGCACAAAGCGGATACATCATACACGTCTGACAGTGCACCAGACTCACCTTTCAGCAATAACCAACATCGCCATTATGCCAGAAGGAAACACGAGGCAACAGTACGTGGTCGGCGGTCTACATCGCCTGTCAAATCAATTCCAACTACAGAAACTCCCGGTATGTCAGAGAGCTGGAATGGGCTCAAAGATATTCTAAACAATTTTCCTCCAAAGGAAGTAAACATTGAACAAAATAACCAAAGACAAGCAAAAGAGGAAGGCGAACTTCTGGATTCCTTGCGAAATGCCTCTGTCAAATCGCGAAAAGTTTATGGAGGAAGCATTAGATTAGAAGAACTGAGTAGTTCTCTACCGACCAGTAACGACTTCTTCGATATGCACAAGGTAAGCGACATGTTGGATGACGTACCGACAGTCAAGAGGACAAAAAGAGCTTCCCTTCCGAGCGACAGTACAGACGTCGAAATGAGGTCACCGCCCAAAAGCCAGATATCTCGATTGCAGGTCAAAAATTCAGCATATTCATCGCCTACTTCCCGAACCCTGCATATGCCAGTTAATGAGCCACTGCCGAAGATTTATAAGAAGGACATCATAGCCATGGACCAGTACAAGATAAACTCTCAAGTTGCCCAATGGGAGCTGCCCCAAATGCCCATCTTCCAGTGCAACCTACTGGACAGCAACGAAGTAGAGCAGTGTAAGCGATCGGTTATTGAATTCAACGCCAGATGCAACGTTTTAAAACAAAACCTACTCACCATTATGCACGACCGCCTGAATGCAGACCAAGAGCTAGATGAAAGGCTTGTGAAGATAGAAAACGCCGCAAACTGGGTCTCGTGCAAGGATTTCGATTTCGAAGTTGTCAACAAGCTAAGTGAACTACAGAACCGCCAGCGGATCGTAGCGCAAAGTTTTTTGAGTCTACTAAAGTCACTATACGCTACAGGCCATTAATTCTTTTGTGCCAGGAATTTGTGTCGCTGACATTTCAAACTTTTGTCAGCCGTGAACCTTGAAGGTATCGCCAAGAGGCGCGCCGACGCGATAATATACAGATCTATATAACACGTAACAACTCTAAGAACACAATTGATGCAATTGAGCAGTGGACGTCAACTATAGTCGTGGAAAGAATCACTATGTGGGGAAAACACAGAATAACGTTCATTGCGGTGGGTGTTTTCTTTCATCTTTTCTATCTATGGTCCATCTTTGATATCTATTTCGTTTCGCCATTAGTGCATGGCATGAATCAATATAGAAGCACTGAAAAGCCTCCTGCCAAAAGGCTTTTCCTAATTGTGGGTGATGGGCTTCGTGCTGATACCACTTTCGATATGATCACGCATCCAACGACAGGTAAAACTGAATATTTGGCTCCATATATCAGATCATTGGTTTTGAATAATGGCACGTACGGTATCTCACATACACGAATGCCGACAGAGTCACGTCCAGGACATGTTGCCATGATTGCTGGCTTCTATGAAGATGTGAGTGCTGTGACCAAGGGCTGGAAGGAAAATCCTGTGGATTTCGACAGTTTTTTTAATCAATCGACACACACATATTCCTTTGGCTCACCAGATATCCTTCCAATGTTTAAGGAGGGCGCTTCAGATCCTAATAGAGTGGATACTTGGACTTATGGTCATGAGTTTGAAGATTTCACGCAATCATCTATCGAACTGGATGCATACGTATTCAGGCATCTGAACCAGCTCTTTCAGAACTCAACCAGAAATTCGAGCTTAGATGCTGAGATTAGGCAAGAAGGGAATGTTTTCTTTCTTCACTTGCTGGGTTGCGACACCGCTGGTCATTCCTACAGACCATACTCCGCTGAATACTACGATAATGTTAGATACATTGATGATCAGGTTGCTTTACTGAGTGATAAAGTCAGAGATTTCTTCGGAGACGACGACACAGCATTTATCTTTACGGCCGACCACGGTATGAGTGCCTTCGGCTCACATGGAGATGGCCATCCAAATAATACTAGAACGCCTCTAGTCGCATGGGGTGCAGGTTTGAATAAGCCGGTACTAAACGAAGTTCCTGTTTTTGATAACTACACTTTTACCTGGGGTCTCGAATATGTTCAGCGCCACGACGTCAAGCAGGCAGACATCGCTTCCCTAATGTCTTATCTCATCGGCGTGAATTATCCTGCAAATTCCGTGGGCGAACTGCCGCTAGCGTATATTTCTGGCCATGAAGTTGACAAATTGCATGCTCTCTATAACAACGCCCGCAGCATTCTCGAGCAGTATATCGTCAAGGAAAAGGAAGTTATCGAATCACAATTTACCTACAAAGAATATCATAAATTCGCTCGTAGGCCCTATCAAAAATACCTATCCCAAATTGAACTTTTGATTGAGAAGATAGCGAATGGTGAGACTGAATTGGTAGCAGAAGCGATCACAATCACTGAAGACCTTATGAAAACGACTTTAGAGGGGCTGCATTACTTAACTACTTACAACTGGAGATTTATTAGAACAATTGTCACATTTGGATTTGCTGGTTGGATCACGTATGCTTTCGTTATCTTTCTGAAGTTGTACATATTGGAAAATGCATCGAATTACCAAACATCTTCATTCAACCTATTTATTTTCGGCACATTGGGTTGTTGCCTGAATTGGGTGCTCTACTACCAAAGGTCGCCTTTCAACTTTTACATGTACCTGCTATTCCCGCTATACCTATGGAGTCAAATTTTTACCAATCTCGGTATTTTACGTGATGGTACACAGGAATTCTTGAAAGGCATTTCCTTAACGCGAAGAATCGTTGTAGCGGCAGCTATATTTGCCGTTTATGAAGGCATCGTCTATGGATTTTTCCACAGATGGATTTTCACAGTGATACTTATCGTTCTGGCATTTTATCCTATCTTCTGCGGTATCTCCGCGAGCTATACCCTAACCGGATGGATAATCACGAGCATTCTCCTGTCTACTTTCACGCTCTATGACGCTGTAAAGACCGAGAGTCTCACCCAGATCAATTCTGCTGGTCTCTTAATGGTCTTGACTTCAATATATGGACTAAGGAAAGTTTCCAAAAATATCGGCCATTACACTTCAGCAGTATTGTGGGCCCAGGTCACTCTAATACCTGCAATGCTTTTGGTCACCGAGAAATCTGTCACTTCGCTGCAGAACAGACAAGGTTTGCCATACGGCTCCCAGGTGGCAGGATGGTTGATTATGGGAATTTCACTTGTGATTTTACCAACATTACATTACTTGAGACCGAATAACGATTACAAAGTCAGGCTCTTAGCCATCTATCTGACTTTTGCACCAGCCTTCATCATCCTCACCATCTCCTTCGAGGCTCTTTTCTACGTTGTCTTCACCTGCTACATCGTCCAATGGATTGAAATCGAATCGCAAATCAAACAACTCAAATCGCATGATAACTACCTACAGCTATTGCGAGTGGCGTTGGTCGGCTTTTTCCTGCTGCAAGTCGCGTTCTTCGGCACTGGAAACGTCGCGTCCATCTCGTCGTTCTCGTTGGACTCAGTTTATCGTCTCCTCCCCATATTCGACCCTTTCGCCATGGGTGCTCTGCTAATGCTGAAATTAATTGTCCCCTACGTACTGCTATCGATCGGTTTGGGTGTTTTGAATCTAAAGTTGAACATCAAGGACTACACCATTTCTGCATTGATCATCTCATCGAGCGATATCCTATCGCTGAATTTCTTCTATCTTCTCAAGACCGAAGGCTCTTGGCTAGATATAGGCATCACCATATCCAACTACTGTCTCGCCATTTTATCATCACTTTTCATGTTGTTACTGGAGATCATTGGGCATATACTGCTGAAGAACGTTACAATTACAAGACCAGTCAGCACCACCAAGAAGCAAAGCTAGCTTGCTTTGCAATTCTCTACACACAATAAACGATACATAGAATCGAGACCATCGGCGAACAATAGGATTCCTTGCATTCTAACAATAGGAATACCATCGTTATGCCCTCTTAAGATCCGTAACCTTGCGCGCAAGACTAAAAGGTAAAAGCTCTTGGAAAAAAGCCGTCCCTTTGCTAATCCGCGGAAGAGGGTTGCGTTGATCCATCTCAGTACTTACTGAAGTATACTGAGCCATCTTTGTTTTCACACGGCTGTTACTCATCTTTTTAGTAAGCCTCTTCTTCACCACTTTATTTAGACTGAAAGTTCTTGGAGAAACCTAGCAATCTTCGAGTTCGAAGGAGTTTAAGGAGAGGAAGTGAGCTTTAGGTTGGGTATTATTTGCACAAATGACAAAGGAAAGCTCGCCGTTGCTTCCGGCATCGGATAATGCTACAGGGTCGCCAAAGATGGACCATCAGGATGAGGCTAGAGAGATAGTTGATGAAGGGTTCGATTACGTGGCCGAGCAAACGGGTTTAACTTTCCTTGAGAGCTTGATAACCGATGAGCCCCAGGCTGGCGAGACTGAAGAAATGCGGTGGCTCAGAGAGGTTCGGCTGAGGCATAAACACATGAATTGGTTCCAGAGACCCAGCTTGGCTATCTTATGCTCTCTGGTAATGCTGGTTTGTCTCGGAGAAACGCTATGTATCACTCCAATGATTGGGTTGACTATGAAAAAAGTGTGCGATGGCGTTGCGGTGCTTCATGGCGAGTCCGACAAGCCTGCCGATGGTGTGCAATGCGATCCTGAGGAAGTCCAAAGCGTGATGTCTGGAATTTCATCGCTCACCATGATTCTGACGGGACTGGCGTGCACTTTCACGTCAGGTACGTGGGGGGAGTTCTCAGATCGGGCCGGAAGGGTTCGTATCTTTGGGTATATGGCGCTAGTCAGAGTGATCGGCAATTCTTTGCATCTGTGGGCGCTGCTGCCGTCAACTCCCTACCGCAGGTGGCTGATCATACTGGCAGGATCCGTATCATCGCTAAGCGGCGGCATGCTTGCATTGCTCGCCAACGCCAACAGCTATATTGCAGACATTATAGAAGCCGACCATCGCGCTCTGTCGATGAGTATCATGATGAGCGCTGTTTACGGAACCATGGGACTGGGGCCCATGTTGGGATCGGTGCTGGTGAAGAATTTTGGAGGAGGAGATCGCCTACCCATCTATCTATCGATAACAATTGGTTCGTTAGCAGCCTTTCTGTGCTTCACCTTCTTACGGGAGCCGCGCCACGAGGATGCCCTGAAGCTTTCACAGGCCACTTTCACCGAAAGAAGGGACAGTATATCTAGCATCCAATCGAACAACACCCGCGTTTCCGCAAGACTGGCGACCTACGGCAGATATCAGTTGCTGCGACTGCTCGACGTGTTCTCCTCCGTCAAGAAGCTGTGGCTGAGCCCAACGGCCGACGGCTCACTTGTGCCGAGGTACACCGTGGTAATGCTGGTGGTCCTAGATGTCTTCTTTCTCAGTATGACCGCGGCCTCGATGCCCGCTCTGGTACTATTTGCCACCTACCAGTACGGCTGGCGATCAGTGGAGCTCGGCTACTTCATCTCGATCGGCGGTCTCGGACGAGCAGCTGTGCTGCTCGTCATCTCACCCTGTCTGCTACACCTACTAAGAAAGTTCCACAAGCCCTTGAACCACTCAATCGACCGCATAGACGTCACCTGCATCAAGATTTCCCTCGTTTTGCTCACCTGCAGCATCGTCACCGTGCTGATCTTCAAGGAACACGAAGCGGCACTCTTCGCCTGTGCCGTTCTACAGGCCCTCAGCGCATTCTGCTCGCCAACCATACAGTCCGCAATTATCAAGTACTGTTCCAAGAAATTCACCGGCCAATGCTTTGGCGCAATGGCACTAATAAGATCCACCGTCATGCTCACAGTCCCGCCAATCCTGCTACGAATCTACGGCACCACAGTCTCTTTCAAACCGGAACTTTTCCTCTATATCCCACTGACATGTGGGATCTGCGCCATAATACTGTCAAATTTCCTGCACATAACCGATGATGCAACTGCGGTGCCTAAATAAATGTCCAAGAATTTTTCCGATTCGTTTAACGGCAACCCGCAACTATTGGGTGCAATTACCAGACTCCTACGGCGACACCGAAATATCCTCCACAGTTTCTTTGAACCCGACTAGGTATTGTGCCTTGCCAAATGTCGGCAAATCGGGAAAAAAAACGCTACACAGCTAGCGGAATTTGATATCGCTTGGGAGAATGTCGTCTAATGAAGCCTTCCATGATTGCTGGCGCCATGAACCAGCAGCAGAGCCATCAATCCTGGAGCAGAGCTGCCAATTGGCAGTATTCGACTCGAATTAGAGACTGGTCGTGTAAAAAGCCTTACAAGCGATGCCGTATTTCTTGGCAATCTAACCTCCTATCGCTGTAGATTGAACAATTATATACTGCAAATTTAAGGAGAGAGCGAAGGTGAGGGCCAGGGAGAGTCGTAGAGAGCTAGGCAGGCTGGACTGGCGGAAGGATTGCTTTTACTTGTAGAAAGACGTGGAAGTTGCGAAAATTGGCTTCTAGGAAGGGTCACGACGAGTGATCTGGCTTGGTGGGATTTAATGATGTATGTGGATCCTCAAAGGAACAACAAAGTACGGAATCTGAGTCTTCCCAACGTGAAAAAAAGAGAAGAGGTGATGAGTGGGCACGAGAGTGAGAATAACAAGAGTAGCGGCGAGCATCTTACGTTGAAGAAGCTGACTGAGCAAGTACGAGAGGCAGAAAAGAATAGAGAGGCACATAATGACGGGGAAGTGCTGCAGAAGAAAGCTGCGGATCCGATTATGCGTGGGAGGCCCACTTCGGGGAAATATTGTTTGAACGATTTCCAAATATTGCGAACTTTGGGGACAGGCTCCTTTGGCAGGGTTCATCTGGTGCGTTCGAACCACAACGGGCGTTTCTATGCTTTGAAAGTACTCAAGAAACGCACTATTGTAAAACTTAAGCAGGTGGAGCACACAAACGACGAGCGGAGAATGCTTTCTATTGTATCGCATCCGTTTCTGATCCGGATGTGGGGGACGTTCCAGGACGCGGAGCAAGTGTTCATGGTAATGGACTATATCGAGGGTGGAGAGCTTTTTTCGCTGTTGCGTAAGAGTCAGAGGTTTCCCAACCCGGTAGCGAAGTTCTACGCGGCGGAAGTGTGCCTGGCTCTGGAGTACTTGCATGCCAACGATATCATATACCGAGATTTGAAGCCCGAGAACATATTGCTGGACAGAAACGGTCACATCAAGATTACCGATTTTGGATTCGCCAAATATGTGCCGGACGTTACATACACCCTGTGCGGCACGCCCGATTACATTGCACCGGAGGTAATAAGCACCAAGCCGTACAACAAATCAGTAGATTGGTGGAGTTTTGGGATATACATATACGAGATGCTCGCGGGATACACGCCGTTCTACGACGCTAACGCCATGAAGACTTACGAAAACATCCTAAACGCGGAACTAAAGTTCCCGCCGTTCTTTAACCACGACGCTCAGGACCTGCTTTGCAAGTTGATAGAGAGAGACCTGAGTAAACGGCTGGGAAACCTACAAAACGGCTCCGCCGACGTCAAAAACCATCCATGGTTCAGTGAAGTCGTTTGGGAGAAGCTGTTATCCAGAAATATAGAGACACCGTACGAACCACCAATTCAACAGGGACAGGGCGACACCTCGCAGTTTGACAGGTACCCCGAGGAGGAAATCAACTACGGAGTGCAGGGTGAAGACCCGTACTGCGACCTTTTCAAGGAGTTTTAGCAAGCTGGGAAGAATAAAGCATTATATAGATCAACAATTCGGCAGAGACCATCACATAGACACAGACCGTACCGACCAAGTGGTCCTGGCTCTTGATAGAGCACTAGCGATCACTCGTCCAGAATGATCTCTTGTTGAAAAGCTTGATAAAGCTTAGAAGATCGAGGTCGATGAACCTAGAGAGGTCGAGGTTTGGCAGGCTAAAAGATCGTCATCATGTCGAGTGTAGCGAAGCAACTCAAGTTCTTGAACAAAATAAGCTCCACCACGAAACCTGCGCAAATTCTGCTCGATAATGCCAAGTACTCGGGGATCAAACTAACATTCCAAGTGGAAAACCACCACGGCCACATGGGAGCCAGAAAGTTTTGGCGTGAGTATCTCCCAACGTTGCAATTCTACAACCCAAATTTCAAAATCGATGTGATAAGAATCAAGAACGAGAACACGAAATTCACCGGCGTACCCTGCACGCTAGAGATACTGTCCAACGACAAGGTAGTGAACAGCATCGATATGAAGAACAAGACTGACAGCACGATAATGAACGAATTCCTGGAGAAAGTGGAACACGAGCCCGTTCCGGAAGAATCATTGGTGAAAGTTTGAGCGAGACAACCTGTAAATACGGCATAATATCAGATGCGATGAGCACTCGCTACGGAGCATGCCAACTGGCATTAGCTAGCTCTCTATAGCGATATACAAGACTGGGAATCATTCGAGTGCCCGTACTGGCACCATCTGGCGACAGATACGCTCCAGCAAGCGTCCAACTGGACGTGCTTCGGTCAATTCCAGGTTTCCGGTGAGCTTTGCCAAGCTTTTATTTAGTTTTCGCCAAGCTCATGACCTGCGTCAGGCACAAGATACGTCACTGGAAGAGCTATAATAGGACAAGGTATTATGGGACTGGATAGCGGTCTTGTTGAGAGCTGATGTTGTCTGAGATCTCTGGTTGGGCTAGCTAAGATATGGAACGGAGAAAGAAGAGGCAATTGGGATTGGAAGAAGGTGTCACAAGACATTGGTCGATATTTAAGCAATTTGTGATCTTGCGACGAAAGGAATTGTTTCGAACGTATGTGCTGGTGCCCATTGGAGTGTTGCTGGTTATGTGTTTGCTGTATGGAGTGGATCGACTGATCAAGAATTGCATTAAAGTGACATTTCCGGCGAGTGTCGCGGTAATGTTGATTAATTTTGCATTTATGAGTGTTTTGGCAGCGTTCAAGAAGCCGTATGTGGAATTTTATCTTGGTGTGATTGATGTGCCATTGAGCTGGGCTTTGAGATGGATGAACGTTTTCTTTACGCCAGCTTTTGTAACTTTGCCGTTGAGTCCGTGGATCTCGTACAAGGAAGCGCTTCTGATAGTCGCGGTGTTCTTGATTGGGTATCTGGTGGCGTTTGTACTGCTAGCGTACATTACAATACTGGGGCAGAAAGTGATGGGATCGCTGAAGTTGAAGTCTGTGTTTGTTCGGCAGGAAGAGCTGCACAATGGCATGGAAAATGGATCACGATTTGCTCCAGCTAAGCAGTATAGGCGCCACAGCAGTGTCTCTAGCGGCAACGACGATAAGGAGACGGCTCCTGGCGAAGATAATCCTGATAGTTCGAGTGTTCAAGTGTTTTTCGGTGATTCCAGCGAACTGGACTTCCACGATCCTTTGGTTAACCTTGCCAGCAACTCTGGATTGTCACTGTCTTGTGTGAACTCGAGAGCAACCTCGAGTGTGGGGCTACAGACGCTGCCTAAACATGAGCATAGTCATCGTGATGACATCGACGAGACTGAAGATATGATCGAGATAGGGTCATCAAGAAGGGCAAGTGCTCGCGCACCGCCTAGCGGCACGGGATTGCTGCAGAGACTGCAGCCGGCACGCCACAAGAATCTTGAGACTAGCGTAACCGTGGACTCGTCTGACAGCAGGAGTATATGCCAACGAGCCATCACGCGGCAGTACTCAAAACAGATTGACTTCCACTTCTCGATCAATATGTGGGATGCGCATCTACACCATGTTCTCTACGCTCTGGGGTTTTTCGCAACCATCTTCACTTACTATTTCCAATGGTACACTACGCCCTTCCACTTCTTCACCGCCGTCTGCATGTTCATGATCATAACGGATTCCCCATTCATTGTCAATCGCCCCAGATTGAAAAGATTTGCTCATCCCGTCATCTGTTCTGTGGCACTAACATGGCTCGTAATGCTCATTTCAGTGATGATCAAGCACAGACAAGTGGTATTCTTCCTACGTGAACTCAAGAGCTACAAGACAGGCCGCACCTATCTTCATCTTTTCGACTCCAGTTACGGCTACCACCAATGGCCTGGTGCAGGCGACATCTTCTCCAGCTGCATGGACGTCTCGATTGTCGGCCTATCGCTGCCCATGTACACATATCGCAAGGACCTGAGAAAACATTTCTTCAGCATGGTACCGCCAATTCTACTCTTCACAGCCGCTTCACTGCTACTGTACCCGCTCATATGCTACCACATAGGCATCTCGTCCCTCCGATCCATCGGTTTCGCCGGCAGAAGCGTCACCTTGGCTCTTGGCACGCCCATGATATCCAATCTAGGCGGCGACCAGACAGTGATGGCAGTAACAACCGTGATGAGCGGCGTCGTTGGAGCCCTGACAGGGGGCCGCATGCTCGATTTCATAAGAGTGCCCGAAGAGGACTACGTTACTCGAGGCTTAGCTCTCGGCTGCAACTGCGGTGCCATAGCCACCGCTTACCTTCTCGGCGTCGACAGAAGAGCTGCAGCAATAAGCTCATTGTCGTTTGTCTTCTACGGCGCTCTCATGGTAATCCTGAGCGCAATTGGCCCCATCAAGCAATTTGTACATCATCTGGTTGGTCTAAACTAAATACCTCTTGCTAGAAACTGTTGCTACAGCTGAAAGAGCTGTCTAGCGATGCCAGGGTCTGGGCCTGGAGCTCAGCTGATCGTCCCAGATGCATCGAGTTCACAGGACTGAGGCTTCCAGATACTTGGACTTGGTCATTTTCTTGTAGGCTAGAGCTATAAGAGTACCATCGCTCTTTACTTAAGGGCTGTACAAACCATAGGGAAGAAAATTGTACGTAACTATAAGCTTGCTCAAGGCAGTTATAGAGACTTCACTAGTCTATCAGGCCGGTTACGAATACTATTGTTCAAGTCAGGTTCAAGCAGCATACAGGGTTCATATAAAAAAGTGGTACTGAGTAATACTGTGTTGATTGGCAGAGAACAAAGGTTAATTGCTCATTGTTTCCAGGGAAATCAGTCAAGATTGTAGGGTCATGGGTTCTGACGATGATAGGAAACCTCGTAGTCCATCTGTCAAGCGATCGAGATCGCTAACGGGGTCATTGAAGGGCATTTTCAAAGGCAGCAGCAACTGGGCAGCCAGTAATGCTGGTAATCATTCGGTTTCTAGTACTCCTCATGAAGTGCCTCCAGCGGTGTTGAGAAAGAACAGCAGCAGACTGGGGAATATTACGACTAGCAAGGAGGCAGAGCTGAGTTGCTCACGGGGAGCTCCGGTACAGGCTCCAAAGTCGCCTTTGCAGGCACCTGTAGGACGGCACGGTATGCCGAACCTGGCGAAACTTTCGCTACTGCAGAGTACTCATGCTACTGATATTGATCGTGTTTCCCGGGGGTCAAGCCCTACTGATGAAGAAACTTCGTTTAGAGAGCGATCATCGTCAGAGAGAGGCAGTGATGATGAGTCGAGAGGCTATTCTTCCGTTCAGGAGACTGAGCAGGGCGATAGAATACTGATCGATTCTGTGTTAGAGAGCGATGAGCAACCCGCAAAAGGAGAAACACCTGCCAATTTTACACCACATCAAAGCCGCGGTCGCGCTAATAGCTCCGTGTGTGTGTCGAGTTCTCTGAGAAGAATGGGATCATCCTCCTCGTCATCCTCTTGTTCAAATAAGACTTATGCCGCAGGTAGGAATCGTGCCGATACGGTTAGCGCTTCAAGTCTGCCTCGGTTTTCCGAAATGGAGTCGAAGTGCATTCTACAAGTCGATAACTTCAAAGTCTATGAAAACGGGCTGCACGAACATTGTCTAAAAATCGCGTCACTCGTCGCAGATTCCCATGACGGCTCCGAAGGCTTGACCAAACAGAAATCCGGTTTCTCGTTATCAGGAATCTTCAAATCTCACAAGGAGGACAACCAGCTCGAGAATGCATTATCGCTCATACCGTCGACTACTTGGTCGCTTTCGCAGAGACTTGATAGAGTAAGAAATCATGCATTGGAGAGCAACGAAGGCGATATAAACGAGGAAGATGAAGAGACATTTAACGGCGAAAGCACGGATGACCGGACGCCCAAAATAGTTAACCCTAACGCCGCTGTGGGCCCTGCAGAACTCACGCTAATTAATACACTATCCGAAAAGATTCATCGAGGACTAAAGGGCAAAATGGGTAAAGTCGAAGGTGAAGAAAAGAGCAAGAAAGATGGTCCCGCGAGGTTCCACGAGCTATATGGTAAGCCCATCGGAGTTATAGGACATGGTGCTTACGGGGTGGTCAAGATATGTGCAAGGCCTGTCACGGCGAAGGATGTATCGCCGCTACCCACTTATACCAATGGCAAAAGACTATTTTTTGCCGTAAAGGAGTTGAGACCCAAAGCTACTGATCAGATAGACAAATTTAGTACAAGGATCACATCTGAGTTCATAATTGGACATTCCTTGAGCAGGTGCCACAAGAGAGGCGATAAACTAGCACCCAACATATTGAGAGTGATTGATCTTTTGGAGACTCAAAACTGTTTTGCGGAAGTAATGGAATTTTGCCCCGCTGGCGACTTATACAATCTTCTGACAAGAAAGTCAAAGAATGGCAGCGCACTACATCCCTTGGAGGCGGATTGTTTCATGAAGCAATTGCTTCATGGCGTTCAGTTCATGCACAGTCGAGGCGTTGCGCATTGCGATCTGAAACCTGAGAATATCTTATTTCATCCGAACGGACTGCTTAAAATCTGTGATTTTGGAACCAGCTCTGTGTTCCAAACCGCCTGGGAGAAACAGGTTCATTTCCAATCAGGAACGATGGGCTCGGAGCCTTACGTCGCACCCGAGGAATTCATTCATGGCATTGAATATGATCCTCGATTAGCCGATTGTTGGAGCTGCGGTATTGTTTACTGTACTATGGTCCTCGGCAATTACTTGTGGAAAGTGGCGGTACGAAGCAAAGATACCCTCTACGATACCTTCTGCGCTGAAATGGCGGAGCATAAAGACTTTTACGTCTTTGAAGAGATGAGACACATCAATAATGAGCTAAATCGTCTGAGAAGAATAGCGCTGTATCAGATATTCCAAGTGGATCCAACCAAGAGAATCACCATCGCTGATCTTTTACAGACCGCTTGGATGAGACGCACAAGATGCTGCGTCTTGTACAAGTCTTGCGATAGAGAGAAATGAGGAAACTTCCTTACTTACATAGAATTATTGTGAATAGTTGAACTTCAATTGCATGCATTCAGTCTATTTACAGGGCGACGTTGCATCATTACACAACTCTACTGGCCAGCGAGCATATCTTGTTATATCCCTTATCCCTTAGTTCTCTCCCAACGCATCCATCGTTGGCCATTATTCTCGTTCCTAAAGGTTCTCCCGTATTCTTATTGATTAAAACGCATGCATTATCGCCAAAGGCCACTGTAGATCCATCTTCTCGTTGCATATTTCTTTGTTTCGTACGAACTACAATTGCATGGACTATATCACCTTTTTTAACTCGATTACTGCTCGAAGTACCTGTAATATTCTGTGTCAACGGCTTAGATTTCTGCACAACGCATACTATTCTGTCACCAATCCTACCGGGTGATTTTGGCGAGCCTTTTTTCAGCACTTTGATGCATTCCGCTAATTGTGCCCCGGAATTGTCAATAACTTTCAGCATAGATTTAAGGTAGATCATCTCGACAGTGGCCCACCGACTACACAACTGTCCCAGTTCTTATAGCATCATCTTGACCATTTTTCAGTTAAAGTGTAGATACTTGAGCCCTTCGTAAGCTATGATGTGCCTCTGCAATGTCACGTGACTCGCCGGGTAACGGGCAAATTTAACTAACGGCCTTTGAGTAGTTTCGCCGGGTAACGGGGGGTTTTACGAGATTGATTGAAACTATAGTAGAGAGCATCCTATGGCTTACTATTCATCATTACTGTCAACCTGGCACATTTCTTGTAATGTTTTCTAGCGGCTAAACATGTAATGTTCGCATCTTGCAGACCTGTTCAAATGAGTAACCGGGTAATAGCTCTGTCCAACTCGGTAGCCATTCGAGTAATGAGTATGCGAACCTACTTATCGTAGAGAATGCGAGTAATTATGAGTTATCACTATTTACAATTGGGTAGTTTCTGGAGACCATTCTTGTGAATTGATTGATGTTGTTGCAGCTGCTTGAAAATGTATTAATTCAAACGGGTAGGCAATCAGGTATATATTTCTTAAATGAGTACTCAAACAAAGATACGTCAATAACGAGGTCCGGTCTCGAGTACTCAACTCGTTATTCGTATGTTATGATGCCCAGTGGACAACCCTGCTGCAATCATCCTGGATCATCGATCACGGCTACCCAATGAGCACTGAATCATGTGATCTCACGGGAAAATAGCGGGTTACCCGGGCGAGTTCTCAATCACGTGAGAGTCGCGTGAATTAGGCATGCACGTGACTAAGTTTGACATTAAATAGTATAATTAATACAAAGGAGACAGTTTCATTAGGTCGTCCTTGAGTGAGATCTCGATCGTATCCAGTTCCCAGCGCTGGTTCATATCGCTCGCGAGACAACCCATAAGCGCTTTGTATAATCCTGTAAATCTTGGTCTATCTTGAGGGTCGTGTCCTGCAGCGTCACGATCCTCTGTTGTGACGCAACAAACGGTTTGCAGAGCCTTTCTATCAAATTTGCCCGAGGCGATCATGGCTCTCATCCGGGGTTCGTACTCGTGTTTGAAGGGTAATTTTCCCGTTAGCATGGTGTACAATGTAACACCGAGGGCCCAGATATCGGCCGCGGGTCCCAGCGGCGGAGGTGAAGGCTCTAAAAGCTCAGGTGCGGCGTACGGGAGCGAGCCTATGTGAGAGTGCGGATCTGGGCCGACGGTGCGAGTTTCCTCCTCTGTAGCCTGGTGAGGCGAGGTCAAATCCATGGTTGGAGTTAGTGCTGTGGTCTGAGATGCGATCTGTCGCAGCGAGGGGAAGCTAGAGTTCCCGATGCGAGCACTCGTCAGTGCTGGCCCGTAAGTCTTGGGTAGGGAGCTAATTCCCAATGGAGTGTCATCGTGGGTTAATTTCTTGTTTTTGATTATTTTATGGAACTTTATCATTCGATTACTGTGACGAAGGCCTGAACTCGAACGTGATCTGTGGAAAGGCAGTGGTTCATTGAGCTGGTCTGCTATTTTCTTCTTTTCCATGTATGGTGACTCCCGTATTATGCTGCATTCTGGCAGATTGGCGAGCCGCTCCGCGTCCGAATCAGCGTCAACCGGGAAGCCTTCGCAATGTTTATAGTGACAGCTCATTCCAAAGTCACAAAGAAAGACTTTCCATTGTGCCACTTCCGATTGTTTCTCTAAAAGACAGTTTTCTAACTTAACGTCTCCGTGAGCAATGTACTTTTTGTGCATATATTTGAGCGCTGAGATGATTTGCAAACACAGAATGATGGTCAACTTGCATCTGGTGACCAGATCAATCTTAGAAGTATCGTACTCTCCCCAAGATATCACCAAATCGTATATGGTACCGTCATGAATCCTTTCAGTCAAACAATACATTGCATAATCGTCATTTAATTTCCACTGCAAGAGAGGTAAAATATTCTGATGATGAAGTTCTTTCCAAATAGAAACTTCTTTGAGTACCTGGTTTTTAACCTTCATGTTATTTCTGAACCGTACTATCTTAATAGCTTTCACCGCACCTGTTTCCAAATTGTGGCATTCCCGTATCATACCCCATGCTCCAAACCCAATGACTTTCCCTAAGCTATAACCCATGATTTCCATACCTTTGTCATCCGGCCTAGCACTGCTCGCGCTTGGGGTGGAGGTCACTCCAGCAGGAGAGAATGAGCTCAAAAACTGCGAAGCCACTGAACCATGTCGCGATTTAGTCGTTGCTGCAGCCGGCAGCGATTGTTTGCTTATCGATACGCTACTTCTCGTGCTCTTCAGCATGAGCTTTTTGATCACTGACATCAATAGTTTATAATCCTTGTTAGGTATCAGATCCAATATCACCTTCTTCCGCTGAGAATAGGGCATGTAGACAAAATCATGCGGCAACTTCCCGATGAGTTCCAACACTTCTTCCGGTGTCATTCTTAGCTCAGCTATTATCGACACTGTATTATCTGGAAGGTAAGTCAACGATGAAGATGCCGAATTATAAGATTCACAAACAGATGTTTTCCTTCTTGATACTTTTCGGGGCTGGAACGAAGAAGCAAGACGTTTGAACGGATCCACATCAACCGGGTTCGTTCCAGAGCCTGCTATGCCCGTGTTCACCTCCGAAGCAGACAGAGGCGTTATCATGGAGACCGCATTCGACGCATTAGGCAGCGGAATAGGCTCTACTTGAGCGTGCGAAGAATCAAACACGTAGGAACTATTGGGGCTCACACTACCGCTGTTGGGTTCACGATCCGTGCTCCAGGTGTTAGTACGTGTAATGCTCCCAGGAAATCTTGTCGGTGTTGCATTAGAGCTATCGTTTCTCAGCTTCTGCGACAACACAGTCGGCGAAGCGCTATCTTCGCTCTGCCACTGCAAAACAGCCTCCGAGAAATCGAGGTCCGGAATGTATTCGTCTTGCATATCACCGTACCGCCCGTCATTCAGCGAAAGTCGCCGTTTTCTCGAACGTTGCGCATCCCCGACCGACGCCAGCGACCTACCTTCCGTTTCTGCTGCAATTTTCCCATCACTCGGTATCGGACGGTGCTTTAGATCGTCATACATCCTCGACCCAGTAACCTGGTCAAAATTCGCCCTCTCGTTCTCGGAGTACACCCTCACCAGCGATGACCGCGATGAGCTCTCGGTCGACCGTCTGTACACCCTTTTGGGCTCAAAATACAACTCATCATCCCGAATGCCATCCCTGGAAGCACTTGAACACGCCACAGCTTCCGCCATAACCTTCTCGTCCCCGTTACGACCCCGTACAAGCAGCCGTTCGGTCGAAGGCATCTCGACCGAACCAAACACTCAAACAGTAACAACCACCAGGCCGGTCTAGCAAACGACACCACCTACAGATGCTGCTGCGATCAATCGAACCGATTCTTATACCTTATTCCAGTAAACAACACAGGTTTACCCATTATCAGCCCATCGGACCACTTCACTACCAGGACCCCTAAGGGCACGTGAAACTACAAACCTCTTCAAAGGCCCTTGAAGGCCAGCTAGATGGCCCCAGCAGCCACCACATCACTCTAACTGTTTTATTGGCAGTATATAACGTCCTATACACATATACCTGCAACCTCTTCAGAGGCACTTCATGCTCGCCGCGGGAATAAATAATACTTGATCAGAAGACCTTCAGACATTAACTCTCTCCAGCTCTTCTCTGCCTGCCTTGGTGTACAGGTACTCGTTGTAGTCTCTGGAGTTCACCCACCACGCCCAGTAGATGCCGGCCGGGATCGCAACGTACAACACCTGGCTCTTGAATCTTCTGAAAAGGTTAAACACGGCAGCGTTGGCGGTGCCGGCGAGAGGTTTCTGAGCATATGGAGACACAGCATACGAGGTTATACCCTTCTGAACTGGCGAGCCCATGTGACCCCACCATCCCATGTAAGTCTTTGCACTTGGAGGTCCACCCATGTTGTATTCGTGTATATATCTGTTTGTCTGGCTTTCTACTCGACACAAGCCCTCTACAAGACCTCTTCTTCTTATAACTACTGGTCAACAGTTGGTCAAAGTACTAGCTATGGGCTCCTGTCGGGTCTTCCCTCTGCTAGCCGAAAACACCGGCCAGAGCCAGATACCGCGATTTGATTGGTCGAGAAGACGGTTAGCGTTCTATACGTTGTGGATAGAGAGATGGTATATAAGGAGCTTCAGCTGGTCGGCGGCTCTCTACTTGCTTCTCTTGTAGACCTTGTTCAAGAAGGCGGTGAGCACGTCGGCTTTGAAGCCGCGAGACTCATCTGTCTGTGCGATCTTGTCCTTTAGTTCTTGCGCGACCTTCTCTTCGTACTCGCGGTAGTGGGTCTCGATGTTGAGATCGTGGAAAAGTTTCTTGCAGTTGGCCTCGCATTGGGCGTCCTTTCTGCCGTAGTTGTCGTCTAGGATCTTTCTTTGCTCTGGGGTGGCGAGCTTGAGGGCTTTGTTGACGACCCAGGAACACTTGTTGTCCTGGATGTCGGTGCCGATCTTGCCGATCTGCTCTGGGGTGCCGAAGCAGTCCAAGTAGTCGTCCTGTATTTGGAAATACTCGCCCAGTGGGATCAGCACGTCGTGGGCCTGCTTGAGGTCTCTCGGGTCGCTTACGCCGGCCGCGTACATGGCGAGGGCGACTGGAAGATAGAAGGAGTAGTATGCGGTCTTGAAAGTGACGATGAAGGAGTGTTTTTCCAACGAGAACTTGGACAGATCGACGCGGTCCTCGGGCGCGGTGATCAGATCCAATAGTTGGCCCAATTCGGTCTGGAAAGTGACATCGTGGAAAAGCTCGATGAGATCGACGTAGTAAGGCTCCTGTCTGAAATGTTTCTTCAAAATGACGTAGATGGCGGCCTCCAACATGCAAGCGTCATTGATGGCGATGTCACCGACCTCTTTGACACGGTACCAACATGGCTGACCTCTTCTGGTGATCGACTGGTCCATCATGTCATCGGCAACCAAGAAGTACGCCTGCAAGAGCTCGATACACCACCCTAGCAGCGCAACTTTCTTGTACACATCAGGTGATAGCTCGTCGATCGACTGGTAACCTTTCAAAATCGCATAGGTATCGACCACAGATAGACCTCTGTTCAACTTACCACCTGGAGTGTTGTAGTTCAACGAGTCCTCGTACCACTTGATGGCCTCGGCAGGCATGCCATAGCGAACTAGCTCGGATGTCAACTCCTGGACCAATTCAGGGAACTCAGCGAGAAATTTGGCTCTGGAACTTTCTTTAGACATCTCAACGATTGCAATTGACCCTCTTAGCAGCAATGGTTGCAAATTGGTTACCTTTCAAGTGAAGAGCGTATATAAGCTGTCGTATCTACGATTTTTCATAGTTTTTTTCATGCGTAAACAGTAGTCAGCTTATAATGCAAATTTCAATATGGTGAGATTCTATATTATACATGCTACTTGAGTTGTAGTGGTACGAGACGGTTGCTAAGCCTAGTATCTCTTAGCGCGTCTGCTTTTACCTGGTCTTGAGGGTTTTCCCTTCATCTTTCTGTGCGAGAAATCGGTCACATTGGCCGAGGATTCTGCGTCGTTTTTCCTCTTGAACCGCTTCAAACCACCGCTGCCGTACTTGGCGTTCTTGGCAGCCCTCTTGTAGTTTGGTTTACGGTTAGTGTGATCATCGGTTGCCTCTTCGATGCCCACGTCGAAACCGGTGTCGTCTATTTCACTCTGCTTTCTCTTTTTCTTGAGAGATTTGATCTTGTCTAGGGTTTCTCTCTTTTCCTGCTGACGCTTCTGCAATGTGGCTACTTGCACCTGTTTACCGAATTTCTTCAACTGTCTCTGCTTTCTGGCCTCTTCACGGGCCTTCTTTTCACTGGCTTCCACGACCAGTTTGTTCTTGACCTTGTCCATTTGCTCGTCGTTCTTTACCATCTCGGCAAAGTAGTCGAGCGGTCTCTTAAAAGGAACCTTGAGGCGAGCCAGTTCCTCGCGTGCCACCTGCACGGCATCAAGAGATTGCTTGTAAAACGCCAGTTCCCGCTCTGTATCATCGTAAATGTCTTTGATGCCCTCGTCTGTGTTGGTCTGCGATGTAACCGATTGGTGCTCCTGGAATGAGTGTTTTTTCCATGGTAGTTGAATTCTTTCCAGGGCATGTTTCATTGCTTTGACGTTATTAGTGGTTAACTTGTGGTGAGGAACGACATCAGCGTCCGAATCGAACTCCACTTCAGACAACGCGACATCTTCTTCCTCTTCTTCGTCTTGCTCCTCTTCTTCTTCGTCTTGCTCCTCTTCTTCTTCGTCTTTCTCCTCTTCTTCGCCCTTTTCTTCGTCGTCGTCTTCCTCATCCTCATCATCGTCATCTGAATCGCTCTTGGCTAGTCTATCTAGATCCAATTCCTCTTCTTCTTCCTGCTCTTCCTCGTCCTCATCTGCTTCCTCCTCTGCTTCCTCTACTTTCTCCTCCTCCTCCTCCTTCTTGGCCTGTTCAAGTCTCTTCATCTCTTTCTTCAACTGCCTCTTCTCCTTCTTGGAAAGAGCTTTGCTTGCATACACTTCCGAGCCCTCATTACCGCTTGTCACACCATTCTCTACCGCTTTCTCCTCCATTTTCCCGCTCTTCTTGGCCGCAAGCTTACTTACCTTCTTAGACATGACTCCAACCTTCTAAACACGAACCAAGCTGCCTCCAATGCCTCACCTTTGCCAATCTCAGCTCTAAAACCTCTGCTCATCTCATCTCATCTCATCTCATCTCTAAATGAAAAATTTTGTATCGCTTTGTACGCCCTACAAATCTCACTTCAAGCATCGCTTAAAGCCATTGATATCGATTAGATAGAGGCGGGAAGAAGGGGTATCTGATCCCCGGTCAGTTCGGCGCTGGCTGGGTTCCCTCTGGGCTCCCCCGGACTGTTCCATTCTTGATTATGTGCCCGCAGACGCTTCAAGAACGAGGAAAAAGATTTGCAGATATTTGCAAGTATCCCTGCAGGCATGAAGCCCACCAGTCCGTAGACCACAGTAGATCATACAGACGAGATATCATCTACAGGATTTGAAGATAGTGCTTACTGCTTGCAGTTTTAGAAGCCGGGTAACGGCATCTCGTAAGGCGTACTATCTATATTAGAACATGCTCTATGTGATAACAACTTGACGTGTTGATATTAAACGTTATATGCTTTCATCGTAGGTTATCTGATTAGAGATGAGTAGTGTGGTTAACAAGAGCGGCACTCGTTTTATTCCCAAGCTTAAGCAACGGCGTCTTCTTTCCGCAGCACCAAAGAACGATAAAACTACGATAACTCCCGATGGCACTAGAATAACAGAGGACGTGTCTACGACAGACGATACTAAGGTAGATGAATATAGCTCTCAAAATGATAATAAGACTGATCATGAAACTGACCAGGACACGGCAGTGAGCGAGCGGGATGTGGAAAATGAGAAACCCCACTCGCAATTAGAAGTGGATCCTTTGCAGACTAGCACTCAGATTACGTCTGTGCAAGTCACGGCTGGTCGTCGAGCCAGCCGGCTCGACTCTTTGAGTAGTAGTCAGGCAGCGAAACCCGTTTTTAAGCCAGATTACCTCGAACCGACTCCCGTCACGAATAGTAAGAGGTTATCGACGATTACAAAGCCCAATTTGAAGAAAGTTAGGATTAATACGATCGCAGAGAAGGACTCTACGTTACTGGCTCTGAAAAAGCGGAGAATGTCAATCAGGACTTCGATCTCAAAGAAATCCGGCTCTGCACATAGAATCAGTGTGGTATCCAGAAGAGCTTCGCCCGATACGGATGTTCATACGGCTACCGCTATACCGAATCCCAACGCATCTTCACAACTGTTCCAAAAAACTGATAGCTTGTACGAGAAATACACGATCAGAAGCCTGAAAGAAATCCCAAAAAACATACAGGATACCGACTCGGAGCGTTATTTGATCGACGAAGAGGAGTTCACGATGGCTGAGCTATGTAAGCCCAAGCTGCCGATCGGCGAGATCTCTGAAAACTTTGAAAAGGCAAAGCTAGCGGGGAAGGCTAAGTTTGAGAAAAGAAGACAACGCCGAGAGCTCAGACGCAGGGCTCGTGAAGAGTTCAAGTCTATCAAATCCCTGAACGAAGAGGAAGAGGAAAGAGAGCTCGAAGAGCGCAAAAAGGCTGCGGAAAAGTTGCTCAATGCAGAAGTGCCTGAATCCAGCCAGGGCGCGCATGCAGCAATTCAGCTGCGATTGAACCCCGACGGCACAATGGTTGTGGATGAGGAGTCTACAGTGGTCGACAGACATAAAAACGCCAGCTATCAAAATGCCCATAAAGTAAAACTCCATGAAAATCCGTTCGAAAATCTGCACAACTCGGGTACGTACGGCAAGAACATGTACACAGACCCCTGGACGAAAGATGAGCTGATACAGTTTTACAAAGCTCTGTCAATGTGGGGGACAGACTTCAATCTCATAGCCCAGATGTTCCCTTACAGAACAAGGAAACAAGTGAAGGCAAAATTCATCAGCGAGGAAAGGAGACATCCGGTCACGGTTGAACTAGCTCTGCGATCTAAACTCCCACCAAACTTTGAACAATACTGTGCAGAGACGAAGAAAGAGATTGGAACAGTGGAAGCATTTCACGAAAGGATAGAAAGGCTCAAGGAACAACATGAAGAGCACATGAAAGCTATCGACGATGCCAAAGCAAATGCCAAAGAAGAAGATGCACAAAACACTAAAAACTACCATCACCCAGAGAAGAAGACCTCAGGTGGATTCAGAACAGATCAAGTACGGGCGTATCGTAAATCTGAAATTGTGCTGGGGACAATTGATGATCTCAAGAAACATCCTTCTCAGCAGGTCGAGGAGGAGCAGAACTTTAGGTAGAAATGGTTCAAGAACCATCCTAGACTCTATATGTAATAACTGTTGTAGTGATGTTAATCCAGATATAGACGCGAGCCGTCGAATACGAACTTGAACTCCGATAGATCGCTTAACTGGAATCAAGAGGCACTGGAAAGATATATCAATGGCGACTACCAGGCTGCGAAAGAGATACTGTCTACTAACAACCCAAGGCGTTAACCAATCCTGGCTCAAATTTACTGTCAAACCGACCTCTACCAGAAAGCAGCTTACAGCCACCTCTGTCGCCTTCGCCCTCGTTAATACTCTCTCCGTTATATGGTTCAGAACAAGATTATCATTAGATCAAAGTATAGGTAACCTGTTGATTTTGGCCGTCTTCATCCTTAGCCTTCTGGTCCTGAGAAGGCCATCTGTTGAATCATTTACAGTGTATCGCAATTACGGTCTACAAGTCACTAAAGTGAAGGGTCTACTCATCCTGCCTGATGCTTGGAACAACCGGTGGATGGCACAGAGTAAATTCATACCGAGAGATCAGATCCTCGATATCGTGATCAATGAAGGTTTCGTCAGAGGTTTCCAAGTGGTTTTCTACTTGGCAGTAATCGTTAAAGAGTCCAAGAAACTAGAGTTACTGTTCCCGGTATGTTCTACGGTATTGTCAAGAATTCCAATGTCTTTCTACTAACCGATCGATAGACGACTAGACCCGCATTGGACGACCTGAAGTTGATCTACAATATGTCAAGAGAATGCCTTTATACTGAAAAGAAGCGCTTCCATGCTTAAGCCGCGCGCTGAGATGGGCCGTGGAAGGTGAAAAATTCGATGGGCTCATCGACACTGTGAGCCATACAGTCTAAGCCAGTAAATCAACCGCGATTACAATGGCCAGAAAGCTCAAAGGCAAGGCAGGTCATCAAAGTTTGAAGGCCACGCTTCAAAAGCATCAAAATCTCGAGAAATTGAGACGACTTCATAAGAGGAAAGAAGAGAACAAGAAATTGAAGAAATTACAGCCTAATGCGCAAGTAAGAAAAAATCAAGAATCTCAAAAGGTCAATGAGGCAAGATTTGTGCCCTTCCGGGAAAATGAGACCCTATTGCTGGTGGGAGAGGGCGATTTTTCGTTCACCCGCTCATTGGTGGAACAGGGCTACATGAAAGCTGAGAATCTAATCGCGACAAGCTATGATGCCTCACCTGCTGAGTTGGAGCTTAAATATCCGCATTCTTTCAAAGAAAATTACGATTATCTGATAGAAAACAAGGTAAAGATTTTTTTCAAGGTAGATGCAACGAACCTGATAAAGTCTTTTGATCTATCGAAGAAGAGGCCTTGGAGCAAAGTACTTGGCCCTTCTTGGAAACAGAAGAGTCTGCAAAATATTATTTTCAATTTCCCTCACACTGGAAAAGGCGTCAAGGATCAAGATCGAAACATTGCTGATCATCAGCAATTGGTCGTTGGGTACTTTAGAAGTTGCAAAAAATTATTTGAACTTGTAAATACGCCAATTGTGCAAAGCAGAACGTCCTATAACCAAGGATATGATTCTTCTGAGAGACTTGGAGGCTTGACGTCTGAAGGTTACGGTAAGATTATATTATCTGTGTTCAGTGGCGAGCCGTACGACTCCTGGAAGATCAAAAGCCTAGGAAAAGATTGCAACCTCTCTGTGGAAAGATCCAACAAATTTCAATGGAATTACTATCCACAATATCACCACCGCAGAACTAACAGTGAGCAAGACACCACTAAGCCCGCACAGGAGAGAGAAGCCAGGATATACGTTTTCCAAAAGTTTATGCGTCCGCAGGCTAAGCGCAAAACCGAGAGTGATGATGAAGCGTGAAACGAAACAGATCAAATCAAGTCATCAAACGTAAATGAAATATATACACCTCATGTCGGATACATAGTAATAAACTCTTTCTCCGAGTATATTTTCTTGTCTATGGGATCCATAACCTCAGAATCCTTCAAATTAGCCAAGTTGGCATTGTTCAGAGCAGCTGCTAACGATTTCAGTTTTTTCGCATCATAAATGTTACCATTTGGCAACATCACAGGATTCTCAAAGAGCTTTGATTGAGTGTGATGGGCATAGGGTAGATCCTTTGCGATCGAAGCGAATTCGTCGGTGCAGACCGGACAGGTCGTTGCTAGAACGTCTCTTTCAAGATAGTTATCAAGCGCCGGCTTATCTGAGGCTGGGATTTCTTTCTTGTGCAGACACTCCCTGGTTTTCAAAGTCGATATCCCGAGAGAAAGATACATCAGCAGCGGTTCGCTGTGTGATATGCCGTACATCAAGTAGTACTCCTTCGTAAAAAGCTCATTAAGCGTATGCCACCTCCTAGAGTCCAGCAGGTCTGTATACCGAGCAAGGTCTCTATTCCCATGACGCTGTTTGAAGATGAGTTTGCTGATGGAGGGCGTGGGAACCCTGCTTTCTTTATTTGGAACCTTCCTGCGGAAAAAATACTCATACATCTCATCGTGGGACGATTGCGAAGTTGATCGGAAAGCCGTACAGCTGTTCTCCTCATTTGTGGTAATTATTTGAGGGTCGATCATTTCATCGATTGGCCGAACGGGTTGCTGCGGCTGACAACTATTGATAAAAACTAACAAACCTGAAGCCAGCTTCAGATCCGCATAGTTGCTTTCAGCAAATTGCAACAGGAATTTCTGGAAACAGCTAATAGCTCCTTTGTAGTTGCGTTGTTTCAAAAGTTCCACATACTCCTGTAATCTCGCTTCGAACTCTAGAAAAGAGCAATTCTTCTTCAAAAATGTTCTGTTTTCCCCTATCCAATGCAGCAGAGGCTGCATATCGTGGTCCTCGGTCAGCGATTTGGAGATTTTATTTGCCGCTAGCAGAATATCGTAATCCAGCAGCCGATCCAGCTGCTGCTGTTTCAAGAAAACCACTCCCGGGTTCCACAACTTGTCGTCTATCGACCCGTCGTCGCCGCCGCTCTCTGGCTCCGCACTCGACCGCACCTGGTCGTTCCGGATCAGATAATCCCCGATGAGAACGTTTGTATACTTCTGATACCACTCGGTCAGACGGGAAACGTTACCTGACGCCTTGGACTCTTCCAACTCTTCAAAGAACTTCAGTCTCACGTGAATCCTCTTCAATAACTTTAACTCTTCATCGGACCTTCTGTTGATCTTCTTTTCAAAGATTTCCACTTTCTTGATAATCTCGTTCAACTTCGCCAGCGCCGCCTTATCCTGTTCCAGCTCTTGCGACTCCAACAGCTTGTCCAATTCCTTGAACAGACCCTGCAGAACGGCTGATTCCTTCTCTATGAGTTTATGTACATGTTTGACATTCCTACGAAGCAGCTCATACGGTATATGGAACAATTGCTCGTTCAGCTTCAGGTGGAAATCAGTACTGGGCTCATTAATCAACGAAGTCATGGCTTCCTCCCGGCTCAGCCGTCTGGACCTTCTCTTCCCTTGTTCTTACAGCTGTTCCCTGCTATATAGGCGAAACTGCACCACGTGAACAAAGCAGACCAGAACAGCTCATCAACCAAACACCGGCTGCAAGCGAGATACAAATCCATAACAGACCAACAAGACCCCGACCAGTAAGACCCCGACCAGCAAGACCTCCGGCAAGACGTCCAGCTAGTCTGCGTCTATCACGTGAACAGCTCTTGAATAACCTGCGGGGGCCCCGCGTTTAACTGTATATACATACGCAAGAGTATAGTACCTATGACATAGAAGCAAGTCTTGCAATGACGGCCTCCGTGAACTCAGTAGTAGAGGCTGTACCGCCAATATCAGGCGTTGTAGTCTTACCCTCTGCGATCACGTGATGCACCGCTTGAGAGATTCTTGATGCAGAAGAAGATAGCCCCAGATGATCCAACATCAGCGCGGCAGAAAGGATCATCGCCGTAGGATTGGCGATATTCTGATCTTTAATATCTAGCCCCACGTGACGAGAACCTGGTTCAAAAACGGCGTACTCGCGCCCATAGTTAGCTCCGGGCACAAGACCGGGCCCGCCGATCAGCGCGGCACCAATGTTACCCAGGATCGTACCGTACATCGAGGGCGTAACCAGCACGTCGAACTGGTGCGGTTTGGCCACAGTCTGCATCGACGCGTTATCGACAATGATCGAGTTTACGCGGATGTCCGGGTACTCCTGCTCTCCCACACGCGTGACCACGTTGCGGAACAGACCGTCACCCAGCTTCATGATATTAGCCTTGTGAACCGCCGTAACCGCTTGGCGGTTGTATTTCTTGGCAAAATCGAACGCAAACCGCGCAATCCGCTCCGTCTTGGCCTCCGTCATGATCTTGAGCGACTCGACCACGCCCGGCACAGACTCGTGTTCGAGCCCGGAGTATTCGCCTTCCGTGTTTTCACGGATCACCACCAGATCAACGTCCGGGATCCGGGTGCGAACGCCCGGAACGGACTTAAACAGAGCCACATTAGCGTAGATGTCTAGATGTTTCCGTAGCGCGACGTTCAAGGAACCCTTCCCCGCCTGGTCTGCCGCGGAAGTGTGCCAGATCCCCTTTAGACCGACTTTGTTCCGTTTAAGCGACTGCACGGCGGCTGCGACGCCCTCTTCGTGGTCCAGACCGGAGATGTCCACGCGGTCCCAGTCGATGGGCAGGTTCTCGGCTTCGAACACGGAAACCACCGAGTCGGTCACTTCTTTGCCCACACCGTCTCCGGGAATCAACGTGACCACGAAGCGACCGCCGTACTTCTTGGGCAGCACGTTTTCAGTGCTGGCGACGGATGCGAAAGTCCTCTTGGCAATAGCAGATCTAAGCATGGTTACTGTGTAGCTGTTGTGCCAGCAGCTAAGCGCGAGTTTGTGCGGGCAGTTGTTGCAGATAGTTATCTATATATATATGTACGCTTGTTGTTGCGCTAGCGGGCAGCTCGTGTCAGCTCGAGTTGATCAACGGTCTGGAGAGCGGGCAGAAACAAACGCGGCTGCCTGCACTGTTGCTCGACTCACGGAGGCGGAAGGGAGCCCATGGGGGCCCGACCGCGGCAGGGAAATTTAGTGGTTTCGGATGACGCGCGGTGCCGGGATCGGGAATGCTTCGGATGCCGAGATCGGATTGTCACCCGGCTTCTTGGGCAGGTATGCCTGGAGTAGTAAGATGAAGAAGTGATGAGGTAGAGCAGTTCTTACTCGTAGAGTTAGCTTCCTAGGACCAGTGATGATTGGAACTGATGGCTTAAAGGCTTACCGATGCGTGATTAGGGCAATGGTTCGTGGTGACCGTAAATCGCGTATTGCGCAACGGATGGACCAGAGACGGAAGGAGATTGCAATGCTCACTTACAAGAGAATGAATGTTGTCAGGGCTCAAAACGCAGCTACTGATAGTATGCAAAAGACTAAGTTGTTTAAGGAGTTGCAATTGCTCAACAGACAGGTGGATCTGCTGAAAAATGAACAGATCGAGCACGATAAGCGGTTGCATTTCGTTGGCGACACTTCTATCTTCAGGGAGAAGTTGGTAGAAGGCTGCAAAGACGAAAGGCCGCGACTGTTACAGCATTTCGAGGACATTGCAGCGTTCTTGAACAACCAGAGGGAGTACGACGAGTTGATCGAACGTTACAATGGTGGCTCCAAGTTGTCGCAGAGCGAAACTGTGAGACGAACCGCCAGTAAGGTCGGTCTAGAGGTCCCCGTCTGATTGTAGACCGATGAGAGTTTGTGCTTGGGCACGGGCGTGACAACTTTTCCACAAGGCACCATAGGACCACGTCAAGTTGGCGGCTCCCTGTAAATACCCTGTATACTTGTTGAATTGTTCACTCATTTGTCCGCCCTCGCTAACGTGCTCGCGAACCACGTCTAAGAAGGACTCTCCAAGATCAAACACAGATATCATTGTCTGGGTGAAAGCCGGTGTGCCCCAGGGAATAACCAATTGGTAGCTCTGTCTGTTGTAATCATCGAACCCGTCAAATATTAAAGTCCAAAACTCTGATTCCCATTTGTTCAAGGGGATAACTAGGTCAGTTTGCGCGTGGTAGCTCGCCAGGATCAATTGATAAAGTAGCTCGGAAGCTGAACAGGTTGCCAAAAACCATGGATTCCCCTCAGAAGTACCGACTCCGTCATAAATATCTTCAGGATATCTACCGAGAGCCACACCAATATTCAGGTTTGCCTTTGGATGATTTATCGGGTAAATTATCCCCATCGATTTGACCAAGTGATACAATGTGTTTAAAACACCAGAGTCAGTAACACCAAACGGTATTTTGTCCTCATAGTTAGTGGTTAAGAGAGTTCCAATAATAACAGCAATATCCAAACCTGACCTCGAGTTCAAGATTGACGGTGTCTCCACGATATAATTCTTATTTGGATTCAAGAATCCGGCGCCCAAAGTCAAAAATTGAAGCATCTGCTCAACGCATTTCCGCAAAACATCAGAGAGGTTCGTTTTATCAAAACTTTCCCAAGAATAGTCCGGATGTTCCTCTAAGAAACGCAATCCCATCCTAATCGCTGCAAATTGCACTATCGAAGTAAAGAAATGTTTACCATTAACCTCTTCCCACAGATCGAACGAATCGGCTAACCAATTTTTCAGCACAAATTGAAGATCCCAGTATATTACCTTCTCGAATAACTCCCTTTCATCGCTGAAAGGCAAGGGACCCTTCAACAATTTACTGCGGTTGCATTGATCGATGATATCACTGAATTCTAGACCCTGCTGGTTCAACTCATCCAAAAAGTGAAGTATCGCCACAGCTCTAAGCGGTGGCCCATCATTTTGCGGTCTACCCCACGATTCCATAAACGGTTGATTATCAACATGCCACTTGGGTTCTCCCAACCCTTTTAGTTGACCTGCCTGATCCAATTTAACACCATCTCCTGACAGATTATCTAATCTTTGCAGGACATAGGAATTATTGATGTACTTCAAGACAGTCGCCGCCAACGTGGCATTCAAATAATAGACATCGTCATAAACCCGAGTGGTATTCAGAACGAACATGTTCGATATCACAGAACGAATAGTGATAGCCGAATCACGGATCCACTGATAAAAATAGTCTGGCGCCTTCTTAGAAGGAGACGCTATAATGACACCCTCTCTAACACCCTCAGACAGCAAATGACCATTGTGGAAATTCGAATCTGCCACATTACTCAAAAGATATTCAAACGATACCTCGAATTGCTCATCGACCCAATCTGTGAAATTCACACTGGCAACCCCATACGGCGACAAGGGCCTTAGATTGATCCTTCTGTAATAGTCCTTCGAAGGCACGGACGTCGGATGTGCAGGATCAAACGGTTTGAAAAAATCCACTATGGTTATATTATGACTTGATCCATCACCATCACCGCTACCACTCGCCCGCACCAATTCCGAGCTCAAGGGCAATGGCAGCAAATGGCGATAAGCTGCAAGCACCAAAATCACAACCACCGTCAGCAGGGAAACCACATACCCAAAACCGGTAGACCTACCAACAACACTTGGCTTTTTCATTCTACTACAAAGTCCGATCAACCAAGTTAATAGTGTACAAGAAAGACCAAAGATCCAAGATGTAAACGAATTACTAAGAAACCTTCAACTATTTATACAACCAACCACCGCCAGTCACAAAGACCTAACGTCAAAAGTCCTAGAGTACAAAAAACACACTCTATTATCCATATAACACCAACACTGCACAAACACATCGTTAGCTCATCTCGAAGCAAAACCCTTATCAATTCGTATCAAACTACCTCAAAGTTTACATCACGTGACACCAAATTTTCATCAACCAACACCCACCCACCCACGTGTTACCCGGCCGATCTTGCCGTCACGGTGACGTCAAGATAATCCCGTGCAAAAGTGGTCTCGTTAAGCCCACCGAGCTACGCTGCATGGGTTAAATTCCGACTGTTTCTCGTGAAACATTACGGAGTGATTATCGAGCATCAATCACAGTGCAGTATACAACCGTTTAGTCAACAATTGTGCCCACAATGACGAAACTATTTGCGGGAATGAAGTCACCGTCTCAACAATCTGCCCAACCGTTGCAATCGTAGGATAGTGGCTCGACAACAATCTCATAACGATGTATATATAATGCTGGAACAGTGATTGTTGGTAGGAGGAAGCTCTGAAGGCCTCAGAAGAATCACTCTAATACAGCATACAATACGCAAGCCAATAATGATCAGCGACACCATCTTCACTCTGTCACATGACTCGAAACTTGACGACCTGCTGGCTGCGAACCAGCAATGGTCCAAGACAATGAACAATCTGCACCCTGGTCTGTTCCCGGAGTACAATGGCAAGGGCCAGCAGCCGCACACTCTTTTCATCGGATGTTCCGACTCGCGCTACAACGAGGGCTGTCTCGGCGTGCTGCCGGGCGAAGTGTTCACGTGGAAAACGGTAGCTAACATCTGCAACCCAGAGGACTTGACCCTCAAGGCTACTTTGGAGTTCGCCATCAGATGTCTGAAGGTGAACAAAGTGGTTATCTGCGGTCACACCGACTGCGGCGGCATCAAGACGTGTCTGACCGGACAACTAGAGCCATTGAATGACAAAGAAGGTCTGAACTGCCAGCATCTATACCAGTACCTGCAGGACATCGACCAGCTGTATCACGAAGAAAAGAGCCAACTGGCAAGCCTACCTACGCTCGACGCCAAGAGCAAATATCTATCACATTGCAACGTCAAGAGACAGTTTGCCCGCATCATTGAGAATGACACGGTCAAGACAGCCATAGCGAACAAGGAACTCGAAGTCTACGGACTAGTATACAACGTCGACTCCGGTCTGCTCGATCCCGTGATCTCGAACTAAACAAACACCACATACCTATAATACACAACATAAGGTTTTATACAGAATACAATTTTGCAGGCATCACTTATCGGTGTGGCATCCAGCCACTCTCAGCCCATCGAACCTTATTTTCCTTCAAGGTTCGACGTAGATCGCAATTTTCCTTCTTGTTAGTGCTCTTCTTAGAACGAGTAAAATAAGGGCGAGACGTGCAGTTAAGGTTTGCCAAGCTGTATGCTGTGGTGATCCTTGCTCGAATACCCCAGTGACTGCTGAACAGACGTAGACAGGAAATAAAGGATATGTCGAGGGTCGTAGGTGCTATAAAATAGTAGTGCTAATGCATCGATACAGTACAGATGGTTGCCAGATGGAGAAGGCATCCAAGATGACGAAAAAGAGCGGTTCAGATAGCGTACCGGGTACGGTAAGAGATGAACGGTTCAAGTATGCTATACACAATCTCGATCTTTCTAGGGTAAAACTTTCGGAGAGTCCGTTGGACGATTACCACAGGCTGTTCTTTGCAACGCTTTTAGCGCGTCCCAACTTGGACCAACGGCGAAATATCGATGTTAAAAGAGCGACTTACAAGTCCAACGTTGCCGAATCGTTTGCTTCTCCGTCCTCTGGAACCGGGCACGACGCGGCGAAGGATACCCTAGGTGGTTCGCTGCGATCACAGGGCAAAAAGGTGCTGGACTGCTTCGAGTACCAGTTTCCAGACGTGGATACTACGGGGTCGTTGAGCGATGCAGAGCTTTCTACTCTATCTGAGGCTGTGAAGGAGAATTTGGGCTTGAAGGACGGTCGCGGGCACCTTTTGAAGGGATCGATCTCCACAGCGAGCGAAGAAAGCGGATTGGATGCTGTTGCTCTGCCAGCACAGGCATACGTTGCGCGAGATGGCGACGACAGAGCAGCGAACGCAAATTCGCTGACGAAGAATCAACAATTTAAGTTGCGAAAGCAGGACCATAGTCTGCAGCAGAATAGCAAGCTTATCAATCCGAATAACTGTGTACTGTGGACTCACGGGTCCGGTTACGTGTTTCTGACTGGGATATGGAGACTGTACCAGGACGTGATGCGCGGGCTAACAAGCATACCGAGGTTGGGTGAGGAGAATTCTGAAAGATTGCAAAATATTTGCAAGAAAGAACTTAATTATATGATTGTCTCTGCGTTTTATGAGTCCTCTTCGTCTCCCATATCACTGAGCCCTTCCGATAGAAGGAAAAGACGCCATTCGGCTGGTTCGGAAAAAGGCTCATCGATTAATTTGCACGAAGGCCCTCTGCCGTCCTCAGACTCTGCAGCGCCGGGAACTGCGTCTCTAAATCCGCATTACACGGACTTGCACTGGAATAGCCTGTCAAGAGAGTTGAAACAAATGATGTGCGATACGTACAGGAACCACCTAATTAACGAAAGAGGACTCAGTCCGACGGAAATTGGTCCAATCGATTATACGGAGGTGGTCAAACGAATCAGGGGTGGTTATATCAAGATCCAGGGTACATGGCTGCCCTTTGAGACTGCGAAACTCTTATGTGTCAGATTCTGCTATCCAATCAGATACCTGTTGGTTCCAATCTTTGGACCGCTCTTCCCAAAAGAATGCGAAGAATGGTATGTCAACGTTCAACAGCGATTGGTAACGTCCACAGTTAAGAAAGAGAGCGCCATTAGCGATTCTCGTGAGTGGAATCCGCAGCAGAGACGGAGAAAGAGAAGGAAATCCACCAAAGCTGAAGTTAGTAAACCCGCCGGCCATGAACTTTCAAACGCTTTTCAAAACCTTCTGGATATCTCGAGGCACCCAGTCCCCATTGAATCTCAGAGGATGGATGCGAGAAGCAAATCATTATCATGCGCACCTGATTACTACACTCCTTTATTACCCAGGAGAGTTTCTTCAGAGACATTGCCCCCAATCAGTACAGTAATGCAATTCTTATCACCCAGATCTTCCATTGGAGATGGCATCGAGCAAAGCAGTTCCGTCGCGGAACCCGAAAATATTCACTACCGAGTCACTTCTCCGTTTCCGCGTGGGTCTGGACAACCACAAAGCTATCCAAATCCAACTGTGCAAACCCTATCACATCTCGCATCTTTTTACAATACTCATGGTCACCGATATTCGTATCCGGGAAACATATACATGACTCACCAAAAGCCAGTGGTTAACAGGCCAACAGCTTATAATTCTCCAAACTACGAGGTCTCCGACTACCAAGCAAGAGCTGCGGGAATGAATCCAGCACAGAAGGCTACCACCGGATTCGACATGTCACACTACGAGCCATTACAAAGAGGGAATGGCGGCGAGACTAGGGGCTGGTTTTCAGGCTCCGGTAAGGTTGGATCAAACGATGGTCTCCTAAGTCCCAAGACCATCAGTCCAAATCAGAAGACTAAGCGAAATTCAGTATTTGCAGCGCATCCAGACTATATTCCATATTGGTCTAGCGCCGCTCACTAAGTAGGGACACTATCATTTGTATAAGAACTGTCATCTTTGTAGTAAAAAAATGCTTCCAACCAGATTCGAACTGATGATCTCCACATTACTAGTGTGGCGCCTTACCAACTTGGCCATAGAAGCTCTTGTTTGATGTTGGTGAAAAAATTATTTTGCAACCATAAGCTTATGACTTTTTAGTGGAATCATTATCAGGAGGTCTACCAGTCAGTCGATCTGCTAATTTGTTAAGATTTCAAGTATGTCCACATGGAAGGCATCCTAAGAAGAACCATTCTTCCTCATTAACAGAGTCGATAGAGCATGAAATACCAGTAACTGCAGAACGCTCTTCTGCTTGAAATCGCAAGAAGAGTGATCGACTGTCCATAATGCAGATACCAAAAATGACGGTTCCCATTTGATTGACTTTTCTCACTGCGTATGTCTCCAATTTTGCACTAGCGCGTCTGTTTATGTTAGATTTCTACTATTGCAGAGCAACGACTGAGCGACTTAAAAGTGAATTGAGAGAGGATAGCTCGGTTCTTTGTTGGTCTTTTGTCTCCCGAGGGTTCGGAATACTCATTGATGGACTTTATTGATCTCGAAGCCTTCTCGGTGCTCGATTCTTCGGCAGAAAAGGCTCGCGGTAGCACTTTACCTGAACCATCATCACTACTGGATCTTTCAGCCTTACCAATTGATTCTAACACCAATGAGACGAGTTTTAAAATACCAGATCTCCGTAATAAGGACACTGTTTCTGGTTCTGGGAAGGACAATCTTTACGATAGGATGGCTCAACATGCTAGTATGCTAATGTCCAAGGTCGACAAGAGAGCGGTAGGGACAGAGGCAACTAAGATATTACAGAGGAAACCGTCTCAATATATGGAGCCTAGTAAAGGTTCCAGGACACATGCAGAATTCAAAGATTTGCCAAATAAGAGTTCCTCCACTTCTGAGGTTACGACTGACCTCCTACTAAGGAAGCTTTCAAATATCTTGAACGAACATACGTTGTCAAATTACCAGACAAGAACGCAGATTAGAAAGTCCCTCCAACTTCTGGAAGAGAGTAAAGAAAGACTACATCTGGATGAAAGCAGATTAATTGATTCAGGCTTTGTTGGTAATCTCGCCAGAAAATCAATGAGAAGTGGTCTTGAAAACGAGTTACTAAAAGAACATTTGCTTGTGCTCGAAGAATTACGGCCTATAATCAGAAGAATCAAACGATTCTCTGTTCCAGTCGAGAAAATCAAAGCAGCAGGACAAAGCATTCTTGACAGTCATGGTATGACGAGCGAGGATGATAGAGTATCAAAAGACATCGAGGAACTTTGCTCACAGGCTAAACGTTTAAGACTCAAAAAAAGTATTTTGTCTTCGCTGAAAGATCATTTCACTTTGACCCAAGTTGAGGATGATTATCTATTGAACGGCCCTGTAGATGAGCATTTTTTCGAAATCGTTGAGAAGGCAATAAAAATTAAAGAACATACAGCCGTATTATTATCTCTACCTAGTTCCGCAGCTGCAAATGCATTGATTCGGAGAATCAATCAAGTCCTGGACAGCGTTTATCGAAAAGTGTTCAATCATCTGCTTGATTTCCTGCACAACTATGATTCTGGATCTAGTTCATTTGCACAAGCTACCACACCGCCTAGCAAGGCCGACCGGACCACTTTTAGACAGTCTGTCCTTTGCTTGTCCAACGATATGGAGTACTTTGATGAGTTTTTGAAGCGAGTTATCGCGATGCGCTCGAAGAGCATATTGGATGAATTCCTGTCTCAGTTTGACTACCATCCCAATGAGTCGAGGCCTATCTTACTTTCCGCCGGCGACCCACTTCGATACGTTGGTGATGTCTTAGCGAGCGTTCATGCATCTATTGCGAACGAGTCAGATTTTGTGAAACCTCTATTCAAATTTCAAGATGACTTCCATACAATGACAGTGCAAAACAAAGAACTTCTTGATGGCCTTGACACCAAAGTGTTCAATGAAATTGTTAAATCGCTTGCTAATCCTTCCCGAATTAGAGTTGAACAGGTCATTAGATTTGAAGAAGATCCGGTCGTTAATTTTGAGATATTACGCCTGCTGGACTTATACCAGTTAATGTATGATAGGCAAGGTATCAATACCAGTAATACTGTGATAGCAAATCTGGAATCTTTACAAGAGCTATCAAATACTCGAATTGAAGAATTTTTTACAAAGTACTTACGCGACATTCCTTCAAAGACTGGTAAGTTTAATGATCCGATGCCACCTGAGTGGCTTTTCGGGTATATAAACAAGCTTGTTGAGCTCTTCGAGGCCCATGAACAAGGAGGTGATTTGGAGACCAAAAAGAAAAGTACCATAATCAATGGTGCATTCTTAGAGAACTTCGTTTCAAAGCCAATTGACGACGTTTTGATGAAGAGACTGCAGCAAGAGTTTCCCTTAGCGAAAAAAAATGACGATGCGAGATCCTCTCTGCTTTCTGTCCAAATAAATTGCCTCGATCTCATCAAATCACGCCTTCAGCCCTTTGCCAATAACATATTTGCTCGCGAGGAGAAAGCAGTGAATTTATGGAAGAGCATAGGACAAAAAATGGATGATTTTATTAATCGTATGCTTGATCTGCAATACAAGCTATTGATGGAAAAGACAGGCCTGGGCTTGTATTACAATCTACTGAATATGATTTTCCCGATTACATCAGTACAAGATGAACTCGACTACGACATGTATCTCTCTTTATCGGACAATCCATTAATGAATCTTGAGACAATAAACGACAAAGTCAACAAGCGGCTGAATGAATATGTGCCCCAAGCGCTAACTGACATACAAGACAATCTCATGTTCAAATTGATGTCTCCTACGATTGCGGATTACATCTGCGACACCTGTTTAACAAAGTTATGCCTTTTTTATGCCACTTTTAGGAAGGTTATGATACACTTGTATCCTGAGAGAACTGAAGATATCCGCAATATTCTGAATTTCTCCGAGGAAGAGTTTAAAGCTTTGGTTGGCGTCAAATGAGGACAATGCAAACTATCAATTCCAATTAAATATACACCATAATTTAAGTTTTCTGAACCGCATGCGCCGGGATTTTCCCGCGCCCATAACCATTCGCTTCATAATAGTCCATGGGATAGTATTTCTCTGTGAACATAACGTCTTGCTTGAGCAAAACGTTGGTTTCATATGGCGTTAACAAAGGCTTACTGAATGCATAACCCCAATCGATCGATAATCTGGGACATGCCACCTGCACAAAAACGTCTATGTTGTCGAACATGGCCAGTTTTTGAGGGAAGATCTCGCTCAATACTACCTTGACAACTGTTTTCCCAGCGGCAATCAACCTCTCCTCCAGTTTTTCGACGGTGGCTAAATTCCCCTGTCTTCCTAGGGCACCCAATATCAGTCCGAAAGTCTGGCCTTGTGCCGCTGTCTGTATAGCCTCTGATCTCAGCTCGACGAGTCGCTGTTGGTCGTAACCTTCTCTTGTAAATTTACGGTTGTAAGGATCATACCTATAGGCAGGGATTTCGGGGTTATGGATCATCGCTGATTCCAAGTGGAATCTTCCATCACCTATGTAGACCATGGCGTCAAACTGCTCTCCGTTCAGCCTTTCAGAAGTACATCCCAGAACCTCTCCCTTGGAGAGTGGTTTTATCTGCGGCGGTATCACATAAATGACATGATTCTCATCAGAAAGAAGCTTTTCCCTTATGCTGTGAATTGTTGGATTGAACTGGATCGTGCCAAAAACCGCTAACCGCGCTCCGACGGGGAAGTTCTTCTTTAGTGTCTTTATTATATGATCTTCTTCAACACTGATAGTGACAAAGACGTAAAGGATTTTAATCGTAGTCACATCTATGGGCACGAGGCATGAATGCGCATAATGGACAATAAAGTCACAGTCCAACGCCCTGGCGGTGTAGTCATCGATACAACATGCTCCGTAAGAAACATCTCCCATCACAACAGTCTCGCATTGGCAGAATTGTTCCAAAATGTCACTAATAATCAGTGAATACATCAAAAGACCCTCAGGCATCTGAAGTGCCACTCGTTTAGCTTCATGTTTTCTGATGTTCCAAACAGTCTTGTGTATCTCAAAGTTATAATTCGCTGGTAATAGCTTGATAGCCTCATTGAGATCCTTGTCATTTAAAATATTATCTGGTATGTGATTAATAGCTCGAGTGTTAATTCTGGCTTTCGGCTTGTGGACTACCGAACTATTATTACATGTAGTTTCGCAAGAAGCATCCCGTCTTCTCGCTCCTACAAACTTTCTGCGTGGAATTGATCTCTGCTCAGAACTCATACAGTCTCTCGAACTATTTAGACTCCAAATTGAGCCAGGATGCCAAGAATATGCCCAGTAAAGAGTCGATGAGCTTGGCATCTCATCGAAATTTTTCACTACTGCACTGAAAAATTAAGCTCATCGCAGTAGTAGAGCTAACAGCCTTAGAGTATAACTGTGGTAGCAGGTAGTAGGATGCTGACGCCTGGTTTTGTTGTTACTCAAGATGAGAAGTTTGTATATATTAAGATTAAAGTCTCTACTATAAGGTTCAATGCGGCTGCTTTGGAAATGGCTGTGGAAGGAAGCATCTTTGTATTTTACCTATCACCATACTACCTGAGACTTGCATTCCCCCACGAGGTTGTTGATGACGAGAGAGCTACAGCTAAATACTGCTCCAAAGATGAATCCATTGATATACAGCTTCCGAAGCTCAAAGAGGGAACGTTCTTTGAAGATCTTGATGTACCGACAAAGCTACTGGCAAGAAGAGGAGATTTGATGGGAGCTGACGCACTATCTAAACGAGAGGATGGATCGAGAAAGCCATTGATTCAAGAAATCGGCTCTGGAGACGAAAATCTCAAAAAAGAAGACCTGCAGGCTATCAGCGAAGCTGGCGATTCTTTCAATTGGGAAATTGAACAGACGGCAGATACGCAAAGTAACGGGTTGCTCTGTGTAAAATATGGTTTTGAAGATGCTTACGATACTAGCGTTTCGGTATCTGTTTCGAATGGGAATGATATAAATGAGCTTGATGATCCCGAGCGAACAGCGCCAAATGATCGTGTGAAGGAAAGACTTCATAAAGAGGACCTGAAATTTGATCCTGAATACTATGTGTCGGAATATATGATTAAGCGATATGCGTCTCCGGAAGATTTGGTGATTAACGGTATAGAAGAAGTGATGAAATTTACTCCGCCGCTAGTGAAAGATTATCTGAAGTGGTATAAGAACACTGATGACAGGAACTCTGTGATGCCAATAGTATTCACCGAGAAGGAGCAAGAGCAAATGCAAAAATATATACCGAAGAAGGAGTATCTGGTAAGCGACCCGAAGAAGTTGTATGTGACTGTACTTTGCTTACTGTTTGCATATATATTTGAAGCGATGGAAACAGGAGGCGTTCACAACACAGAGTCTGCGTGGTCTATTGGGAAGCTGACCCCACAAATATGCTTCTTAGATCAGCAATTATTGCTGGAAGACACCGCTGGCGGCACATCTTTAATAAAAGCTGCGATAATCACGGGAATAAGGAGATCTTTGAGTTATCCATTGCATAGAAATTATGAGTTGTCGATTAAAGCTTGGACCTTTGTATACTATGTGCTTCGGGGCGGGAAAAGGCTGGTGACGAGATGTCTGCTTGATATACACGAGATTTTCAGATTCCATGATGTGTACTACGTGTACAACAGGATTTTGCTAGACGACCTTTGTTCGTGGTTTATCTCACAGGGAAGCGAGAATGTTACCAGAAGCTTGGCACTGGAAATGAAAAAAGAGCTTGATCAAATTAGCAAGGATGAGATAGAATTCAATTGCATATCAGGAGTAGATGAAGATACCGGTGAATTAACGACCGAAAATATGACTATCAGGGAAATGGAGATTTTGGCAGAAAGGCAATTCCAAGAGTCCGAAGGCCGTTCTTAAGCACTGTTCAGCAAATTAGCCACAGAGGCAGTATTTTTGGATTGCGTTGGGCTTCCATTCCGGCTACTATTCTCGCTGCATGTAATCTCATCATAATCGAATCGCTTCTCTGGATCTTTTTCAGTGCTTTGGATCGGCATCTGATCAACCTGTGTCTTCAATTTGGGAAGGTTCAGTTGCTTATGTGCGTCTATCATGTTCAGATCAATTACACCGAACGACGACCCTGATCGAGTCCTTCGATGCTTCTTATGTACCATTGAGGGTTTCCGCAGGCTCTGCTGGATCGAGTCGCCAAATCCAGCGCTATTCGATATCTCTTCGTTATAATCCTTTCCAAAACTCAAAATCGATGTCATTCCCGGTGGGATTTCTGAACCGGCAGTTTTAGCGACTGGTAACGAGAGGTTACGGCTGTGAGTCGCCACAGGGTGGCTGGGATTAGTTGGGAACGCAGAAAACTTTAACGGCTGATCTTCCTCCTTCAGCGAGGCCGCCTCATTTAACGCAGCTACAGCATGTGCCCCGATCCGTGCAGGCGAATTGGTTCTTCGAGCAGGTACGTCTCCGGCTACCGGCTTTGGCCGTAGATTACTGCCTGCAGCGGGAAATCTGTAGCTTAGAGGTTGTCTAACGGAGCTATCAGTCGACACCTCGATATTCGAGGCAGAACCCAAGCTGCCGACGTTCAATTCTTCACCGCCAAACAGTTTCGGAACTTCATACGACGGTACTCCGTATTCTTTAGCCATCTTGAACAATTCTATCAGTCGACCAGCATTTTCAACTCTATAGTACTGTTGCTTCGTCCGTTCCTGTTCTATTCTCAGCTCCAAGGCCTTCTCCAATACATTAGAACTTAGATTTGCATCTTCCACCTTGGCTCCAAATAACACTTCAAATAGCGATCTCGGCCGCTCATCCCTTATAGAATCCGAATTCCTTGGTGTGTTCATCTACGCTTCTAATTGAGTCATCCTTCAAGACAGCCACTGACAATTCTTCTTCGTAACCGCGAATTAAGAGCTGAAAAGACAGTTTACAACTAATCTGATCTGCTAGCGATAGTTATAGTCCTACATCTAATTGCTTTATTAGTCGATGCCCGAGCACTTTTCGAAAAATTTCTCGAGGAATGAACGGCTACGTACGCTTCAGCTCAACGATAAGCTGGGAGTCGAGAGTGTCTAATCGATTGGGTTTCATTCCCCAGTATATAACCGCAGCCCTGCAGAGATTCAAACGGTCTCTTCTTCAAACACCGTCTCGATGGGCTTTTCCATGAAGGAAGCGTGTCCGAACACTGTCACCGCAGAGGCCCCGATCAACCAGAGTAGCGTGGAAATTGGCGACGCAAGGAACCCGAGCGGGACCGCCACGAAAAGCAAACCAGTATAAAGCTGATTTGTCTTGAAAGTGCCGAACGGTGTTACCAAGTCCTGTCCGTTCAGCTTGTCGATCCCGGCAACGCCGATAAGCACGAATACAATCACAAACAGTAAAAGAAAGTTTGTCAACAGGGTGTAGATTCCAAGCGCGCCGATGATCAAAGCATAGTTGGTAGAAAAGTATTTCAAATTGTAAGAGACTCTAGATTGAACGTCGCCAAAATTCTGAGGTTTCGATATATTTCTAACGTTGAAAAACTCCTGCGGTGGACGAACCGAAGAAAGTCTGCCCTGCAAAGACTTGAATTCGCTCTTGATGCGATCCATAGAAAGATCCTCAGTGAAACGAGAGAGTTGCTGAACCGATGTTAGTAAAACGTCATCAATAATCCGCGTAATTTGCTCCACCAAATTCATACCGTTAGCATAGTGAGAGAGTTCATAGTGCCTTGAGCAGCAGTAGTCCAAGCAACGATCCCAACGGTCCTGAAGCACCTGAAGAGGCTTATATACTTGGTCTTTCACAAAGTCCAAGCCTTCTTGTTAGATGGGATCTCTAAATAGAAGGTCGCGTAGCACGAAGACCTGGACTATAATGAGCTTCAGCGCTAAGAGTCATAAGCTTGGCGGCTGTACTGCTGGGGGATCCAGTGGTGCTGGATGGCGGTTAATTAGGATGGTACTGACTCTTCCGGCTGTTTGGTCGTGTTTGGTTTCGGGGCTTTTTGCAGGGCCGCCGAGCCTATCTGAGCCACCGTTCGGGAGTGAAAGGAATCTAATTATACCTTGAGATGTGCTGGGATCTGTGTGGGGTTGTTCTGGTGTGGCAGATTGGTTCTAGGAAGAGAGCGGTGGCGTTAGCCGCCCACCGCTTCGACACACGAAAAGATAGCGGTTCAAGACTGGTTGCCGCCCAGTCTTCTGCGATGCTGAAGCTCAGGGAAGTCAAGATGAAGCTTCTTTCAGACAGTACCAAGTATGCAATGACGCGACCGGAGGTCATATTTGTACAAGCCATGGTCTCATGTCATTTATCCCCGAGATTGCCTAGTCTTAGCTGGATCTCCAGCCAGGAGCGGACCACAGACTTTGGGCTTTGCAAAGCCGGCATGTCGATAGTGCAGATACGATCGCCTGAGACAACGTTAGCGGTGAGCAAGAAAGCAAAGGAATCAGGTGGAAATAACTCTCCCGTCCCGTCTACAGGGAATGGCTACTTTGGCCACTGGGCGCTGACCATTTGGCGTGAGAGGCTTCTTTATGCCTTGCATTTTTCTTTGCAGCACGGCAGGGCTCTCTGCCATTATTTTCGGTATGTCGGGTTTCTCTTCCAGATAGAAAAAGAGAGCAAAAAGCTGCAGGATTGAGAGGCTCGAGCGCACAATTGAGGGACGGGAAGGCCACGATTTGTTTCCACCTCGATCAATTGTAACAGTAATAAAGGATAGGCTCCGTTAATACGATTGGTGGTGGAGATGTCGAAACATAATACGATGACTTCGCATTTATCCGAGGTTCTGGCTCAACAGCAGCATAATTTGCAGCAACTTCAGAATTTGCAGCAGCGTGCCAAGAGTTTGACCTCTAGCGAATATCCAGGGAATACCAATTACATGCCACAAAGCCCAGGAATACGCCAACAGCAAGCATACGATCAGCAAATTCAAGTACCCCTGCAGTCTCAGCCGTACCCGATGGATGGCTTGACGTCCGATTCGCCAGCGGCCAACACATTGACTACTCAAGGGGGACGTACGAATAGCATGTCTACGTATCCTAACACTGCACACATTGTCGCTCCAGTGGGCATTCAAGCATCTAGTGGTTCCGGACAGGCTCAGTTTATGCAGCAAGCTCCAACACAGGGACAGCCCCAAGCTCAACTTCGACAGCAGCAAACTCCAATCAATGGTCAGGAGGTCGGCGCGCAGCAGTCCTACGGAGCAATGCCCGGCCCGAACCCGAATAGAGCAGCACTACAGGGAAGGAACTCTCTAACAAATGCGTCCAGCGTTTCTAGGGCTAGGACCTCCATGAATCGGAATAACGCTAACTCACAACAAGACCCTAGATCTCCGCTTGTGATTTTAATGCCGACAAATGCGCAGCCGACAGAAGTTCTAGCTAATCGATTTGCCGCATGGAGAACTGTCATTAGAGCCATCATAACATATTTGACTGAGACAGCATCGATTCAGGACGAGATTGTGAGACAACAATTGAGGTTGACACATGCGGTCCAGTTCCCATTTTTCGCTACCGAAAATCAGCACCAGCCCTCTGCCCCAGAAGATAGAGCTATTCAAAAGTTTTTCCTACCGTTGGGCAATGGATCTATTCAAGATTTACCGACTATTCTGAATCAGTATCATGGTTCTTTAGCCTCTCATGCATCTCGCACTTCCAAAGAATTGAGTAACGAAGTTATTCCTCGCCTGGAAGATCTGAGGCGCGATTTACTCGTTAAAATGAAAGAAATAAAGTCGTTACAATCAGACTTCAAGAATTCATGTTCTAAGGAATTGCAACAAACTAAGCAGGATTTAAAGAACTTCCTCGAATCTATCGAAGAGGCAAAATATGGGACTGCCAAGCAAGATCCCTACTTAACAAAGATCATACTGGATAGACAGATTAAAAAGCAGTTGACCGAGGAGAATTTTGTTCACGAGGCGTTTGACAATTTAGAAAATTCAGGAGCAGAACTGGAGAAAGTGGTAGTGATGGAAATCCAAAATGCTCTGACTATCTATGCACGTTTACTGGGAGAGGAAGCTCAACTAGTTTTTGACTGTCTATTGAACAAGATGGAGACTGGATTCTTCAGTAAGGATCCACAACTTGAATGGGAGAACTTCATTTTAAGAGACCCCAACTTTATCGTTCCAAACTTGCCCATGAGGAAAATGAAGGAAATTGTTTACAAGAATCAAAACGATCCACTGACCTATGAAATTAGGTCAGGCGTTTTGGAACGGAGGTCCAAATTTTTGAAGTCCTATTCAAGGGGCTACTATGTTTTAACCCCGACCTTCTTGCATGAGTTCAAAACTGCCGATAGGAAAAAAGATATTGTTCCCGTCATGTCTTTGTCTCTGAATGAATGTAGTGTTACAGAACACTCAAAGAAAGGGTCTTCTGATGATCGGTTTATCCTACACGCCAAACAGAACGGATTGATTCACCGCGGTCACAACTGGGTATTTAGAGCCGACAACTATGAGACAATGATGGCTTGGTTTGAGGACTTGAAAATTTTTGCATCGACCAGTAATGCTCAAGAAAAAGCTAAGGCCGTTATCGAAAGACTTGGTTTGCAGCCTGATTCAAAGGGCCAGCCAAATCCCAAGGTCTCATCTTCACCTAATCCTGCCAGACCCTCGATGTCACAGCCACCACAGGACCGACAACGTGTCAGCATGGATGTACACAGTAACAACATGGATATCCTAGCTCACAACAATCTACCGGCTTCTACACCTAGGCTGGATAATCAAACTAATACTATCACAACATCTTCCATCCCGGATACCAGGGACTTTGAGATTGACAATTCAATCCCCAACATATACATTGACATTCCGGCTAATGAAGCCAAAAGCAAGCGGTAATAATTATGATCATATTTATTCTAATCAATGCAAGACACTCCATCGCTCCCATCTCAGAGTCTATCAATATTTCTTTATGGTTGTGTAAAACTAGTATTCTTTTCTATTAATGTGACTCGAGAAATCCTTCTCTAACTCGTCCAATATTGCATCCCAATCTTGGTGAAACTTTAGGTCCGAAAACTTAACAAGAACGCACTCTCTAGCACGGTCAGAAATCGCTTTTTTCTCTTCATCTGTTAAATTCACAACTGTTATGAAAAGTTCCTCCAGAGTAGGGTACTTCCCGCAGTCGCGGACTTCATTATAATCAGGATCACTTTTGTCTTTAAAGAAAAATCCAGTCCTAGTCTCTGTGGTGTTCTCTTCTGTCTGTCTCCTCTCCGAATTATCCCAGGGAACTACAATATCTAGAAGCGGTCCAGCAGAGGCATGGACCAACGGTATTAGCCCTGATGCCGCGTATTCGACTACTGCGATACCAAAATGTTCGTTCCACATAGCATTGACGCCATATGTTGCTTCTCGTAAAACCGATTTGATTTCCTCGTAAGGACAATCAGTACGAAATTCCAGTAAATCCTCTGGAATCTGAAGAGAGTTGCTTGACCAGTCACGCAAATAATTCACATAATCTCTATCAGCTTTCGATCTAGTTGACCCGATCATGATCAATTTTGGAGCCAGGGAAATGTCGTCAGCAGACTCGAGAAAGTGAGAGAAGGCTTTCAAGATCAATTCGTGCCTCTTTTCAGATCTAAATTGTGCTAAAACGACCGCTTGGTTCTTTCGATTCGATTTTGCCGACTTTGTGACCAGTTTCTCGGTGGAGCAGGGCGGATAGATTATCTTTGAATCCAAACCACTCCAGATCCTCTTCATGTGGTTGTTCGTCCAGGTGGAATTGGTGACCGCAATGCTAACGAAAGAGCCCACGTATTTATACCATAGCATGAAGGCTTTCCAATACCAATATTTGACAGTTATCCTCAAAGACCGTGCATTTTGCATATTCTGAAGCTTTTGTAACATATCTGAAGAAATCACAGGATAATGGGTATAAGTAATGATCGGAATATGAGCCATATAGTGAACAAACGGATATCCAAAAGGATAACCCATAGTATCGCACCAAACGTCTGGTGGACATCTGTAAAGTGCCTCAAGTGTGAGAACAATAGAGCCAAGGGCCTGCCCTAGCAGAGTAAACCGCGGCCATGTCTTGCTATCAACCAGTCTTCGATTTTTCAGGTAAATCAAGACCACTCTGTTTCGATCCAGTTTATAATCAAAGCGTTCCGACACATTATCTAGGATTTGCTCTTGTGTAGCAAGGATATCCCCGGTGTAAATGAGAGCCACATTGCCACTGCTTTTCGACAGCGTGGACTCCACGGCCTTCCAGAGCACCTTTTCACCACCACCGCCAGCATTGCAATATGGATGAAAGAACCCATACAAAACCCTTTTGTTCCGTCTGAGCTCTGGTACCAATTTATTGACAAATTCCTCCCTATTTGACTTATCTGATTGACCAATGGAGATTTTATTCGAAGAAGAGACACCATTGGAATACTCGCAAGGTCTGGCACTCGCAAGTATCATCTGTCGCCTGACGGAGCCATGCTTCCAACCAAAATCTAGCTTGACATTTTTGCTTGGCTCCTTCTCTATCTTCTTCATAGCATTGTTAATTCGAACTCTATATTTCGCTGGTGGTTTTATGGTAAAGTAAGGTGCTGTTCGAAGGAGGCCCTTCAAGAAGACAAAAGTGCATATTGCAATGGTTATCAGTCTAGTAACAATCCAGTTGCTGAACATGGCTGCAGCTATTTGATCTATCTCTTGGTAGTAAGGTCTTTTATTAAAGCCATTGTCTGCTCTACTCAAAGCGAAAGCGATATAGTAGGTTGACACAGATAAAAGCATGCTGACCATAAATAATATACACAGCGATTCTCCATACTCTATAAAAGCATTAGGCTCGCTTGAGAAGCTTGTGACTTCTCACCTATCTCGCAGTTCCATGACCAGTTCAAGAAGTGGACCGAAATCGGCGGGCCTTAGCAACTCAAACTCTTGAGAAAACAGACAGAAATGCCTGAAACTCGTGTTCAGGACAGTCTGAAGATTGAGCTCGAGCACTTCGTTAAAATGGTGGCAGTAAATGTGGGCGTAAACTCGGAATAGTCTCCGCAGCATCGGAATGACGAATCTCTGAATAAACTTTGTGGGAAACTGACCCGAAGTCTTGGCAGGAAATATGGTCTCATCGTCAAATTGATCCTGGCACCATTTCATGAGACATTCAACGTATTTGGGAGCGGAAACAGCCACTGGGGATTCTCCCTTGTGGAAGCTCCAAAGATACTCGTACTCGTTTGTCGCAATCATCCTTGGACAACTTTGAGGGGAACAGAACTCGGTGATCGTGCCATAAAGCATGTTTATCTGGTTGTAAAAATCGACACAGTGCACTGCCATCCATTCGTTCTCATCTTCGCCCTTTGGCAGCTTCACTGCTTGGTTGAGAACGCCCTCAGAGCCCAAAGTAATCTCTACGATCTGCTTCAGGTCCTGATGCGAGCTTACGGCTGTCCCTGCGGTCGGCTGAAGAAATTGTTTCTGATGCGACGGCGTGTAATTAAAGTCCGTTACGACATCTCGCTGAGTCTGACGTTGCTGCAACTCAGGTAACGTGTTACCACTTCTTGTTGGAGTAGCCCACAGCTGGCTGTCTAAATTTTGAGCGCGATCATCTCTGCTTCTTTTAGGCGAAGATCTCGTACTTTCGCCATCCTTGTTGGCATCAGTATTCCATCTGAACCCTCTAGTAGAACGAATAGTCTGACCGGGACTCAAATGACTGAAATATAGATAAGATATCCTTCGTTAGTATGCGAAAAGAGCTGTCTGACTACATTTAAAGAACAACATACAAGTTTTGCAAAAAAGACATCGAATCTCGCTAAAAACCACTCCAATAAACCTGATATAACCTATCCTCCGCTTCAAATTAAGCATTCCTTCCATCTCACCTTGATCTGCTTACTGTATATTCTTACCTCTTATAGAGAAATAGGTCATGTGACTTGAAGGCCCTCTATAAAAGCCCTTCGAGGTTCAAAATCGCGGTTAAACCACTTTTAAGACACAAAATCACCTGGAAAGCGGATGGAATTGGCGGTGGAGCTGTCTTGACGGAGTGGCACTTCTTTAACAGTGATGTGAAGTGAGCAGAAACTAGTAACGTCTGGGCCTTGGCGGTCTGCGCGGCTTTGACCGGAAAGAGGCGAGGATCTTCGTGATGCGACGATGCTGTGTTGCGACGATGCTGTGTGCTAGCGATGGTGGAATCAGCCGCGGCGTTCCGCCGGTATTCCTCAAGTTGAGGCAGTCTTGGAGCTCGGCGGCTAATTGATAGAAGTCACGTGAACAACCTTTACAGCTAATAGAGTGCCAATACAGGTGAGCCGTAGAGGAGGTCTCCGAGGCATGCCGTCCATTCAAAGTTGCTGTTATGCGACTATGGAATGCTTCAAGTGCAAGTATCTTCCCGTCACGTGGCATGGGGTACCTCTTGGCAGAGGTGTATGGGTGCAGATTTGAGAGCTTGGCCAGGACTTCCGCTGCCTAAGGGAGGGGAATCATATAAACGGTTGAGGATTTCAGACAGAGGCCATATAAAGAGTGGAAGCACAACAGTAAGCCAGTTAAAGCAAAAATTCTGCCAGGGATCGTTGATCAGTTGTCGAGGATCGGTACGTTCAACGTAAAGTGATGTTCAAGAGTGTGCAATACTTTGAAAGCACTGCTCCTTCACCCTCGGATTCAGAAGTTGAACCAACTGAGCCACGTGATGTAAAACAAGGCGCCAGTGAAAGTAAAGAGCATGAGGACCACGGGAGTCGGGGCAAACATGTACGAATTATGATTGATGACGATAGCGATGATATTTCACAGGACGAAGAGAGTCATGGCCGAGAAAAGCAGGACAAGTTGGATGGACTTCCCTCCTTTCAAAAGAGACCTTTGAGCGACACGCCTGTAACGAGTACTTGGAACTCGCCCGCTAGCTCCACGGACAATACGCCGTTGACATCGCCGGAAGCCAGTGCAACCAATTTGGTACAGATGAATCAAGCGCTCAATGAAATACCAAGACAGCAAGCTGAGAGAACAGAGAGCCATCAAGCTAACCTGTCTCTTTCGCCTACGTTAGCTACTGGTGCATTATCTCCTTCAAGGTTCCCGCATCCATCGAGGCGGCCTACTACGATTGATGTACCTGGTTTGACAAAGTCGAAATCTTCGCCAGATGGCACAATATCTAAAGAAGATCCAGGCTCAAAACTGGTCATTGTTATGGTGGGTCTACCTGCTACGGGGAAATCTTTTATTACAAACAAGCTTTCACGATATTTGAATTTTTCCATGTATTACTGTAAAGTGTTCAACGTCGGAAATACGAGAAGACAATTTGCCAAAGAACACAATATAAGTGATCAGGACTCTAAATTTTTTGACCCGGGGAATAATGAGTTTTCCAAACTTCGAGACAAATGGGCTATGGATACTTTAGACCAACTACTTGATTATTTGTTAGAAGGGCCCGGTTCTGTGGGCATCTTTGATGCTACCAATACTACGAAGGAAAGAAGAAGGCATGTTTACGATAAAATTCATGAAAGAAATCCGCATTTGAAAGTTCTATTTCTAGAATCTGTTTGTTCTAACAAGGCTGTTGTTGAGAGGAATATTCAACTCAAGCTTTTTGGTCCAGATTACAAAGGCAAAGATCCGGAATCATCTTTGAAGGACTTCAAAGAACGCCTGGCAAATTATATGAAGGCCTATGAACCAATCGAAGATTCCGAGAACTTTCAATTCATCAAGATGATTGACGTCGGTAAGAAAGTCATCGCATACAATATTCAGGGATTTTTAGCATCGCAAACCGTTTATTACCTGTTGAACTTTAACTTAACTGAGCGGCAGATTTGGATCACCAGAAATGGTGAGAGCGAGGACAACGTGGATGGTCGTCTCGGTGGTGATTCACACCTGACGCCGCGGGGTGAGCGCTATGCCCGGGCCCTGACCAACTTTATTGATTATCAAAGAGCACTCTTTTATACTAATGAGATGGAGAAGAAGAAGAAGTCAAACTGTGATGATGAAAAGCAATGCAACGAATTCTTCGTGTGGACAAGTATGCGTCAAAGGTCCATTGAAACAGCAAAATATTTTAACGAAGAAGACTATCCAGTAAAACAAATGAGGATGCTGGATGAGTTAAGCGCAGGGGACTTTGAGGGTATGACCTATCCTGAAATCCAAGAAGATTTTCCAGAAGAGTTCGAAGAGAGAAGAAAGGATAAGCTTCGTTATAGATACCCGGGGATAGGAGGTGAGTCTTATATGGATGTCACAAATCGCTTGAGACCCGTCATTGCGGAGATAGAAAGGATTGAAGACAATGTTCTAATCATAACCCACAGAGTTGTGGCTCGAATTTTACTGGGTTATTTCATGAATCTCAGTAAAGATATTATAGCCAATGTGGATGTGCCATTGCATTGCATTTATTGCTTGGAATTGAAGCCTTATGGCATTACCTGGTCCCTCTGGGAATTTAACGAAGAAACTGGTAACTTTTTTAAAGTTCCTGAATCAGAAATGAATACAACCATGGTCAAAGAGAACGAACTGGTCTATAAAGAAAGACGTTATTCACTTGTCCCAACCGCTCCAGCAAGCGCGAATAATTCAGATGTTCGTGCCAAAAAAACTGGATCAAGCGGATCATCAACTTTAAGTAGGGAAGGCGGGGACAGAAGGATATCATCCTCCTCTTCTCAGGATGAATCAGTACATCCAACTTCAGCTCCGGCAATACCGTTTGCTCATAATCTACCCAACTCATCGAATTTAATTGACGGAGGTGGAACATCCATCTCAACTAACCGCCGCCAGCCAACTGCTCTGCAAAGTTGTGTCAAATCGTCCCTACTGGCAAATTCCATAGAGAGTCTAAGGCCAGCAACCTCTCCAAGACAAACGCTACAGATTGATAAGTTGAATGAGAGGTTGATCAATTTGAAAACACGTTCGCCTAACAAAATTAGGCCAATTGATGATAATGAAAGAGAAAATAAAAAATAAGTAATGATCATGATCTTTTGGAAGAGAAACGACCATGTCAAATGATTGTCATGCTGCTAAATTTCTGAAATTCTAATTATTTAGCATAGATAAGCTTGCATTTAGCGGCAGCACACGTTTATAGATTTTTGTCAAGGTTCCTACAGCCTCTTAGAAGCTTACAGGTTGCCATAGACTATGCCCATGGCGTCTACCCACTGCCCTATCCTTCCATATAATCCTAAAATATACTGACCTTCAGGTGGTCTTAGTTCAACAATACCGCCGCCTGTCGCATTTCCAAGCATCCTGGTTATGCGGCCATGGCTAGTAACAATTTGAACCGCGTCAATCCACCCACCGCATCTAACATTCAGACCAGTAATGATCTCATCTTTTTCCAGTACTAAATCTGTGTAATCATTTGTTTGTCTGCCAAACAAGACGCTCTGATTGCCTGCATCGTTCAAGGTTGTGGCCCTAAAGGAATTTGCCAGTTTCTCCATGTAGTTTCTCGGTGGCACCGGCGGAATAACATTATTCATTTTTGGTTTCAAGAATAATCGCATTCCGTCTAATGCACCGCCATGATAAATCCTGATAGCACTAACATACCTTACGTCAAATGCCACAATGCCGCTATCTGCGCCGCCTTGTTCGTTGCCAAGTAATTGTGATTTCATGCCCTGGACGTTACGGGCGAATCCATATTTCTCCATTGATATGAAGCTAGGCTTCAAGAATCTCGGAAAATTATCGATTTGAATCTCTGGTGCATTAACAGATAATATCTTCAACGTGAAATTATTCCCACGCTCATTGGGAGGCAGACGAACGACTAGATCATCTAAAGACAGAGTTAGATCACGTACAGGTCCAGGACCGCCTAGCGATCTGGGCAAATATTCGATGTAACCCTTGGCCAAATCTCCACAAATCATTTCGATCGAGTAAATACCGGTTCTTGAGGTAATACGGCATAAATTGTCACCTAGAGGATAGAGAGATGGTTTGGGTTCGGTGAATTTATCAATTTTACCAGGTCTCATAAAGGAAGCATCGCGATAATCCTGAGGCAGCGTAAAAGATGGATGGTAAAGGAATCGCAGCAGATCAAGATGATGCCAAGTACACTCATCTTTCGGAAATATGGGTGGTTGTGAGCCAAAAGAGTTTGTCCTCACCGAAAATGCTTCCTTTGTGAGGAAAGATCTGTTGAGAGTGACATAATCTCTCAGCATGACGCCGTTCTCCTGGTGAGGACAACCTAGGGAATGCCCAATTTCATGCATAAATGCCCCCATGGTTAGGGTAAACGTTTCCCAATGTGTACCACATTCATTACAATCGTTGGCGACCTCTTTTTGTGAGGTCTTTGTGTCGTCGGTGAAATAGGCCACTAGTTGCTCGATATGAGGAGGCCAGGCAAACAGACCATGAGACCCAAAGATCGCTAATTTTATTTCATCAGTCCCACCGCCCAAAGCTGCATGCCCAGTGATCAATTTCCCATCCCAATGCGTGTCCAAGAACATCACCGCTGCTAGAACTGGCTCTGCCGCTCCGGTGAACGGTGCGCCGTATTTCTTGAGAGCGTCCATGGCAATACCAAAAAGACCACCCGCGTCTGAAGCATTTGGGTTCTGTTGCGCTAAATTGTAGTCCCGGATCTCCTTGGTTGACTTGTCAGAGCGCAGTATATGAATTTTCACCGTATCTCTCATCTCCAGTTTCTGCTGGAACATAGTATCCCAAGCAAACTCTTCCAAAAACCTGAAAGTCCTGTTCCCAAACCCGGCACGCATCATTTGCTCGTTGGTGTACGCTTGCATTAGCCTAGCACCTACTCTCAGCTTCTTTACCGCCAGATCCAGTCCGTTGCCTCCCTCCTTCTCCCGCTGGGACCTAGGCGAGTCAAACTGCAGCGGAGAGTCCCTGGCGACCAGCAGACACAGATGAACCGGTGGATCTTGCAGCATCGGAACGTACTGACATCTCACAGTCCTCGAAACCTTGGTATCCGTCACAAAACTCAACCGATTCTCCCCGGGAACCAGAATAATCGTAGCTTTGAACCCACCAGCGTGTATGGGATACGTTACCGGAGGCAATTGCTGATGCAACACCTGAATCTTGCGGGCACCATCATTGCACCTTCCATGAACCGTCAAACAGGGAGACACAAACTGGTCATTATCGTTCAGATTAAAAAGCTCAATCCCAGATCCCATCAACCAACTCGTCTAGCGCCAGCAACCACTTTCTCAGCTCTGTATTCCTTCATTTCCTTGTCGAGATCCATACCTATACGTCTAATCAATGTACTCGCTTCAGCGAGTACAGAGAAGATACAAAGAGAACGATCCAGGGATCAGGCTGCCGAGCTTCAGCTCGGCAGCTACTCCATTGCTCGATTCCCAGCCAGCTCGCCCAGCTCGTCCAGCTCTCAAACAAGACCAGGTGCAAGCACCGCTACAAGATCTGCTTCGCAGCCTGCTACGCAGCCTGCTTCAGCCATCGGCTCTCGACCTGACAGCCTGACAGCCCATGCTGCTCTCTGCTGTGCCGCTTAAGTATGGCGCTGGTGGACCGCGATCTTTAAAGGGCCAGGTGGCAAAGTACGGAGAAATTTTCACTAAACAGCAGATAAACAGAGAGAAAGCTGCAATTGGCAGGGCTGCTACGGTCTGAGAGGCGGCATCGAGGTTGGAAGTGTTATGTCTCACCATAAGAAGCGAGTTTATCCGCAGGCGCAAGTTCAGTACGCTCAAAACGGGTTCGGACAGCAGCCGGTGGTGAGCCCGGAAGGGTACCCACCGGTGGGGGTTGGTGTGCCGCAGAATGGAGTTCAGAATCAGTTTTTTACGCCGGTTCAGCAGCAGCTGAACCAGCAGATCGACCAGACGGCTGCTGCGATGGATAGTATGCATTTGCACAACGTGCCGGTGGTGGACTCGAGCGGGTACTATCAGCAGCAGCAGCCTGCGGCTGCTGCTGCGGGGGTTCCGTTGAGAGGGGGGAAGCCTATGAATCAGCTGTATCCGATTGATCTGCTCACTGAGCTGCCACCACCGATTAACGATTTGGCTTTGCCGCCCCCGCCGCTGATGGTACCTCCAGAAAGGATCCTGGTGCCATCTGAGGAGGCAAACGCATCGCCAGACTATGTTAGATGCACTTTGAACGCGGTGCCAAAGACGTATTCGCTGTTGAAAAAATCAAAGTTGCCCTTGGCGCTGGTTATTAGGCCTTATCAGCACTTGCAGGACGAGATTAATCCGCCGCCGTTGAACGAAGACGGGCTGGTTGTTCGGTGCCGTCGTTGTAGGTCGTACATGAACCCTTTTGTCACGTTCACAGATCAGGGTAGAAGGTGGAGATGTAACTTCTGTCGACTCGCTAACGATGTTCCGATGCAATTCGACCAGACGTTGGCCGGTGTGCCAGCTAACCGGTATGATAGAAACGAAGTGAAATATGGTGTTATGGAATACTTGGCGCCAAAGGAATATACAATGAGACAGCCACCTCCTTCGACGTACGCGTTTATTTTGGATGTCTCTCAGAATGCCATCAAATCGGGCTTGCTGGCCACTGCTACAAGAACCTTGTTGGAGGTATTGGACTCTTTACCAAACCATGATGATAGAACGAGAGTGTCGATTCTATGTGTTGATAACGCTATCCACTACTTCGCCGTGCCACCTGACGAGGAATCTGACCAGATCAAGATGATGGACGTGGGAGATTTGGACGAGCCTTTCTTACCAAGACCAAATTCAATGGTTGTTCCACTGAATGCCTGCAGAAACAATTTGGAAAAATTGTTAAACCAGATTCCTGAAATTTTCCAGTTCAATATCATGAGTAAGTTTGCTCTGGGTCCAGCATTAAAATCAGCGTTTAATTTGATTAGTGCAATTGGCGGTAAGATTATTGTTGTCTCATCTACTTTGCCAAACGTCGGTACCGGTAAATTACAAAAGAGAAACGAAAATGGTGTCGTCAATACATCCAAAGAATCATCACAGCTGTTGAGTTGCCAGGATGCTTTCTACAAAACGTTTACCATCGACTGTAGCAAATCTCAAATTACGGTTGACATGTTTTTGGCTTCTGAAGATTACATGGACGTGGCGTCGACATCTAATTTAAGCCGGTACACTGGTGGTCAAACCCATTTTTACCCAGGTTTCTCAGCTGCTAAATTGACCGATGTTACAAAGTTCACCAAAGAATTCTCAAAACATTTATGCATGGATATCTCCATGGAAACTGTTATGAGAGCCCGTGGAACGTCTGGATTGAGAATGAACTCTTTCTACGGACACTTCTTCAACAGATCTTCGGATCTGTGTGCTTTTTCGACCATGCCAAGAGACCAATCGTACGTTTTTGAAGTCACCATGGATGAGTCAATTGTTGGCGACTATTGTTGTTTCCAGATTGCCGTCTTATTATCTTTGAACACGGGCCAACGTAGAATCAGAGTGATTACGGTGTGTTTGCCCACCACAGAGTCGCTGGTTGACGTATATGCCTCGGCTGATCAGCTAGCACTGACCTCATACTTCACCCAAAAGGCAGTCGAAAAAGCTCTCAGCTCAAGCTTGGAAGATTCTAGAGAGCTGCTAAACAGGGCTGTTCAAGACATTCTGGCCGTTTACAAAAAGGAAATCGTCGTCTCCAATACTGCCGGAGGTGCTCCTCTGAGATTGTGTGCTAACCTACGGATGCTCCCGCTATTGATGCACTCCCTAACGAAGCACATGGCATTTAGGCCCGGTATTGTTCCCAGTGACCACAGAGCGGCAGCCTTGAACAATTTAGAGTCCATTCCTCTTCCTTACCTAATCAAGACCATTTATCCAAAGGTCTACTCTTTGCACGACATGCCCGATGAGGCTGGTTTCCCCAATGAAGACGGCCACATTGTTCTTCCAGAACCTATAAACGCCTCTGCATCTCTGTTCGAAAGATACGGGTTATACCTGATCGATAACACCACGGAACTCTTCCTCTGGATCGGAGGCGATGCGGTTAGTGAATTGGTCACAGACGTCTTCGGATGTGGCGATATTTTCGAAGTACCTATCGGGAAACAGGAACTGCCAGTCATCGAGAACTCTGAGTTCAACCAAAGAATCAGAAGTATCGTTTCCAAGCTGAGAGAGCATGACGATGTGATCACCTATCAATCTCTATACATTGTAAGAGGCGCGTCGTTGAGCGAACCAGTCAATCACGCCTCCGCTAGAGAGGTTGCCACTCTAAGACTATGGGCCACGAGTGCTCTGGTGGAAGATAAAGTGCTCAACAGCGAGAGCTACCGCGAATTCCTGCAAAACATGAAGATGAAGATCAGCAAATGAGCCATCACAAAGATGTTGGTCAAGAATTTTCGGAACTCTACAGGCTCTTCTCTGCTACACACCACATGGGAAAATCATGGCATAAACTCTATCCAACTGTATATTTAGTCGAGTATATATAGCAGGTATACCAACGGGCTTCGCCTCTACTGAGACTGGTGGTCCAGTTTCCAAGTATCTGCTAGCTTATGTTACCTCTTTATTATAGTATAGCTATGAAAAATGCGATGAGCACCAACAAGAGAACTTAAACATTGATCCATTAAGCAGGAAGAGGAAGCCATTATGTCTCAATATCAGGTGTATGCATACAAAACTATCTGGTACGATAAATACATCATTTACTAACCTATATTACAGCGTGTCTCGAAAGGATCTTTACGATGATGAGTCGTCTAGCGAGAAGGCCGAAATATCGCCAGAGAGCACATATGAGCCTGGGATTGAGCTTTTAGAAGTTGATATACCGATAACCAAACCGACGGAGCCGGAGTTGTGCCAAGAGACCGATGAATTTGATTTCCCACTATTCTCATTTGGTGCTGAGGAGAAGAGCACCAAGACTACAGAGGCTGAGGCAGGTGACTCTGCCAATAGCGGCGCAGGACTTATGAAAGTATCACTACGTGAACCTATCTCTGAGATTCCAAAGCAAGAGAGACCGAGAAGCTACTATTTTTCAAGCTGTACGGAGCAGGAACGATCGAGATATGCGGAAAGTGCCCTGGATTACGAGACTGTCTTGCGAGACGCTTATCTTGGACCCTACCGAGGCTGGGCTCGGTTCAGGGGACGTGTACTTGACGTGCGGCAACACAATGATCGAATCGAACTAGCGTTGCAACGAGAGAAAAGGCTAAAGAAGCGCAGACCTGGACAGAAGCAAAGATTGGCCAGAAGACTGGGCCAACAGCGAGAGAAAGAGCGTGAGGAGAAGGCCAAGGAAATCAAAAAGATGATTAAGAAGAAGTTTCACAAACGTGGAGGCAAGAAGAATAAAAAGAAGCCGGAACCGGCGGCGCCCAGGTTTAGAACTGAATGACTGAGTTTTAACTTGCATCTGGATATAATCCTCTTCTATGAACGAGCAATCGACACGGATTGCAGCATTAAGTCGACCAACTGTGAATCGCCCCCGTTATTACGTGGATCTGTCATCTTTTGCTGTATCGTATCGACTATCATGTCGCTATTTCGCAGTAAGAGCTTCCCGACGGGCCCGCCTCGACTGAAGGAGACTTCAAATTCCCTCTTGAAGGCATCGGAAACTTTCTCCCAGTAAAGGCGGTTTGGTGTAACGGTTTTGGGAGTCGACCTAGAGATAAAAATCGCCAATAAATCTGTTTCTTCGAACTTCACGTTCTGTAGAACTTGCTCAATATTGCGAACTATGGCGCCTCTTCTCACGACTTCATCAAATGCTGATGGGAAATTTTTTATAGAGTTTAACGTTCTCGAGAGAACTTGAGTGCTCTTCGCCACAAAAGTAAGCACTGCTTTCTGCACTGTAGATATGAATTCCCTTGATGACATCGTATGCAGAGCTTCTGCTAACTGTGATATATCAGCTCGGTTTTCTAAATTTTCATCTGCAACGGCCAAAGCATTGGTGAGCGCAACTGACAGCTGGCTTAGAAGCTCCTTTTTAGTAGGTAAAATTGTGTCTGATTCCAATTGCTTGATTAATTTGAGTGACCTGAGATTCGCATTTTCCCGTAAACTGGCGTCAAGCTGGGAATAAACTGTAGCTAAATCGGCCATAGTATCGATGGACCAAGGTTTCTGTCTCGCTGTGATCATCTGCAATCTATCTGTCAGATGCATCACAACCAATCCGTCACGCAACAGGATTGATGTCTGGTGAACCTTGCTAAGAACATTTTGCAAATTTTGTGCCCTCTCATAAGGTTGTATTACTTCTCTCTGTATTCTTTGATATGAAATATCCAGGTATTCTAAGCTTGAAGCTAGGCCTTTCTGAGTTACATCTCTTACTCTCTTGCCTCTGTACATTTGATCTATTACATTGGTTGGGTTGTTCTTAAGTGTATCTTCGATCCTTGAGTTGATTTCATTTAAATCATACCGCAGTTTCTTCATGGGAGTCCCTAAATCGAGCTCATCGGTGCCAGATTGTCCATTGACCGTCACCAAGATATCATTACAAAACTGTGTAGAGCTAAAATTGTCCGTTAAAAGAACTTCAAAATCTTCCAGATCCTCATTCATAGCTGATTGATTAAATACGCCTGAACTAGGCAGCAATTGCCTGCAACTGAGCTTTGAATCGAAGCCTTTAAATCGAAGCCTTTGATATTTTTCACTATACACTATGCACTGTTAAGCTTGAAAAACCATACAACAAGTTCACTACTCTATAAACATTATCGATCTCTTTAGGCCTGCATCCACATTCTGAGTGTTGTATGTGATGGGTAGATCATCTTGTTGTATTCTATTCTTCAAATATCTCTCGAATTCCATCATGCTACCACCGACACCGAAATAGATGTTCTTGGCGGCCACCAGAGCTTTAACTTTGGAGTTCTTATTGGCCAGTATGATGTCTAAGAGTGTCTCTGCGACCACTGGAAGATTCTCCGGCTGGTAGATTGTTTCTGACGTAATGGCAAGTATACCGCTGTGAGCGTTCAATGTGGGCGTCAGTAAATTGGTGAAAGAACGGCCCCAGGTACCGGACATCAGGTTGATTCTTATCTTTCTCGCTTGCATGTCTTGGTAAAAGGTCTCCAGAAGGTGCTCCGTGAGAAGCAGCTCATCAGGTCTGACGGGGATGTTTTCGTCGTTGCATTTTTGCAGCTGGCTGTATTGTTCTTCGCTTAGGACAGCTTTGGCCCAAGTGATGATAAGGTTGGGAATCGTAACGAGTCTCAAAACACTCTTATTGTAGTCTGATAAAATAAATGTGAAACCTGTCGTAGGCGCCATCTTCAGAACCATCGAGTAAATGTGCTCGGTCGGCAGAGCCGTCCCGCAACCCAACTCCAAGACACAGTCAATATCTTCTAATCCATTCTTGAGCTCACTCAAGTAATCAACCACGTCAATTGAGCATTCCCAAGACTTGAGACCACCTTCGTAGACGTTTTTCCGTAAATCTTCAGAGGTCTCACCTATCAGAATATCTAACTCTACGCTATCCTCGTCCCCGTCGCCAGCTTCGCTCATAAGCTGATGCTTAACATCGAAAAGTTCCCTCCGGTACAGCACTGTGTGATTCCTGGGAGTCGAGAATTGTTCGAACGATACTCTCACATCTCTCAGACTGTCAAGGACTGCCTTCAGGTCATCCCACTGTGGCTGAACAACATCTTTCCCAAGCAAACGGGCCTCATCTAACGGATTGACTGAAGAAGCAGGAGCAACGGCTTCTAAACCAGCTGACTGACTATCATTATCAATTTCATCATCACTAAAGTCCTTTGAAGAGAATCCGAATGAGAACGACATCTTCACTGGATGGTTTCCAGACTCAATGAGATGCGATGAGCTTAAACGCAGATTTTTGATCGAAAAATCCTACCTAGTAGCACCAATGGTAGCCCTAAGCTGTGTCTACTCAAGATGAGATATCTCGTCCTGTCATATGTCTGATTATAAAGGATTATGAATAAAAATAATAACTTGAAAGAAACAGCATCGATTGATCGATGGTTGTTCTTTGCGCTTAGGATCTTATCATGCTCCCGCCGTGTAATTGCAATCTCCCAAAATCCTGAAGACTAATTCCGCTTGGTAAACTTGACAACTCGCTAAGTGAATATATGCTTCTTTAATTCGTCGTCTTGGCCTCCCATACCTAAAAGTGGTACAAATAGTAGAAAAAAGTCGAACAATACACCACGTTCAGCTCATTTCGACTGAACTTGCGAGTAGCCGTTCCATGGGTTGGCGTTCTTCGACTTCAAGTATTCGTCAGACTTCAATTGCCATTCTTTGGTCATAGTCTTTGGAGGCTCGCCACCAAATTGTCTCGCAAACGCAAACAGACCAACAGAGAATATCAAGCCCAGGGCAACACCCTTGGCAATGTAACTGGCGTCACCTTTACCGTGAACTGGCCTTCTTGGTCCCCATTCACCGTAAGATATGTACCACGCAGCCTGTTTCTCGGTGTCGGTCAATTCGCTCCACGAAAGCTTTTGACGTTCTGATAGTTTGCTCACTATATCTTGCTGTTCAGCAGCTGGCATGGATTCCCATCTGTTTTCTAGATCTGCGATCGCAGCTTTTGAAAGCGCTTGAGTCTGTGCAAATCTAGCTGGAGTAATACGAGCAACTCTAGAGAATGAATTACGCAACACTATCACAATTGTTAGTACAATTTCCCATTATCCTTCCCTTTAAACAAAGAGAAGATACTCTAAAATACCAACGATCGCAATCACATACTTGTTCGATATTGGACTATTAAAGACAATGTGGAGGAATATGTCGATGATAAGTCTCAGCTTGGCGAATTCCACCAGAAACACAATCAATCCAAGATATCTAAAGTACTCTCTGTATGAAAACTTTCATATAGCTGCCCATCACACCTCGCGACTATCGGCCAACGGTCAAATTAGTCGATTTTTCAGTCGCTAGCCAATCAAACAGCAAGAAAACTCCATGTCTCTATGTACGACGTACTGAAGGCTAACTATGGTTAAGCTCTATGATGGTCAATGGAGCTACCAGGTCTCTGGGAGGTGTTGGATGGTTGTGCTTGTGGTGGCAGTGGTCACCAGAATGATTGGGAATTGTAGTCTTGCAGTAGTTGCGACACTGTGTGTCTTTTCTGGAACTTGTTCGGTAACGCGGGCAAGTGCGTAGCTTGGTTCGGAAAAGGTTTGATAGAGCCTCTTGATGCAGCAGTGTCGTCGCTGTTGTCCGCTAATGCTATTTGTACCATGTCTTGTTGTACGCGGCTTCTTGTGTCGGGATCATCGAACGGAATATCCTGTGTCTTGATCCAGTTCATCGGTAGGTTAGAGAATTTGTTGTATTCTTGCAGCTCGAAATGCATTTGGGATTGCAGATTTAGCGCTTCCCAGTTGAGTAGATGTCTGTTCTTGGGTCCGCCGTAGAGAAATGTGGTCTTTAAGATGTTCCACAGCTGTTTCCTGTGTTTCGTGGCAACTGGGATCTTCTTGCTGTTTGTAAGCTGCGAAAGGAGCGCTGGGTTTTTGAGTATGACGCAGAGTTGTAGATCTAGAACGTATTGGGACTGGTCGTCGCCAAATTTCACATAGTACATCGGTAGGAAATCATCTCGGTCTGTCTTGTCAGTGAAATCGATCAGCCTCAACCCCAGAGGGTAGAGAGATCGTATTTCGCGTCTTCGAAGTATTTCGTGCTCTTTCTCCTGATTATCAAGCTCAATTTGTCGTAGCCGCTCTGCTTCCGCCATCTTTTCGGCTTCTTTCATCTTTTGCTCGGCTTTTTCTTTCTCTCTCTTCTCCTCGTCAAGTGCAAGCTTTCTGAGCAACTCCTGTTCCTTCTTTCTCTTGTTTTGCAGTCTTCGTTGTCTGTACTCCTCCTCAGCTTTCAAGCGCAGTTCCTTCTCTTCTGGTGTTTCATCCTGTGTTTTGATGGCTTCGGGTTCCAAACTGGGCCTCTTGGAAAGGTCTTCTGGTGCTTCCATGTGCTCAGGCGATTCATTCGACTTCAATGGCTGATTTGATGGAGATTGTCGTTTCGTCTCAGAACGATCGGGGGACACGGTGCGCCTCTTCCTTCCTACGCTTACTACGTTTTCTTCATCATCGTCATTATCGCCTTCATTGCTATCTTCCTTCTTCAAGCTTCTCCTATTAGTTGGACTTTGGATTTGCTCTTGTTTAAAGTCTTCGGTTTTTTCCACTTCTGTCTCCACCTCTTTCGCAGTGGCACCACTGTTCTGCAATGCTTTGCGAAGCAAAGATACTTCCTCTGCATCCACTACACCCATGGGACTGTTCTCAGCGTAATACAAAGCTGTGCGTCCATTCTTATCTTTCTTTCTGGGATCGGCACCCGCTTCTAGTAAAAGCTTCACGGTTCCGACATGACCTCTTCCAACGGCTGTAATTAATGGAGTAGTCCCCTCTTTAGAAACCGCGTTGACTTTAGCTCCAAAAGCTAGGAATAAGCTCGCAACATCTTCATGGCCTAGCTTCACTGCTTCGAAAAATGATCTTAGATCGACACGTCCCCCGTTTTCCAGATAGGAACCAATATACGACAGCTTCCCTTCCTTTGAAGCCTTGAATAATTTCTGCTTTCCAGACTTCGACGTAATGTCAGTCCAAAAAAACTCAAAGTCATCTAATAACTCATCAGATGCTTGAAGTCGCTGCGTTGAGTTCTTGTGCTTCTTTTCTTTCGTGAAGTCGATATTTTGTGCAGCTTTGTCGCTATTCCAATTTTTGGCGGCAGATATTAGGTGTTTTTTGATTTCTGAGACAATTTCTTGTTCGTACTCATCCAGATCTGAGTCCTCTTCAATCGATTCGTAAGCAGTCAATCCCTTTGCATTGCATATTGTTGGGTCCGCTCCGTGTGCCAATAAATATTTTACCACATTGAGATGGCCATTGGCCGAGGCATCAATCAATGGCGTATCCTTGAACATCTCAAAAGACTGTATATTGACGTCCGCCCCGTTCTCAGTCAGAAGCTTGACAATATCCAAATGACCGTTCAATGCGGCTTCATGCAATGCCGTGTTTCCTGCATTGTCCTGATCATTAACATCGTAGTTTTCCTCCTTTATGAGTTTTCTAGCTTGTTCGTAATTGCCTTTGTCGCAAGAAATTTGGAGTTTTGTCCTGCCGCCTGCATCTCTGTAGACTCCTTTCTTGTGTCTGCCGATCCTGGGGGTTGTAGTATCAGGTTTCAACTGCCTTGGAGAGCCCGAATACCTTTTGTCTATTCTTGAAGGCGATGCTAGCCGTCTTCGACGGAGATCTTCCTGCGTACTCTTTAAGGGAGAAGAGTCCCCATGGATGATGCTGCTAGATATATGAATGCTTTTGAGCTCATCGATATCGGACAACTCGGAATCAGATTCGTTGTCGAACGTCGAATGGCTGGGAGACATTGATCGCAATTTGTCACCCCTGATGAGACGCCTTCGCCGCGGTTTGGGAGGAGATGCTGGCTCTGTGGGAGCATCACTTTCAATATCTTCATCACTATCGTTACGTCCTACATTCGAAACTCGGTCCAAATCCATGTCATGCCCGTTCTGGGGACCACTCTGTCCGGCTGGTTCCTTGAGCATGGCGTGTAAATCTTCTCTAGTCATAGATTTGTTCTTGGGACTATCAAGTGGAGATCCCGCTATTTCCAGCGGTCTATTAGATGTTTGAGAGTTCTCAGGAACCTCATTTTTGGTCTCACGATCTCGCACATCCTGTCCAGTGGTCTTTGCATCAATTACATCCCCGGAATCCTGTTGTTCAGTGCCATTAGTTTCATCAATGTCCTGCCCTTCTCGATGTTTGATCTCGTTGATCTCCTGAACTACGTCACCGTCTTTCTTTTCCCCGTCCCGCTGTCCGTCTCGTACTAAGGCCTCCACATTTCCTGACTGCTGAAGATGTAACCTTCGTTTCTCCTGGTCTTGCTTCTCCTCTAGCTCCTCTTCCTGTTTTTTCTTCAACTTCTCAAGCTCCTCTCTTCTTGAACTTACATTCGACAGGTAGCTGCTTAACGATCTCTTCTTCACAGAAGAATCACCATGCTCCGTCATAGTCGCCTATCGCTGCACTATCTGAATCTTGATGTGATCCAAGGTGCTATAACCTTTCGTTTTTGTACTCAATAGCACTAAAGCGAAGCTTAAAGTGATAAGTCTTGATGCAAGCGGTGGAACCGATGATATAAGAGTTACAATTTGAATGAAGGTACAAGTATATAAATTGTTGTAGTGAGTGACTGACCAGCAGTTTCAATGCGATATGCTTCCACGAGCCTAGACAGCGTCCAACCTGCTCCAGAAGTTGTTTGCAGAAGATGGAGCGGGTATGTCGGTTGACAGATAATTACCTAGACTTGGCGACAGGGCGATTGGCTTTGACTGATTCTGGTTGACGATTATGGTGCTGCTTGTAGATGCGGAAGACGAAGAAGACGTTGTGGAGACCTTGTTGAAATATTCTCCCGGAGTCCTGGGCGTTGATTCTGGAGAAACTATGGTGAGGTCGTTGGTAGGCGAAGTAGACACATCAGCGTCCTCTGGCTGTGTCTGTGTCTTGTTGCGAAGCTCGTTCCATTCCATAAGCTGAAAGATCAGGCTCATGTTGGGGCTGATATCCTTGGCGATGCCTTTCACATGGGTGTATGCATCATTTAAGCCCAGGTTGTGATATCTCATGATGTATGCCACGACCAGGGATGCAGAACGGGAAACGCCGCATTGACAATGTACAAGCACTTTCTTGCTCTTGGTGGAAGCCTTGTGTATGAGACCTGTCAGGTAGTCCAGGTCGGTCGAAATCTTGCTGTTGTGGCTCCACTCGATATGGTGGTAGGAGATAGGTTTTGTCGTAGGTACGAGATGCTTCATATTGGGTACCTCCTTCGCCACGTTGATAACTACGTCAAAGTCCAAGATCTCCTCTAGCTTCGGCTCCGAGTAAAGGTAAACGTTTGGCGGTATAACCAGTAGCGGTCCTGAAGGATAAGCGCTCCCCTTTAGGGCTTCTGAATATGATAAATCCATGCCTTGATCTACTCCAACTGGCCCGGAACTTGCGTCTTTTGCGCCAAAATGACTCGATTTAGGCGTAGACGTCTCAAACACCGAGTACATCGTCTTTACACGCTCCGCCGACCCCAGCTCCCTTGTCTTCACCGACAGAGACAACGAATGGACTCTCCCTACTTTATCCCCCGGTGCAACGCCATCTGGCGACCGCTGCCCGCTAAGACTGTAAATCGGCGAGGTAGAACCTGACCTGGATCCCGCAGGAAGCGCATAAATAGATGCTTCAGTCCGTCTAGACCGCTCTCCTGTACCATTCTTCATCATTCCACGGCCTATCGCTATCGGTTTAGTTACAACTCTCGGTACCTGAGCGTCCTGCAAGTCGCTTTCCTGTATACTCAAAGACAACTTCTTGGTATTCCTAGACTGCAACGATCGAGGCGACTTGGATCGAGCCTCCAGGCCGCTGCTGGCTGTCGCCATGGTCTCCTCTGCTTCCTGAGCCATTAAAACGCCACGCCAACACTCTTTAAAATGGCAAAATGGGAAATAAGATCAGATCCACAGAAATATAAACGGAAAGCCAATAACTGATACTCCTTCCCGATCCTAAACCAAGTATTCGGCTATTTTTCACTACTGAAGACTCTGTGTTTCAGCTTGACTATCAGCTTCAGATGATGAAACAAGCATGAAAAAAGACAAAACAGACAAACTGGTGACAATAGAAACCGTTCCGGATAGCGGACGTTTTAATCGCTGAGATGCCCTGATGCTAAGCCTAGTAAACTAGCGTAACAGGAATGCTTTCTTGTGTAAGTTGACCTCTTTGATCAAGATCTACGTGTATGGCTTTTTTAGGTTATGCGGTGGGCTGGCTCATTCTAAAAAAAGGCTGAACAGTGTAGGATGGATCAGGTTTCTCGACAATTCAACTGGGCGAAGTTGACTGGGTTCGAAACCAGGTCGAAACGTCTTTTGTTTTATCACAGAGCTAGATAGGGCTATAGTGTTTTAGAGAATGATGTCTATTGTCAGGTGTCGTCGCTGTCTTCGTCGTCGTCGCTGTCTTCGTCGTCGTCCTTGCCGGGGCTGACCTCGACGCTGTGTTGTACGGCCACAGACTTGCTGTTTCTGAAGAAGGGAACTTTGTATTGCATGCTTCCCCTTACTATGAGCTCGTACTCGTGTTTTATCAGGAGTTTCCACCTTTCGACGTCGTCCTTGGACCGTTTTACGGCAGTAGGGGTTGGTTTGTCGCGATCGTCGTCATCGGGGGGGTCCGGCTTGGATCCAGGGTCCAGTAGTTTGACTGTAGATACCGAGACGTCGTAGTTTCTTCTTATGAAACCGCCTTCGAATTTTAGTGGGGTCTCTAAACTGTAGACTGTTCCCAGTAGGATGGTCTCTCTTGTCGGGGAATTCTGCTGGTTCGAGGCTTGTATGTCCTTGGAGATATAGGCGCTCTTGGCGAAGATGTCAAGATTCACGTCCTGCAGGCCAATGGCGAAGAAGCCGGGGTTGAAAGCACTGACGGTTATATCGAAAAGCAGCTCGTCGGAGCTGGACAGCACGTTGTCCATGAGCACTATGTTAAAGTCTTGCAGTTCTTTGTTGGTGGCTAATAGGAACCCTAGGATGAAACCAATGGTCAGCAGTGAAATGACAACAAAGGTGAAATATACGCAGTGTCTGATTCTGGCCCACGACGACTTTCTGGTATAGAAGTTATGCGGAGAATAGCTTAATTGAGCTCTTGAAAATTGTTTCCTGTGCCTTAATGGCGTCTGTTCGTTGATGTTCGTGTTTTGTCCCTGAGTATTGCCTAGATGATTTGTCTGGAAATGGATGTCCGTTGGTGAGAATCCAGATTCAAAAATTCGCGGCTGTCTGGTGTTTCCGTTCCCATATCCAGTGTTAAACGTCATGTTGAAGTACTTATCATCGTGATGATCGTCCTCCATCACTTCCGGATCTTCCTCGTAGTCCGAGATTTGCGGTCTGGCTTCCAGGTCACCCCGATGGTTATAGTAGAACATAGAATGCATGTCATCCTCGTCACCGTTATCCTCGCCTTCCACCTCCTGGATGGTTCGTCTGTGATCTTGGTCCATCATATCTCGACTAAACCTTTTATCTGTAACGTGACCGAAATCGATATTACCCTTGTGTCTCTCTTCCTTTTGGTTACTGACACTGGGCATTAGATGGCCGTTTGATTGTTCTATGAAATCTTCCAAGTTGATGTCGTCCGGGACACCAGAATATCGCCTCAGAGGAGCGCCATTTGCATCGAAGATCTTTGAAGCTGTCGTTCGCAAATTTCTCTTGTTGCATGCAATCGGAGTACTCTCTGGCTCCGGTTTGGATGGATTGATGGCTGCGTATTTGCCTCTCGCAGTACCTGCCTGTGAAGAAGAAACATGCCGTAGTGTTGAGTTCGATATCGACGGTTTACGCGAAGAATGTCCTTGCTTGGCGGTACCGTTGGCTCCCTTTGTCATCGACGTAAGACTCAATCGTTTATCGGGGGACCACGTTTCCGATGTAACAGATCGGACAGAGTGAGCATCCGTTGGCTTACCAGCACGCTGAACGTTTTGAGATCGTATGCTGTCCTGCTCCGCAATGAGCGTCGAGTTCGTTGGGGGAGCCATAGAACCACTTTGAGGAGGCATTTCGTTTTTATTATTAGAGCTTTCGATTGTAGCCGGTTGTTTTGCTGCCATGCCCGTTGGAAGAGCACTCATACTAGTATGTCTTGTGTTTTTCAACCGCGTCAATAACTTGGCATTACTGCTCAAAACTGGAACGCTCATCTTGGAGGCGATCCCATGCTGCGCCTGCGGACTGTGATCATTCTGTTGATCAACCGCAAGCGTTCCTATGGCATTCTTTGTCGAGTTGGCGGCAGATTCGTATATGAAAGTCTCTTCAGAATCACTCACATCATTGTCGCCGACCGCGGATGCCAATCTGGCAGCGAAAAAATCAGCCTTTGTTGGTTTATGCAGCGAATCGACATCATGGTCGTCTGTATGCGCTGCCGATGGCTTGATCGGTCCCCCAGCACTCTGATCTTCCCTAGCGTTACTGCCGCCCTTCTTCCGCAGCAACTCTTCGTCGCGAAGCAGTTCTCTCGAGCTCGCAACGGTTACAGAAGGCCTCTCCATAATCTTATTAAAAGGCTTCGATTCCGTCACCCTGCCTGCCTGAGTGCCGGACGTTGCACTCACCGTCGACGTCGGCGGCAGCGTACCGCCCGCGATCGAATGACTAGCCACCGGCAGCATCAAAGGCGTTGGAACCGCAGAACTGGCCTTTGACGCCTGCGAAGCCGCTATTTCACTATCCCCGGCCGCGCGTCCCTGATCCGCCTCCTCACGGTTCGCATTCGCGATCTCATCCATATGTTTCCGCAATCCCGTGCCGCCAATCCTCGAATCCGTCTCCGCTATCCTCCCCTTGATCTCGTCTCCCTTCGGCCTGTCCTTCTTCGACGAGTCTATCAACAGAGAACTCTTCTTGTTGCGCAGCGAAGCCTGCGCAACATGCGGCGACAGCGGATTATGATCGATAAGATTGATATTCGACCCAGACGCTGCTCCGTCTCCCTTTTTCAGCGCCGAACCCGCGTCGTTTCTCGATCCCACTGCGTTACCGACCACTGTCTTAACCGCAGCGCCACCTTCCGCTTCCTTATACGCCATACGACTCCCGCCAGCCCCGCTGCCGTTCACCTGATTGCCAGCCGCAGTGCTGGCAATCAACAGGCTCGACACGGGCGCCTCCACAGTCTCGGTCTCGACTATAAGCTTGTTATCATCTTCTACCATACCAGCGAAAGACTATTGCCACGAACACCTGCCAATCGACAACGACCACCGCTAATCCACTTCATCCTTACCATTTCACCAACCTGCTCTCGATTGAGCCCATCATCATTATCCATTGCGTTCGCCAAACGCTTGTGACGCGTGACGAGAACCGAAGCAATAAACCAAGCCCTAATTTCGAGTGACCCAAAGCCCTAAACTTTCATTCAAGAAAACCCATGCCCCCGCAACATCCAGACACCCTGTCCGGGTAACAGCTCCCTGACGTCTCCCCGGCCGGGTGACCCTAAATTTCCATGAAAACCCATGCACCTGCAACATCCAGACACCTTGGCCGGGTGACAAAACTATCACGAAACTACCCTGACTTCTCCTCGGCCGGGTGACCACCCTGCCAGCCAACAAACATTGTTCGTGTTTTGATTGGATTGAGCCCTGTGCTTCTAACCAACCACACCTGGTGGATTCCTCTGTGCTCTTCTTTCGCTCGTCGTTCACGCAATAATTTGTCATATAACACATGCGTCTTTCTAGCAGGTTCCGTTGGAAGATAAAAGGGGTCGTGTGACGTCTTGTTAGTAGTTTCGCTCTTGTTTAAAGTAGTCGAGTATCGCGTATAATATATTCAGTTTGACCATACACTGCCTCCATCACCCCGTAGATATACAATTAAGATGGCTCCTCCTTTCTTCTCCGATATCAACAAAGGTGTTAATGATCTGTTGAACAGAGATTTCTACCACACTTCCGTGGCTGCTGTGGATGTCAGCACTATTGCCAAGAACGGTGTCAAGTTTGATTTGAAGGCCAAGCAGACCGTGAAGGATGGTCCATTGGCTGCTAACATTGAGACCAAGGTCTCGGACAAGGCTACTGGGTTGACTTTGACGCAGGGCTGGTCGAATTCGAACAATCTGAACACCAAGATCGAGTTGGCTGACGTTACTCCTGGTTTGAAGACGGAATTGGTGACTTCGCTGGTTCCAGGCGTGTCGAAGGCCGCCAAGTTGAACGTGAACTTTGTTCAGCCTTTCTTTACTGCTAGAGGTGCCTTTGATCTGTTGAAGGGCCCCTCTTTTGTCGGTGACTTGACTTTGGCTCACGAGGGCATTGTCGGCGGAGCCGAGATCGGCTACGACATCACTGGCGGGTCTTTGTCCCGCTACGCGGTCGCTTTGGGCTACTCTGCTGGCGACTACTCTTTGGGGTTGTCTATCGACAACGCGCAGTTGACCACTGTCTCTTTCTTCCAGAAAGTGAGCCCAATCTTGCAAGTTGGTGCCAAGGCGATCTCGACTCCTAAGCAGTTGGCTAACGTCAACATCGAGTTTGCTACGTTGTACTTGCCAGACCCAACGTCGCAGGTCAAGGCCAAGGTTGCCGACTCCGGTATTGTCGCTTTGGCATACAAGCAACAATTGAGACCAGGTGTCACTTTGGGTGTCGGTGCTTCGTTCAACGCTTTGAACCTGTCCGAGCCAGTGCACAAGATCGGTAGCTCTTTGTCGTTCTCCGCCTAGAAGGTTGCGGCTAGTTTATAAGCTTATCAAATACGACTAAATAATATCTAACGCTGGCTATGTTGCAGATCGAGCTTTCGCGCTTTCGCTAATTTCAAGACTCAAGCGCTAAACGTTATTTCGACTGCGCAAGCGAATGACACACGCAAGAAGAACAATGGAATAGTCTGGCAGGTTGTAGAGCGGCGCCAAGGGCGTAAACCAGCAGACTGACGCTTATAGTGCTAGCTTGCTAGTAGAATGGTAATTTGGGATCACGTGATCAAATGAACTCATCGCTTCATCAAGGTGTTGAAGACAGCTACAATCGCTTGGAATGAGCACAGACTAGGCAAGAGCGAAGTCATCCTGGCTAAATGACGAGTTCAATCGGGGAGGAAATCCACACGGAGACATCCGAAGACTATGGTTTCAAAAAATTGGGTCAAGTAGCCATCTTACCGTCATACAATGAGAAATTACCGTTTGCATCGCTACAAAACTTGGATATTTCAAACGAGAACGGACTTTACATTGCATCTTCTGGTGGAAAAGTTGTGATTGGGGATCTGCAGTTGCTTAGGGACTTTATTCAGAATCATAAAGACACGGAGATATCTTTTCGATGGGAAAGAGAGGTGGACGACGTGATAGCAGTGAAATTTCTGCCAGATAAGGAGGTTTGCATAGTCTGTAGGACAGGCGTCGTTTACATGATTGACTGCAGCAACTTTGACTCATTCGAAGAGGCATTTTCTTCAAAAGAACCATTATTGCAGGCCAGCGTATCACAGTCTATGCAGCTTTTGGCAATAACTAGTAAGCGAGAGCTGCTTTATAGTGATCTGGGAAAATCTTCTGCCCCTATAGAGGTCGCCAGTGGTGCGGTTTCCTTCGATTCATTGGGAAACAAAGTTTATTTGCTCCTAGACAATAATTCTATACAAATACAGGAGTTGGCAGGGGACCACTTCGAGCTTCAATCAACATTCACAGCTCCATCGGAACTTTTGGAAGAGCTTGGAGACCAATACCAACCGCTTCTGCTTAAGGTACTAAACAAGACACAATTACTAGTCGTCTGCGGGGAAGAGGTGCCCGAATCTGCCGAGGATGTCATGTACGATCACAAAACATATATCGTTGACATTTCGGCAGAGAACCCAACCTTTAGCGAGTCTTTTGATATTACGCCAGCTTTTGGTTCTGTCCTAAGATACCCAACCGCGTATGATGTGCACATGGAAGATCTTACTGGTGAAGACAAAACGATAAACGTCTTAGCCTCGGCCTGCTCTAGTGAAGTTACAATATGGGACTCTGCGGAAGTCGTACAACCATCACAAGATAGCGAAAGAGCAGTACTGCCGATAAGCAAAGTCACAGATAATGACACCAATCCGGTAGGTATGGCATTAGACGTAAAGACAACGGGAAATATTTCAGAACCATGCCAGGGAGTCGACAGCGTCGAGAAATTACCGCTCATCTACATACTAAACAACGAAGGAAGTGTTCAAATTGTCGGGCTTTACCATTCATCTGCTATAAAAGAGGGGACTTTTAAGGTACCTGAAGTAACGAGATCAACAACCGATTTGGTTGAACGCAGCGAATCTAAGCAAGTAGTCGATACTTCCAATCGAGCCGCCGATGCACAGGAGACAGTCGGACATGAGATATCGCGTAAAATCAAGGATACAGCTGAAAGTGAAATTGGCGAAGAGTCAATGGGGGTCGCGGAAGGAGCTAAATTAGGATCCGAAAGTGCATTTGGTGCGCCTGCCTTCAAAAACGTAAGTACTGGCTCAGCTTTCGGTTCACCAGCATTTGGCACATCAGAGAGTAAGCCAACCTTTGGAAAATCATCGTTTGGGAGCACAAATACCCAGTCAGCTTTCAGCAGTCCATCTTTTGGCCAATCAGGTTCTAAGCCAGCTTTTGGTTCATCTGCTTTTGGTGCACCTTCCTTTGGAAGTTCGGGTGCTAAAGGAACATTCGGTACCTCTGAAGATAAACCAGCCTTCGGCACACCGTCATTTGGGAGCCCAGGCACTGCATTTGGAAAACCATCATTCGGAGACTTCGGTGGTAAGCCAGCGTTTGGATCTTCAGCATTTGCCACAACATCTTTCGGTGACCTGGGTTCTAAGCCGGCACTGAGTGTCGCGGAAAATAAGCCGGCGTTTGGAAAGCCGTCATTTGGAGGCTCAGGAACTCAGTCATCACTTGGCAAACCATCTTTCGGGGAATCTGATACCAAGCCAGCCTTCGGTACCCAATCTTTCGGAGGCGCAAAAACTAGTTCGACGTTCGGTTTACCAGGCTTTGCTAGCTCTGACAACCAGTCATCGGTCGGCTCAACTTCAAAAATTACACCAGTTAAGGACTCGGAAACTAAGCCTGCTTTTGGAACGCCATCGTTCGGCACTAGTTCCAGGTCCCCGTTCTCCAGCAGTTTGTTGCAGGGTCAGGAATCATCTTTTGCCAGCTCGCCTTTTGGGAAGTTTGCACAAAATAATCTTCCCTCCTCAGGGGAATCACCTTCGCCTTTCGCTAGCTTGGTTACTGAAAAGACACATGACAGTCAAAAAGCAGCCTTTGCAAGCTCCGGTAAGCTAGGTGGTTTTTCTTCTACCTTCGTTACAAGCAAAGAGCAAACGGATGATTCAAAAATCAGCAACGCTGATCAAAAACAGGCAGTGTCTGCTGAAGCAAGTTATGAAGATCTTAATGATGAAAAAGCCCAAAAGGAACCATTGACAAGAGAGACTGAAAAAATATCTGAAGACGAAGCTTCATCTTCGACAGAAGACGTCGAACTAGAAGAAGAAAGTCAGAAATCATTAGAACTCAGTAGCCAAGAAGAGTCGCCGTCTTCAAGAGATGAAATAGATTTCAAGGACACAAGTTTATCCGATTCCACTGTTGAACAGGGAACGCCGTCTCAGGTTCAGATTGCAAACGATACAGAAGATACTAAATCTTCAATATCCGCTATAACAGCCCGTATCAAAGAAGGTGCTAAACTGACCAGCAGCGATTTGAAGATCAATCAATTTGGCAGAAAAGATGATATGAAAAGCGCGTCGCCATCACCATTTACTGCATTTGTTGGTGACCTGAAAAAAGCATCTTCACCAGGCTTCTCTTTTGCTAGTGGCAGTGGAAAAGCTGAGGAGCAGAAACAATCACTTGGCGCTGCTGAGGAAAACGCCTCTCACTCTACCAGACCACTAAATTCTGATATCACAGAGTCCTCTGAAGGAGAGAAAGCTATACAGAAAAACCCTTTCTTAACGAAGCAAAACGATTCATCACACGGGAAAACTGGATCAGTATTCGATAAGTCAAGCTCAAAATTAGATACTGCCACTAAATCCTTCGATAATGGTATCAAGCTCCCGGACGGTGCAAAAGACGCTGACACTCTTGAAAGATCCAAAGATGACGATTTTTCAGGTGACAAACACAAAGATTCATCGTATGCGGATATAGGAAGTTCCCAGGGGTTGAATATGAATGCTGCTAATAATGACCTTTCTAATTCGGAAGAGACCGAGACCCAAGATTCAGGCTCGAGCCGAGAAGAATCATACGACGCACTAGATGATGTATTACAGGAGGAGTTAGAGGAGGCAATAAAAACGAAGCATCAAGCTCGAGATACAGAATTGCCAAGCACAATTGATAAAGCGCTTCCGCCCAAAGAAAGTGTAGAAGATAAAAGGGAATACGTCTCACAAGGAATTCAGGTTTACGAGGCCGTAGACACTGCATTGCAGACTGATATACCAAGTACCTGCGATTTCGTCGTTCAATCATTCGAAAATGATGAAACAATTTGCGCCCTACAGAACATGCCGAAACGTCTTTCAGAATATTATACTAGCGCCAATATCACCGCGATGAAGTTTAGTTCACAGGATTTGACGATGAGATCAATTGAGAAGACTTACCATGTACTTTCGTCTGAAATAGCCGTCTGGCAAGAAAACGCAAAAAATATTGAAGATTTCCTAAGGGACCAGTCTACAACTTGTATCGAACGCCGAACGATCGAAAGTTTGCCTAATGTCTACACCTGGAGACTTCAGGAATCTCAAAAGCTCCAGGACGTCATGTCCGAAGAGATGAGCTCTTTCACCGAGTCAGCACGTAAGATCAAGCAACTGCAGGAGCAATTAGCAGGATCGAATGTTGCAAAGACAGAAAATTTGCAAAAAGAATTTCATAAAGTGAAAGATGATTATTACCATTACGAAATGTCCAGTTCGAACCCGGATTTTGCTGAGCTGAAATACCATCAGCTAGAAATGCAAAGGGAGCTTCGTCGGAAAATGCTGAATGCTGGAGAAAAGTTGAATCATATTGAAGAGATGCTTCAAATATTAAAACTATACACGGTCGAACATGAAAATCTAAGCAACAATGCGTACGTTCATAAGTTGGCCAGGGACCTCGCCGACCGCGGTAATCTGTACAATGAAATAGCGCGTTTGCGGGAGCAGGTTGATGATTTGATTTCTAAAAGCCGCTCATCTGAGAGCCAAGCAGGTACATCAAGAAGTCCTGCTGTGGGCAATCAGGAAGTCGAATCGCTTCCTGTGGCGCAGCTATGTTTAAAACTTAGGACCAGGATGCAAATTGGTAGCCTACTGAAGAAAAGATGATCCTTGAGCTCCCTTCCTTTACCGAACATGTGCACAATGAAGTCTCTAATAATTGTATAATATATCTATGAATACGGAAATCAGAAGAAAATATTAAGCTCTTTCTGTTTCTTTCAAAGAGTCCAATTGCTTGGCAAACTCTCTGATCAGGACATCGTTCTCCTCTGGTGTACCAACTGTGATCCTCAGACAACCTTCGCAACCCAATTCGGAGCCCCTGTATCTTACCACCACTCCCGACTCTGTAGCCAACTTTTGGTACAACTTGTAGGCCAATTTATTATCGCCCCTGTTAATCCTCAAAAGTAAGAAATTAGCGTCTAAGCCGCCGGCATATTGATCATCTACCAATTCAAGTGCTGTTAAACCTCTTAGCAGACGTTGCTGCTCCTTTTTACATGCCTTGGCATTCTGTTCCATTCGCTGGAAACTATCGTTTTGAACCGCTTTCAAGGCATACTCCGAAGTAATTGAGGAAATGTTGTAAGGTGCCTTCATTGAGTTGAGTACCCTTGCAAACTCCTTGGAAGCGTAGGTCATACCGAGTCTAATACCAGCCAAACCAAACGATTTCGATAAGGTTTGCAAAACACAGAGGTTAGGATACTTTGTGACGAGCGGTGCCGTAGATTCACCGCAGAAATCAACATAGGCTTCATCGACGACCACCATACCTGCATCCCAATTCTGCAGCAACTTCTCGATCCTCTTAGTTTCAATCTTCGCGCCCGTTGGATTCCCTGGCGAAGTGATAAAAACAACCTTTACAGCAGGTTCTCGCTTGAGAGTTTCGAGCACTGCATCAGTGTCCATCTGGAACGAGTTATCCCCAGTTATGAGAGGACATTTCACCACTTCAACGTCGTTGATGTCCGCGCAAACCGAGTACATACCGTAGGTGGGTGGCATGGTTAAAATCTTCTCTTTTCCTGGAACGCAACAAGCCCTGATGATAGCATCAATGCTTTCATCAGACCCGACGCCTAAACATAGATTCTCTGCGGACAATTTCGGCAAGTCAGCAAACGAGCTGGTCTTGTTACGATATTCCGCCATCGCACTCTTGAACTCAATCTGGTGCGGGTCTGGATACCGGTGCAAGCCGGAGCTCGCAATATCCTGGGGAATTGGACCGCTGGCGTTCTCATTGGCATCTAAAAGAATACCCTCTTTAAAATCATCTCTTGCGCAACGATAGGGTTCCAAGTTGTAGATTTTTGGTCTCACAATTTCTGATAAAGCGAAGACCATCTTTGCCAAGACTCTAGTGGAAAACCCTTGCTCTTCGCAGACTACAGAATCCGTATTCTGAATACAGTAGAATCAATATATACAGGTTCTTTGAAGTCTTGTAAAAGAGCATGAGTCATTCCACCAGTGCCCGAGGCCAAGTTTTCCACGCGCTGCTAGCACTAAAAAATGGCAAAATCGGGCATCTTCTTCCTGGGCACAACTAGCTTGGTCTCAAACATAGTAATGAACTCTAGGTCTGCCTCTCCCTTGAGACCGCCGGAGAATATACCGTACTCTTGATATATGCCTGCGAGGGACCAGCCTTGTAAAAGCTTGCGGATGATGCCCACCACAACGCCCGCCCTGTGCTTCCCCTTGTTTGAATGGATCAGTATTGGGTAGTTATCAACATCTACCACCAACCGTAGCACTTCATCGATGCGTTCGTGAATATTGGGGTCCCGGCACGACACCATATGAATTCTGTGAAACTGGATCTTTTCCTGGCGAAGAAACTGGTCGTATTCGGGCGACAGTTCCTCCTTGTCGCCAACGTATATTATCGTTTTCAAATGGAGCTGATCTCTAATGAATGCGTAGTTAAGCGGCATCGGATATCCCGACCTGTACAGCGACACATCGGTGCCAACCACGGGCGAAAAGCTCAGAGGCGGTATGTAATTGCTTGAATTTCCCATTAGGATGCTTCTTAGCCCTCAATAGGTCCGGCCTTACGCCTCTTTGCGAGGTTTGTTCTACATAGCGTTTGTTTGACCGCGAGATGCCATTATATGGGACACCAGACACATGACAGCAAGAGCAGAGTAAAGACGAACTAGAAGAGCCTGGTGAAGAGCTTATATACGGCAGCATCCAGAGGGCACTGGCACATCTCTGCGAGTGGCAGATCTGTTTAATATGCGCCACATCTTGTTACAAAGTGGACCAAGTCGTAGGAGACCAGAACTTGCAGGCTTTGTGTATCGCTGATGGAACCAGGCTGTTAGAGCATTGCAGCAGATCTCGCTGGACACAGCATTGATCCAGTTTCTGGTCTCCACCGAAGTTCCCATAATGAAACGAGGCTTCGAGAGAATCTTTGAGATTTTTCCAGATCAGGAAAGAGGTGAAACATTCTGCCCAGGGCCAGTATAAATGGAAGGAAGAACAAGATGAGTAGGCTAGCTAAGGCTGTAGTGAGCTCGAGCGATTGGGTATGTCGGTGATTGAAGGTGTTGTGAAGGCGTTGCCGCAGTTGACAACCACCTCGACTTCTGCGAGTGCTAGTGCCACGGAAACAGCCTCTACAACTACGCAATATTCGGTCACTGTGACACCTCCGTCAGCTGCTAGGAATCCGAATGTATGGCGTACCCACAAACCAGATGGAACTGTTTTCATTGCAGTGGGCAGCATCGTCGGGGCGATGTTTTTGGGGATGTTACTTTGGTCGGTGATAACGAGCCATTTGTCCCGCAGGATAGCTAAGAAGAGTTTACGGGAAGATCAGTACCGCCGCCATAATCGTGCTGGCAGTGCTTTTTATGACGACGATAAGGAGCTTACGCCTGGTCATTACAGTTCAGAATATGGGGAAACCGCGGAAAAGGTAAGGCGATCTCGTCTCAGCCTTTTAGGAAACGGGAGTAGGTTAAGAGAGTCAAATTCGTCGGAGTTGGTTCCAGGTTATGAGCCGGAGTGGGTGGAGCCAGTTACTCAAGAAATCTTTAATCCGATCCAGGACGCTTTCGCGAGGTACAACAGAAATTCGCTATTTATATCGCCCACGATTGAAGTGGCTCAAAAACCGAACCTGCTGCCTGGTCAGCGCAGTCGTTTAGTAGAGAAGCCGTACCACCAATCTAGCCTCTCAGCCACGTCGTTATTGTCCTCAGATGAGATCAATTCTACATTGAACAAGCCTGAGAGAGCGGCGTCTCCAGAACGGAAGAGCAAAAAAGGCGTCTCAGGCCACCACAAGAGAAATAAATCATCTATCGGGCTCACTCCAGCAAACTCCAGCTCTTCTTCGAGCAATGATAACACCAATGATCGTAGACCGAGAGGTGGACACCAGAAACAGACACCATCCATGTATTTGGAAGACATGCTTAAGGTGAACGATGCTGTGTAAGACGGCGTCAATGGGATATTCTTTAATAGTCGATTAATTGGATTAAGAACTACATAAAATCTATTTAGGTGGATTATTTCTACATTATAGTACAACTGGAACCATCATCCTTTGCGGCATTCTTACCCTTTGGATCATCGGTCAAAACCACACGAGCCGCCTCAGTGAACGCCTCGTTAACACCCTTGTTCAACTTGGCACTGCACTCGAGATAGCGAAGAGCTCCTATTTTCTTTGCCATCGCCAATCCTTCCTCGTACGTTATATATTTATCTCTGCTGCCCTCATTATTGGCTTCCCCCCCGTTTGGAGACTCCAGATCGGTCCCAGATGGATTACTTCTCTGCTGGTTGATTATGCCGGGGGTTATAGCGTTTGTTTCGCTGCTTGTATTTCTCAAATCGCATTTAAGCGCTACCAACACCAATTTAACCCCTTCACAATGGTCTGCAATTTCCCCCACCCACTTATGCTGCACGTTTGCCAGCGAATCGCGAGAATCAACGCTAAAACACAGCATTATAGTGTCGGTATCCGAGTACGACAGTGATCGCAACCGGTCAAACTCTTCCTGTCCCGCCGTATCCCACAGTGACAACGTTATATGCTTATTATCAACAAAAATGTCATGAATGTAATTTTCAAAAACAGTAGGTTCGTAAACCTTGGGGAAATATCCTCTAGTAAACACATTCAGCAAAGACGTCTTACCGCACGCACCATCTCCGAGAATCACAATCTTCTTTTCAATCGGTTTTTTCGAGCTCGAAGACGATCCACAAAGCAAACCCATTCTAGACAACTCGTTCACACTGCTCGCAGCCACGCTAAGCGATAAAATCACCCTTCAACCGCTACTTTACCCACTTTAAGCTGATGTTTCTTTGTTTATTTACACTGCTTACTATGAAGCGGCAAGAGCTTGGAAAAAAACGGGGTTACCCGACCTAAGATATCACCATCTATCGCTTTATAGTGGTAAACAAGCCTTGATTCCAGCACTAAACTGCTGATAATGTCCAAGTATCAGCGGTATTTGCCGCCTTAGATGATTGCAATGCTACGTGGAGACGGTTGACTGGCTTAGGGGTTTGCGGATTGGGCGGTTTTGGATTATCCTGGCGAGAAAGGCTTTGGTACAGGTGTGGCAGCGATGAGCTAAGGGGTTGAGTCACAAAGAGAGAATGCTTCGCGTGTCGGGAGTCATTAGGCAGAAGAAGATGACTCGGGTGCAAAGGTGGCGGATCAGCAGCGGTTGCCAGAGGGTCGCGGAAAAAATCGTGACAAGATATGGGCGGGAATGGTAGAGTCTGGTAGTCTCAACGAATAGTGGTAGCAGAACGGGTTGTTGAGAGTGGGTTCTGTTGGCTTTCATTCTATCCATAGTTTGGCTTCGTTTAAACAAGGCGATTGCGTGTTAATTTCGCCGAATTTATACGAGCGGCTGTAGCAGAAGCGCTTAACGAGGTACAACAAAAATGCGAAAACCGGAACTGGGTCCTCTGGCTTAGGTGTCGGGAAGCCTTTGTGCGATGGCTTCCGCGCCCATACGTTGATCTTTCAGGTTGTCGGGTTTTGTTGAGTACCTTGTGGCCCATCTCGAAAGATTGAGCGACAGTAGCGCGGATGGCAATGGATTCGTTATTGCTCATTTATAAACGATACTTCGAGCAACGATAATGATCCTATGTGTACGTCGAGCACAGCGAGAAGCGAAAGGAAAAACTACAGATATGGTTAAAGAAGAATACAAAGTAGAGCTTGCTACAACTTTACTCACAGAGCTTCTGGCTTACCAGTTTGCGTTCCCTGTTAGATGGATAGAAACCCAGGATCATTTCATCAATGAGTTCAAGGCGGAGAGAATCATAGAAGTGGGTCCCTCCCCAATCCTGGCTAATATGGCGACTAGGACAATAAAGGCAAATGAATCTCATGAATTGGCATGTGGCAGAAACATGAAGCGTCAAGTATACTGTACTTCAAACCATTTGGATAAAATCTACTATGGGACAGAACCGGCTGCGCAGAAGACGACGAAAAAGCAGGAATCCGACCCACCTCGTGCCTTCCCGCAAGAGATACTTGATGAACAGCCCGCCAATACGGTATCTGTGGGGAATTCAACTACACAATCGACTCCTGGAACATTCAGATTTGCGAAACAAATCACACTCAGTTCAAAGCACATGCTGACGGCGCTGGTTTCTAATAAACTGCCAGGCTGCAAGTATGCCGACCTGGATTTAAACAAGAGTTTAAAGGAATTGTCACATGGAAAATCAACACTGCAAAATGAGATAAAATCAGATCTAATTAAGGAGTTCGAGTGCCTAAACGACGATAGTTTTGAGGACATTCCTTTAATTCAATTGAGCTCAGAAATAGAGCAAGACACGCTAGGGCCTCTTACCCTAGCTCAAACAATCAAGTTCGTGTCTCAGAGCTTTACCGGCAAGTACCAATCGCTCAATGGCGTAAGAAATTACTTGTCGACAAGGTGGTCTGTTCTAGATCCTAACCCTGTTCTTCTATTCATAGCTTATCAGAACTCAGCTTTTAAGCAGAGATTTTCCACAGAGACAGAAAGCGAACAATTTATCAATAACTGTTGTGAAGCTTTTGCCAAGATTGAAAAGGTTGGTGTGATTAAAGCTGATGAAAATCTGTCCAACAATCACGAATTGTCTGAAGGCAGCGAGGAACGGAGAATGATCAGTCGTGAAGAATATGATACCTTCAACGGAGAGCTAATGATCTTGCATCAACAACAGAGGGATGCCCTTGACAATCATCTGGCCATGAAGGAGCAAACGAATGAGTTCACCGGAATGAGAGAAGAATTGCAAGTGATGAAGCAGAGATACAGTGACTTGGAGGCCGAATTCGGTGAGTATTACTTAAATCAATCAATCAAACGGCTTTTTTCCCCGCGGAAAATCAGAGTTTACGATTCTGCTTGGAACTGGTCAAGGCAAGACATTTTGTTACTGCTCCATTCTGTTCCTATTGCAGGAACTAGACAGGTTGGCGCCGATACTTTCCCCAATGTCAGAGATATTCTGAATAGAGTTGATCAGACTTCTTTAAAAATGCTGCAGTATTTTATTGATAAGAAATGTCCTAATGCACCATGGAAAACGTATCTTTCAAAATTGTACAAACTGTGCCAGGAGTCACTGAAGCTTCAGCCAATTTACACGGATGATGTAGGGACTTCACTAACAATCAGCAGATCTAATGACGATCTCACAGATTTCCACGCAAAAGAGTTCAATTCGGAACATTACATCAAAAACATGTCGCTCGGTAACCATTTTGAGGCGGTCAAATGCGACTCCTCTGTGGTTTCGACAAAACTTGAAATGGATTCTTCAAGTTATTATAAAATAGAAGGTGAATTGTTTCGTGTTTACTCGAAAATTATTCAATATGCGCTGGCTGCGAGCAGCTCAAATCCGGATGATCTTTGGTGTCAGTTTGAGTCACTTTATGAGCAGCTGTTGATTTTCATAAAGAACTCCGACCAAATTGCCTCTTACTTCCGCAATATTGTCAGTGACGCACTTTCGTCGATCAACAAGTCTCTTTACGAGAAGGGAAACGATGTGGTCATACACGACTATAGTATCGAATGTTCATCCGATGAGGATTCGGACCTTGATATTTTGTCTGATGAAAGCAATAATGAACAACATCATGCACAGGTAGTTCGTGGCCTTCCTGAAGCAACCAAGTCCTCAGCGAACGAACGCTGCGCCATACCCGTTGGCGTTATTCCATTCTTGCACATTAAGAGACATTCCAACATTAATGAGGAATGGATATATGACAAGCATTTCACTCAAGTCTTTCTGAACAATCTGTTGAAAATTGGTTCAAACGGTTTTTCCCTAACAGGGAAAACAGCTTTACTGTTAATCTCTGACCTAAGCAGTAAGCTTGTTTCGGAAATTATAAAGGTGCTTTTGCAGGCAGGAGCTACCGTATTGGCCGCTGTTAATGAGTTTGATTACAATATTACATGCAAGCTTCAATCAATTTATCACAGTTTCGGATCAAAGACCTCCAAACTGGTTGTGTTGCCCTTGAACCAGGCATCTAAAGTTGATATTAAAGAATTCTGTGGCTACGTTACCTCGGTTTACGACGATATAGATTTTTTGCTGCCGCTTAATCTACATGAATCAGAGAACAATATCACGTCCCTCAGTTCCAAAGAAGAGGCTACTTTGAGATCTGTGTCGGTCAATCTGCTGCGTCTTTTTGGACATCTCGTAGAGGCTAAGCAATCCAAAAAGATGCAAACGAGGCCAACTTTTGTCGTTCTTCCTTTATCACCTTTGTCGGGGTCCAGAGGAACAACTGGTATTCTTTCTGAATCCTACGCTTTTTTGAACAAGGTTCTAGAGAAATGGCAAATCGAGGGATGGAAAGAAAGCTTGAGCTTCTGCGGCTGTATGTACGGCTGGACTGACGAGGATAAATCAGATCCTTTCCTAACTGAAGGTTTGGAAAAGTTAGGTATCAGAACCTTCTCCCCAACAGAGACAGCGTTCAACCTTTTAGGTCTGCTCACTTACGAGATTGTGACTCAAGCGCAAAGTACACCATTGGTGGCAGACTTAAACGGTGGACTACACAACCTTCCAAATATTCAGCCTGTGCTACAAGCACTTAAATCCGACCTGATCGAGAAAGTGAATCTGGAGAAACTACTGAAAGACGAAGAGCAACAAGATAAATCTACTCTAGTGGAAGATGAAGAGATAATCGCGACAGAAGTGAAACCAAAGGGAAACATAGACCTCCAATACCCTAACTTGCTTGATTATACAACGTTAAAAGCGGAGTACAACGGTTCGGAAATTGAGGGTCTTTTGGATCCTGCAGACTTGGTGGTTATCACCGGGTTCGCAGAAGTAGGACCCTGGGGTAATTCTAGAACGAGATGGCAGATCGAAAGTACCGGTGTCTTTTCGTTGGAAGGATGTATCGAAATGGCGTGGATCATGGGATTCATTAAATATAAACAAACATCGGAGATGAGTGGTTGGGTTGATGCGGCCACTTTTGAACCTATCGATGGCATAAAGATTAAAGAGAGATTTGAAAACAAAATCTTGGAACATTCTGGTATTCGGATTATTGAACCGGAGTTATTTGGTGGGTACAACCCTTCGAGAAAACAGATGCTGCAAGAGGTTATAATCAACCATGATTTACAGCCTATTCAAACTTCTGCGGAAATCGCTGAACAGTATAAGCTGGAACAAGGTGATAAAGTTGATGTGTTTCCCTTAGACGATGGCCAGTGCTGTGTTAGATTCTTGAAGGGTGCTTCTCTTTTTATTCCAAAGGCATTGAATATTGAAAGAATGGTCGCCGGCCAGATTCCTGCTGGCTGGAGCCCTGAAGCCTACGGTATTCCTGCAGATATTATATCCCAGGTTGATCCTACTACTCTGTTTGCATTAGTTTCAACTGCTGAAGCGTTGATTGCATCCGGGATCGTAGATCCCTACGAGATGTATCAGTATGTCCACGTCTCAGAGGTTGGGAACTGCATCGGTTCAGGTATTGGTGGTATGAAGTCGCATGAAGCGATGCAAACTTTCAGAATGAGGGATCTGCCGGTTCAAAATGATATCTTACCTGAGACATTTATCAACGTGATTTCAGCATGGATTAACATGCTCTTGATTTCCTCGAGCGGTCCTATAAAGACCCCCGTCGGCGCCTGTGCAACCGCTGTTGAGTCGCTAGAAATGGGATACGAAACGATTGCGCTTGGCAAGGCAAAGGTATGCCTTGTCGGTGGAGTTGATGATTTCCATGGGACTATTTCGCACGAATTCGCCAATATGGGTGCAACTTCAAACTCAACGAATGAGGCAGCAGACGGCCGAGACCCGAGGGAAATGTGCAGACCCGGGACTTCTACCAGGAATGGTTTCATGGAATCTCAAGGTGCTGGTGTGCAGATATTAATGAGGGGAGATCTAGCTTTGAAAATGGGAGTGCCCATCTATGGTATTGTGGGATTAGCAGCGACTGCATCAGATAAGATTGGGAAATCGCTGCCAGCACCAGGTAAGGGAATTTTGACAACTGCTAGAGAGACTCAGCAAAAACCTAGATTTGGTTCTTCTAAGCTGAATCTTGGCTACAGAAAGAGGCAGTTGAAGAGAAGAATACAAGAAATTGAATGTTGGACTGAGAATGAACTTCTAATTGGTGCTGATCCACAGCTCACGCATGAATTAGCAGCCTCCCAACTTGCAAGCGCTAAAACGCACTGGGGAACAGATTTCTACAAAGATGATCCAAATATTGCACCAATTAGAGGCGCTTTGAGCGTCTTTGGTCTGTCAATTGACGATTTGGCCGTTGCCTCCTGCCACGGAACGTCTACCAAGGCAAACGAGAAAAACGAATCGCAGATCCTTGACAAGATGATGGATCATCTAGGCAGGACTGAAGGAAATCCCCTAGTCACAGTTTTCCAAAAGCATCTCACGGGCCATCCGAAAGGTGCCGCGGGAGCCTGGATGCTCAATGGCTGTCTCCAGATTATGAATAGTGGAGTAATCCCTGGAAACAAGAACGCAGACAACGTAGACAACCAATTTGAAAAACACAAGCATTTGGTCTATCCGTCACGCCCAATCGCCATGGACTCTGTCAAGGCATGCTGCGTCACTTCTTTTGGTTTTGGTCAGAAGGGTGCACTGGCCTTGGTCATCAACCCAAACTACCTATTCGCGTGCATCTCACAGGAAGAATACCAAGAATACGCGATGAAAAGGGCTCAAAGAGAAAGAGACGCTACCAGCTACTACAACAACGGTCTTGCCAAAGGTAAGATTGTCCAAATAAAATCGGCTCCTCCGTTCCCTGAAGATTCGGAGGAACAATTTTATCTGGATCCACTAGCCAGAATAAATACTCCATGAGTACAAATACATAATAAGAAGCCGTTTTGCAGATAACATCTTTAATTGTCATTGTAGCATTTACTGACATCTCTTCTTTACTGACATTTAAAGACTACAAGCGACAAGCTAGATATCATTTAAGACGTTAGACCTTTAACAGGGAAGAGTCTTAAGACTACGGCAAGTAGAGTTGAAGGTGAGTTCAAATTCAGCAGTGGTATCTCGGTATTTCACCTGATTGTACATTCAAAGACTAGCATGTCAAGGGATTCATCATTGCCTCCACTAAAAGTTCGTGTTATCGATGAACCACCATTACTTGAAGAACCTGAAAAGTTCGATGATCTAAACGATTATTCACCAGATACACCCATTGCGATTGATTTCGGTTCACATGATGTTCGAGCGGGTTTCGTTAACCAAGCAGTGCCCAGTCATGTATTTTCGAACAGATTGACCAGATACAGAGCTCGGAAATTGAGTAGAACGATGACATTTATAGGAAATGACGTCCATTTAGACCAGGCAGTTCGTGCTCAATCCAAGAGTCCGTTCGATGGTCCGATGATAACGAATTGGGATTACGTTGAAGAAATAATGGAGTATACTTTCCACCATTTGGGTGTGAATTCTAGCGGAGGGATAGCTAATCCACTTTTAATTACCGAGCGGTTAGCTACACCATTGTCTCAGCGATCAAATTGGTATCAAGTATTGTTTGAATGCTTTGACGCACCTGGAGTTGCGTTCGGGATCGATGATCTGTTTGCATTCCACTACAATACGCACCGTGATTGCACAGGATTGGTAATAGGGTGCGGCAACGAAGACACAAACGTCATACCCGTGATCAATGGACAGGGCATCTTAACTGAGGCCAAGAGGATCAATTGGGGCGGAAATCAGGCAACAGAATTTCTGACCAGCTTACTCACATTGAAATATCCTTACTTTCCTACAAAGTTATCGAGCTTCCAGTATAGGACGATGTACGAGGATTACTGCTATGTTTCGCATGATTATGAAAGAGAACTTGAAGGGTTTCTAGACATTAATACGCTAGAGACCAGGAATGTGGTGGTAGAAGCGCCATTCGTCGAGATTATACAACCACAGAAAACTGAAGAAGAGCTGCGTATTCAGGCCGAAAAGAGAAAGGAAAGTGGTAAAAGACTGCAGGAACAAGCTAAGCAAAAGAGGATTGAACGGTTAATACAGAAGGAGGAGGAACTAGAGTATTATACCCAGGTTAGAGAGCAGTTGAAGGATCAGCCGAAGAAAAAAATACTTCAAGTATTACAGAATTCTGGGTTTGATGACGAACGCGACTTTAAAAAGTATATCTACAATCTTGAAAGGTCCTTGAGAAAATCACACGCTGCTAATGAAGAAGGCGATGACGTTGACGACGAACAAGACCTAAACCAAAACAAATTTGAGTTATTAGAGATTCCTGATGAAGAATTATCCGAGGATCAAATAAAGGAAAAGAGGAAGCAAAGACTTCTCAAGGCCAGCCTCGAAGCTAGACGAAAAGCTAAGGAAGAGAAAGAAAAGGCGTTGCAAGAGGAAGAGGAGAGGATGATTAAAGAGAGACAATGGCGTGAAACTGATCTAGAAGGCTGGATAAAAGACAAGCGCAAGCGACTAAACCACCTCATAACCAAAAGAAAGGAAAACATTAAAATGAGAGACGAGATGAAAGATCGAAAATCGCAAATGTCTCAAAATAGGATGAAGAATTTGGCTACTTTGGCCGAGGATGGTGGACGTGGCACAAAACGGACTAGGCAACAAGCAACTATCGACAATGATCCCAACGATACTTTTGGAGCCAACGACGAGGATTGGGGAGTCTACAATGATATAACACAAAATCCTGAAGCTCTCGAAGAACTGATAGAAGAAGAGTATAAAGAGATAGTGGATTTAGAAGGACAACTTCTCGAGTATGATCCGAATTTCACGGAGGAGGACACGATGGACGCCCAGTATGATTGGAGAAATTCCCTCCTTCATCTCTTTCTCAGAGGACCAAGACCACATGATAGTGAAAACTCCCACGAGCAGCACCAGATGCATCTCAATGTGGAACGTATACGGGTTCCGGAAGTACTATTCCAACCCTCGATGGGTGGAGAAGATCAGGCTGGCATTGCGGAGCTCTGTGAAAGGGCCCTGCTAGCGAAATTTGATGCATCACCTCGTCAACTAAGCTCAGTCACCTCGGAGATGTCTAAGAACGTGTGGATCACTGGTGGCAACGCCAAACTGTCAGGTTTGAGGGAAAGAATAGTCAAAGAATTCACGGGATTCTTACCGGCCGGTACACCGTTCTCTATAAACATGTCCACCGATCCATCCTTGGACGCATGGAAAGGGATGGCCAAGTTCGCACAAGACGAACAGGAGTTCCAAAAAGGCTTCATCACAAAGAAGGAGTATGAGGAATATGGACCTGAATACATAAAAGAGCATAAACTGGGGAATATGAACTATTTTGAATGAGATTGGTCTCTGGAAATTCCGATGAAAAGTCATACATGATTGTTGTTGTATTATACAGTTTTGGTTCACTCGCCTAGATAGATGTAAAAGTGAGCATACCGCGTGGTATGATCAGATTATATAGAAATCATTTCTTCTGTGCCCTTGGATCGATACCCTTTTTGAGTAAGCTGTTCTTCTGAGATTTCTTGATATACTTTTCGTCCTCAGGATCGTCAAAGTTGGCAAAGTCAGAGTGAATAATTCCTTCCTCTGCAGCTTCTTGTCTAGCTGCGAGCTCTTTCTCTCTAGGAGTGGCTTGATTATTGTCATTTGGAGAGGGTCCAATCTTTTGAAATTTAGCAACAAAAAAACCATCCACATTATAGGTATGTGGATAATATCTTCTGGTGAGCTTTAAACTTGGGTGAAATTTCTTACCTCTGAAGCTTGTAAATCCTTCTTTACCAATAGCCAAACCAGCGTCGACAAGCTTGACATTAGGTCTCTTCCGTAGTGCGTAATCAACAACCATTTCGTCTTCTTCCACTGCCACTGAACATGTAGAATATACTATAACGCCTCCGGTTTTAGAGTTTGAGTCCACCGAATCGATTGCTGACAACAGCAGCTGCTTCTGGAGATGTGGGATTTGCATGAAATCTTTCTCTGTACGAGATACTTTAACAGACTGGTCCTTACCGATGACACCAGTACCGGAACAAGGCGCATCTAAGAGAATTCTATCAAAGCCTCCAATCACTTTTGGGAATTCACGAGCGTCGTAATTACAAACGATTGTGTTTGTACAGCCCAGACGATGAATATTAGCGATTAAAGACTTAGTTCTAGCTTTGTTAGCATCGTTAGCGAACACACAACCGGTGTTCTTCATTAAGGCAGATATGTAAGTTGTCTTACCACCAGGGGCAGCTGCCATGTCTAGAATTCTTTCATTTTCTTGAGGGTCCAGAGCAATTACTGGCAAAAATGAGGATGCCGCTTGTAAAATATAGTTACCAGCCAAATACTCAGGCGTGGCACCGATTGGGACCTGTGAGTCAAAAATTTGCAAACCAACCTTTGTCCATGAACCAATCGGTTGCAAGTTGACGCCTCTGTTCACCAAAGCTTGAGCCAAATCTCTCCTTCTAGTCTTTAGGGTGTTTGTTCTGATAGTGATTGGTCTGGCGATTTCGTTGGCTTCGAAAAACTCCATAGCTTCCGCTGGAGAGAACAGATCGAATAATTTTTCAGCTAGGAATGGCGTGTAACCAAAATATTCGCAGATATCTTTAAGCAGTCTATCTGTGTACTCAGCCCTGGATCTGCCCTCGGCTGCCATGTTTTTAAAATCTTCCAGCACCTTAACGATTTCGATCATTCTTGTTCTGATCGAAGTCAGGTCTGGCGGTTGCTGAGCCATCATCTCCTCTTCCTCCTTTGAAGGCAGGACGTCAGCTCTGGGTTGAGTCTGTCCTACTTCCACCAATTCCTTTTCAGCCTCCTCAGCCTCCATGGCGTTTTCTTGATCAAGTTTCTTAGACATCTCTTCCATATTGGCTGCATTCAACTCTTCAAGGTCCACATCTTCGTCGTCAGAGAAAACTGGATGTTCATCATTCGCCTCCTCTTCATCATACTCGTACTCCTGCTCCAAATCAAACTCGTCTTGCAATTCTTCATCCTGTGCCTCTTCTTCTTCCTCCTCGTCGTCAAATAGCGATTTCTTGGCCTTTGACAACTCGTTCAAGTCCACTTCAGGAAGCGACTTTTCCTCATTTTTCAATTTTTCCAAATTCCTTTCCTCCTCGTCATCTTCCCGATTCTTTCCCTTCTTTGGCTTCTTTGCCTTCCTGTTTTCACCGCGATCCTCACCATCCGGCTTAACTCTCTTTGCTTTCTTGTTAAGTTTTTTCTCCTTTCTAGCCTGAAATTCCTCCAAACTAGGCGGAGCCTGTTGCTTATTCTTCACCCGTCTACTACCCATCGTCAATCCAGCTCAATTGGCTCACTACCACTAGCTAAATGATCCTCCTCTAACCTTCTAATGCGATGAGCTTGATGAAATTTTCCACCAAGTGAAAATTGTTTACATTTCTCCGTACCCAACGACCTCTTGAAAAGTTTTCGAATCTTTAAGTTCTTCAACTCATCGCATCGCCAGGAGGACTTAGAATCATCAATTGTCGGCTGCTAGGGCCCATCTGCGTATTATGGATCCGCTGAAACAATTGGCATTTGACCAGCATGTTATTTTGCGACTGCCGTCTGGAAACAGGAAAATCGTGCAACTAAAGCCCAACAGCTCGATTTCGCTGGGCAAATTCGGCGCCTTCCACGTCAACGACATCGTAGGGTACCCTTTGGGCACCACTTTCGAGATCTACTACGATGGAACTCACGAGCCAGACCCGAAGAACCAAAACAGGACCCCGATCGGAAAAATAAGGCTTTTGCCCAGAGGCGAAAACGAAAACGCAGAAAAGGAACAGAGTCCGCTACCCGCGGAACTCGCAAACGTGCTAAGCAGTGCTAACAACCAGCAACTCGTCAATCTCGGGAACGACGTCCAGGGACTCTCGATGGCGCAAATTGAAGCCCTGAAAAACCAGACCGCCTCGAGCGAAGAGATCATCGCCAAGATGATCGAAAATCACGGCACTTTCGACAAGAAAACCGTGTACTCGCAGGAAAAGTACTTGAAGAGGAAGAAACAAAAGTTTTCCAAATTTTTCACCGCAGAGTACCTTAGCAGTTCCGCGATGCTGCAATTTCTGCTAGAAAAGGGCGACGTCCAAAGAGTCATGGACATGTCACAGGAGTCGCTCGGCATGTTGCTCAACCTGGCTAACATAAGATCCAACGGCACGTACCTCTGTGTCGACGAGACCGGCGGTCTGCTGGTCTACTTTTTGCTCGAGCGGATGTTCGGCGGCGTCGGCGACAGCGCCGCCGCCGGAACCATAGTGGTAGTACACGAGAACGAACACCCGAACCTGGACCTGCTCAAGTTCTCCAACTACTCCGAAACCTTCCTGAAAGACCACGTCAAAACGGTATCCCTGCTCGATTTCTTCGAGCCGCCCAGCCTCCAGGAGGTGGAAGCGGCGTTTACGCCGCTTCCGAAAGATCACGTGCGGAGCTTAAAGGCGGGTAAGAAAAACGCGTACTATAGGCGGCTAAAATGGTACAACAACCAAAGACAAATCATCAGTCTGGCGACCGAGACCGAGTACGACGCGCTCATCGTAGCCAGCACGCTGCACTTACCACAGCTCGTCCAACGTCTGTCCGCTACCGTCCACGGGTCTCGACCCGTGGTCTGCTACAGCCAGTTCAAAGAAACGCTTCTGGAGCTCGCCCACTCCCTATACGACGACCTGCGATTCCTCGCCCCCTCCATCCTCGAGATCAGATGCAGGCCGTACCAGACGGTCCGCGGCAAACTGCACCCGTTGATGACGATGCATGGCGGCGGCGGCTATTTATTGTGGGCCCACCGGGTAATCCCCGCGGCGGAGCCCGCCGCTACGTAAATAAGTAACCGAACCCGTCATACACTGTGCGCAGCCGCTCGTCGTCGGTCCTGAACCCGTAAACCACCCGCGGTTTCCCGTTCGAATCCTGTCGGAGTCCGACCGCCCACCGGTCACGCTCAGCTCTCTGCGAGATCCGCTCCGCCACATAGTGTGCCTGGCTCACGTCACCGATCTCGTACACGAACGACTTTGTGCGCGGCAGCCACACGTCGCACAGATTGGCGTAAAACTCTTTATCTCCGACAAGCGCAAGACGCGGCTCGTACACTTTGACAGGCGTCGCCGTGTCCCTGACAAACGCGTCGCGCGGGATGTACGGCGGGTTGCACGTTACCAGATCTGCGCTGATCGCCGGCGGCGTCTCGCGGAGAATGTCCTGCTGCACCACGGTGACGTGTCCCACGTCGTTGTGATGCAAGTTCCTAGTCACCAGTGCCACCGCTGCGCGCGAGCAGTCTACTGCGGTGATCTCTGCGCGCGGCAACGCGCGCTTGAGCAGCAGCGCGACGCACCCGGTGCCCGTGCACAGGTCCACCACGGTCGGCGCGGTCACGCGCGACGTCTGCCACCGGGCGGCTAGTTCCGCCGCCCACTCCTCGGTCTCCCACCGCGGGATCAGCACGTTGCGCTCGCACCGGATCTCCAGCTCGCCAAACGGTTGCGAGCCCAGCACGTACTGCAGGGGCACCGAGCGTGCCCGGAGCGCGCAAGCGCGCCGCACGCTCGCAGCGTGCGACAGCTCGCTGCGGATCCACCGCAGCTCTTGCCGGGCCGCTGCAGCGGTCCGGCACACGGGCAGCAACAGCCCGAGCAGGGGCTCGCGAGCCGCAATCTTGCGTACCATCGCAGGCGACACTCTCGGCATTGTCCCTTGTCCCTTGTCCCTTTCCCGCTTCTCGCCGTGGTGGCCGGTTGCAGATCACTCGCAAGAAAAAACTAGAACACCCCGGAACCTGCGACGCGGGCGGGTAACGCTTCTTTGTTTGCTTTTCTAACGCTCAAAACACGTAGTGAATACGCATACTTAGCGTGCAACGAACGTTGCTACTCGGGGCTGCAGACGTTCCGAGAAACAGATGGGTTTAATCACTGGTTATTATATATGTAAACGCTCTTGTTGAATGATATAGTGGAAAGAATTTTTCTCTGTGTAGTAATCTTGTCCCTTGAGAAGTCTCTTACGGTTAGTGAACCGATTGGGTATTTAAAAGAAAGGGACAGGGCTTGCTTTGCTTGGGGTTTTTTCTAGATTGCTGGAGTCGAAGGAGTAGTAACTATGGCCGACGAAGCGAAAACTGATCGGGACAGCGGTAATGAAACGTTAGAGAACTATCTTGATGGGATTTTTTCTAGCGCGTTGGCGGAAAGCGAAGAGAGACAGGAAGAGGATAAAGCGGATGGTGGTTTGAAGAGGGTTGAGCTAAGGAGACAGAATTCGAGTTCGTCTGTGTCGTCTTCTGGGTCTTCGTCGACGTACTCGATCGAGATCTCGCGGACGTCGCCGCTGATCTCTTTCTCGTCGAACGCCAAGAAGACTCGTAACAAGTGGAAGGCGTCTGAGGATTTTGCTTTGCTTGGGATGGTGTTGAACTATTCGCATTTGCTTACGTTTGTGGAGTATTTCAAGCCGATGAAAAAATTCTGGATCAAGATCTCGCAGGCGCTGAACGAGCAGTACGGGTTCGAGCGGAACGCGCGACAGTGCCACGATCGGTTCAAAGTGCTGTATGCGAAGGCGCTCAAGATACAGGACGACATCGATGAGGACGACACGTACAGCGGGACGCTGAATTCGGAGTCGAAGCAGCTGTTGTTGCAGATACGCAATACGTTTACGTTCTGTAAGGGCAATATCACGCTGAAATCGCAACCTGCGGTGGCATCGGCGTCCGATTCGAGCACCGCGGCGGCCAGCACAGCGGCAGACCCGGATCTCCGACAGCAGCATGAAAAGACCACTGAGACCGAAAGAAACGAAAGGGAAACCATGCATTCATATATCTTTCATGTACTCAGTAATTTACAAGAACAAATCGATCTTCTCAGAAGTCATCTACGAGCCACTGACCGCAAGACCCAGGAATTAGCCAACACACTACAGGAACTGATCTCCGCGACGCAATATCCGCTACCAGATTCGTTTGAAGACGGCGACAACCGAGATCACCGCGACGACCACGACCTGCACCAACCGAGAAGATAACGGCACACACCATTGCATTCTGTATACATAAGAATACATACATGAATTACCCGATACTATCTGATAATTTACTGACACTTGCTCGCAGCATATACTGATAGTACTGACACTGTCCTACAATTTACTGACATCCACCACTGTCCCAGCATTTACTGACACTCTGACACCATTTACTGACACTACTGAGAGCCGCCATTTAGTGACACTACTGACACCCACCGTTTACTGATACTACTGAGAGCCGCCATTTACTCACACTGTCCCACCATTTACTGACACCCACCTACTGACAGTCCTGACATTGTCCCACAATTTACTTACACTCTCCCACCATTTACTGACATCACGGACATTATCTCACAATTTGCTGACACCATTTACCGACACTACTGACACTATCCCACAATTTGCTGACCACCACCATTTACTGACACTTGCTCGCTGACACCATTACTGACATCCACCATTTACTGACACTGTTCTACTGTCCTCCCATTTACTGACATCCTCCACTTCTGAGCAAGTGTCAGTAATTTGGGCGCTGACGCTTCGTCGTTTGTTTTTCCTGTCACCTTCTGGAAAATTCTCTGAAAATTTTCTGGCGATCGAGCACCTCATCGAGTTTGTAATAGCAGGACTCGATGAGCTATGAAGAGTTGAGCTTGAAGGAGTAGATTGTATATAAGATACGAGAGGTAAGGAGACTTTGGCAGTGGTCAGAGGTTGTTGAGTTCGATAGACGACAGGCGGGTTCCAATTGTCATTCATTTTCGTGTAGCACAAGTTGTCCTCTTATAAACGTGCAAAGATGGTTAAAGACACTAAGTTTTACGATCTGTTGGGTGTATCGTCGAGTGCTAGTGATAGTGAGATCAAGAAGGCATACAGGAAGGCAGCTTTGAAGTACCACCCGGATAAGAACCCTTCGGAGGAGGCAGCTGAGAAGTTTAAAGAGGTTTCTTCGGCATACGAGGTGCTTTCGGATCCGCAAAAGAGGGAGGTGTACGATCAGTTCGGGGAGGAAGGTTTGAGCGGTGGTGGCGCGGGAGCGGGCGGATTTGGTGGTTTTGGTGGGTTTGGAGATGATATCTTTTCGCAGTTCTTTGGCGGAGCGGGTTCTGCCAGACCTAGAGGGCCTCAGAGGGGCAGGGATATTAAGCATGAGATTGCGGTGACGCTGGAGGAGTTGTACAAGGGCAGAACGGCGAAATTGGCGTTGAACAAGCAGATTTTGTGTAAGAGTTGTAACGGACGCGGTGGTAAGGAAGGTGCAGTGCGGAAATGTACCGGGTGTAGCGGTACGGGTTACAAGTTTGTGACGAGACAGATGGGTCCGATGATCCAGAGATTCCAGACCGAGTGTGACCAGTGTTCCGGTACCGGTGATATAATCGACCCTAAGGACCGTTGTAAGAGCTGTCACGGTAAGAAAGTCGCTAACGAAAGAAAGATTTTGGAGGTTCATGTGGACCCTGGTATGAAGGATGGGCAAAAGATTGTCTTCAGGGGAGAAGCTGATCAGGCTCCCGATGTTATTCCAGGTGACGTTATCTTTGTCGTCTCCGAGAAACCACACAAGAAGTTCCAAAGAGTTGGGGACGATCTGGTGTACGAAGCTGAGATAGACCTATTGACCGCTATTGCCGGCGGTGAATTCGCTTTGGAACACGTCTCGGGCGATTGGTTGAAGGTCTCCATCGTACCTGGCGAAGTGATCGCACCTGGTATGCGCAAAGTTATAGAGGGCAAGGGTATGCCAATTGCCAAGTACGGTGGGTACGGTAACCTGTTGGTGAACTTCAAGATTAAATTCCCACCAAGCCATTTCACAACCGAGGAAAACTTGAAGAAATTGGAAGAGATTTTGCCACCAAGAACCAAGGTCGCTATCCCAGGAAAGGCTCATGTAGAGGACTGTGTGCTATCAGAGTTCGATGCAGCCAAGTATAGCAGACAAAATGGCAGGGGCGCCCAGAGTTACGATGAGGACGACGAGGAAACTGGAGGTGCCGAAGGTGTTCAATGCGCGTCACAATAGACATTGCGTTGGTTCAAAGTTTCTTTATTTTATCTTCAATATTAGTTTTTTCGTTGGTTTGCTCGCTAGGCACTGTATATTTAATCTCATAAATAGTCATCATTCACACTTTTCGGTGTTCGGTACCATGCTTATTATTGAAGTTACTTACGGGAGCATATCTAATTCTGAGTCTATCAAGATAATGCTTTCTCGCATGCTAATTGAGCTTTCAAAGCTCTTTGTTCTCTCCATTTCATGCCCTGGTTCATTGGTATTAGAAGTAGAAAGTTTCCAATGAACACCAGTCCACAAAGAAATGAGAAGGTGCCTCCAACCGTCATTGAAGCTTTCATCTTTGCGAAGCATCCCATAAAAATAGCGCTCAGCGTGCATCTGATGAAGTTAAAGCAACTGGTGGCAGTTGAAGATTTACTAGGGTACAAGTCTACCAGCATAGTTGATGACGTGGACAGCGTACTCATTGTGCAGAAAGAACTCACACATGATGTGATCAAAACGGCGACAATCGACCAACCTTTATCGACGCTCCATCCAAATAATAGAAATGATACGACAGAAATAAAGTTCTGAGGTAGGGCGGCAGTTAGGCGTGCTTTTATGACATTAAACTTAGCGTCTGGCGAAATTGTGCCTTCTTCCTTGCCTTTCTCAAACTTTTTGATGAGTCTTCTGTAGTAAATGTCAATAATCCTACCAGTTACGAAGGAACCCACAAGACCGCCGATCCCCGCGGGCAGATAGCAAACGCCCACGATCGTCAACTTATAGTTGTAGGGTGATGCGAGAAGTTCCGATGATATGGCAGAAAGCATTAAAGTCCACATCGCAAACTGTAAACCGGCAGGCAGTAGTGACAGAAAAACTTCTGGTTGTGCGGTGATCTTCAAGGCAGATGTAAGATCAAGTTTCGGTATATTCTTGTCCAGCGTATCATAGTCCGGATTGGCATACCTGAAACGACGTCTAACTGGTTTAAGCGAGAACACTGGTGCTTTGTTGAGAATATTGTTGGGTTCAATGGATAGGTTGCCAACTATAGTTCTCTTTGTTTCTGGCAGGAGTATGAATACAATAACCAGACTGGTACCGCATCCGATCACTAAAAACCAGAATATTGCTCTCCAATTCCAAGCGGCGGCTAGGGCTGCCCCAATAAGTGATCCAAACGCCTGTCCCAGCAGTGCGAAACCGGATGTGGCGCCTACAAACGTCCCTCTCTCAAACTTTAACGTGAAATCTCCGACAACACCAGAACTAATTGCGATTGTTGGCGAGATGCAGGCACTTTGTATGCACCGCAAGAACACAATTACCCCGTAGGAATTACAGCACGCTAGACCAATTGAAGCGACAACATAAATCACCATTCCAATCACTATGACAGGCCTCCGACCGTAAATATCGGCCAGTCCGCCACTCACAGTTGGCGCGATCCCTTGAAACAATAAATACACAACAACCGTGACGTTGACCATATTTTCATCAATGTTGAACTGTTTTTCCAGCTGTTTCAGAGCAGGATAGTATATTGGAGAACCCAATGACGACCAAAAAGTACACATAGTCAGTAACGCAACCATACCCCATTTTTGAGCGTAGCTCAATAATGTATACGGAGATTCCCGCTTTGCATCTTTCTCTGGTTCGAAAATACTAGAAGACTCCGAGTCAGGATGCAAACCGCTGATTTCCCTCGTCGTAGTTGTAGAAAGTGTGCCATCGTTTGCTTTATTTTTCAGATCTGACCTTCGGCTTCCTTTTGGACCACTCTTATCGGTATCTTCGTCGCTCAAACAGTGAATATCCTCCTCCTCGAAGGTTATCTCTTCACTAGCTTCACTAGCAGTACTATCTCTCGGTATACTCATCATTTTCGACTTGTCACTCTTCATCCATTAGCAACATCATTATTGATTTTCTTCGAAGCCAAGACTTATATATAAATATGCCTGCACATTCACCGAGTCTTCCTTCTTGGTTACGCCGCCAATTCCTACATCGCCCGTTATGACTCCGAAGGTAAGGGCCATCTCGCATTAACTACAATCAGGCTATTGCAGTATGATGGTGAAAATCACTTCATCGAGATTTTCTCCGATGCATTCTTCCGGCGCCAGAAAGTTTTTCCGGCTTTTTCCGCCTATCGGAAAAACACGGAAAAAAGTTGTTCCGATGGTAAGGTTCACATGACAACGTCTATGAGCCAAGTTACCGCCAGCCTGTGGCAACCTCTCACTTTGTGTAAAGGTCCCATCACTTGCTCTGTTTTATCCACTTATTGCTCGGTAAGATTCTTATTAGATATCATGTCAACATAGCTCTATGAATATACTTGTCAACAAATAACTGGCGAGAAAATGTCTTCGGAATATGATTTCACTTAAATTTGACCTTTTCTTTCCTGCTGGCGTCTCCTGTGTGTTAATTTCTTTCCGTGGGCTATTACAAGTAGAAGGAGACCTCCTGAAAGGAGTGTTATCGAACCCAGAAAGGTGAACACCCCACCTGATTTCATATGTTGGGTCATCTTGCTCAGGCAGGCAATGAAAATGGCTGAAAATGCACATCTGAACAGGTTCAAGCAGCCTGTTGCTGTGGAAGCCCTGGATGGAAACAGATCCACGATCAACGTGACAGTCATGGTTAAAATGCAGTTGGAGAAAAGCGACGCAAATCCACTGGTACACAACACTGCCGCTAGTGGCGCTTTAACGGTGAGGCACCAGCCGAAAGCTATGAATCCCATGCTGCTGAGCATGATAGTGAACAAAGCAGGTTGTAGTCGCGCCCGAAATATATTGAAAGTGTAATGGTAATCGCTTTCAATGATCTTCTTAACCAGAACGTGATCGTCGCCGTGCTCTTTGAGCAGTGCTTGTTCCTGGCGGGCAAGCCAAGCCTTGTGTTGGGCCATTCTCCGCCTGTAGTTATAGTTCAGGTATCGCCCTGAAGTTATTACACTAATCAAGGTACAAATACCAGCAGGCATAAAGCATAACCCAATTTTGGCAACGGGTAAATGATAATCCTTACTCAAAGACGTGGTTAGTGAAGTGGAATGAGTTGTCCACATCGCAAACTGCAGCCCACTTGCCAGAAGAAGTATACTTATTTCTGGTATTTTAACGATTGAGAATGGCGCCAAGAGATTTAACGTAGAAGCCGGAGCCACCGTTCCGAGATCGGGATTGTCGAGATGAAGTCTTCTTCTGGCGATAGGGAGCAACAGCACCGGTGACCAGTTGAACGGCGACTTTGGGGTCACAGACCCATTACCACTTATCGTTCGTTTCGTTTCAGGTAAGAGAAATAGCGAAAACACAAGACAGGCTCCCGAACTGATGGCTAAGAACCAAAAGATGGCTCTCCACCCCCATCTCGAGGACAATCCGGCACCAATCAACGCACCGAACGCACTGCCAATCACTTGAAACCCCGATATATATCCCACGTATCCGCCTCTCTCTCTCCGGGTCGTCACGTCACCCATAATCCCACTGTTGATGGCAATCACTGGCGATATGCCTGCTGCCTGGAGACATCTGAGCGCAACGAGCTGAGCATATGTATTCGAACATGCCAATCCGATACAGGCTGCACAGTAAAGAAGTATCGACAGGTTTATAAGTGGCCTCCTGCCCAAATAGTCCGCGAAGCCTCCCATCAACGTCGGCGACAGCCCTTGGAAAATGAAGTAAACGACAACTGTTACGTTAACCAGCTCTTCAGTGAGATTGAACTTATCCTGAATCACGGACAGAACTGGGTAGTATATCGTTCCAGCTATTGTAGAAAAGAATCCCGTAAACGCACACTGCGCTACCAGCATAAATTTCTCTGGCCGTTGAAACCTAGAGTAAGGAATTACGTCTTCAGATTCTTTGCTTTTCCCAGCTCCTTCTATATCCAAGGGATTCCCATCATGCTCATGACGGTCCGATTTGTATTCATTCTCTGGTTGTAGATTCTCTTTCGAATCTCTCGATGACATAATACCTTGCCGCGATAACTTGTTCCCAATCAATTCCAAACAAATACTGAAATCAAACTATTGAATATGGAAGCAAGTACGACCTCACATCCTAGTCCCTCGTCAATCTCAGCCTGCCATCCCTCTTATCTGGCAGTTTATATATCATGATCAAAATGCCAAGAAAAAAACTATCCAATATGCGGAAAATCTCCGTTCGATTACGTAAATCAAGTCTTGGCAACGGAAATAAGATACAACAGAAGATCTCGTAGGCGAGTTCTTGGCATAATGCGGTGTCCTGGAAACGATGCCTAACTTTAACTGCTGGTTCGGAGACTGACCCTCGATAGAGCGTAGTTGCCTTACTCGTTGAGCGGTACCGGCGATGCAAGATCCGCGGAAGCTCTGCTTGGCATTACATCTTGGAAGTAGCAGTCGTAACTGGTTTTGCAGCCAGACGGCTCGTCTAGGTGCAATCGTGGGCGTTAATTTATCATATAGGTGGCTTAGCTAGTGTATATAATCGCAAGTGATGTACAGTGGATGCTCTATCAACTGTTATACAGGTCATCTGGTATCTGTAGTTTGTCTCTTCCGCGGTAGTCTGGTTGTCATGTCGGAGGAGGATGCTTAGGCGTATGTATCAGGAAATTGACCGGTCGTTGTGGTGACGCCTGCAGCTCTCTGACGGGCGATCTCGCAGAGCCAGGACCAGATGCATTGGGAAGAAGGACGGTCGCGCTTTGTGACCGTCGGTGTCCCGTGGTCTTACGCTGAGGCTCTGTTTTCATCCTATACTGAGATTGAGCTTGATGCGAGGGCTGCAGGAAATTTGCTGGCACTTTCTGAGGTGATTCTGGGTGCATTGTCATTAGCGGAGCTCGGTTAGAGGACGATCCCAGGTTGGTTACTGGCGCGATATGGGCGGGGGAATACGATCCCGGCCGCACACCGGCCTGGTTTTCATTATTCTGAACCATGCTGGGCTCTCTGGATCTTGGGACAGACATCCCCAGTCCCGCTGGGAAAGAGCCCTGGTATTGGTTTTGAGACGGTACCGGTGTGTTGAACTGTTGAGTGAGCCACGGTGCAGGTCCTGCTCCACCGTGGTACAGCATAGGGTACGTGCCTTGCATGTTTTGAACTTGCGGTACAAAACCTGAATCCTTGGAGATTGGTGCGTCTGACAGAATTCGGGCTTTCGGGCTCGTCATCGGAGAGACTAGCCGCCTCCTCTTGACGCCTGGCCTGTCGCCTTGATGAGGTATCCCGACAAGATCTAGTATCCTTTCAATGATTTCGCTCGTAATTTTTTCACTGTTGATGCATTTGTCGAGTACCACGTTCAAAGTCGTCAGGTTTCTATCTCGCTGTTCCTCAACTTCCTTACGTTGTTGCTCAATTCGACTCTCCAGCAGTCGGTTAAACGTGGCATTGTCCCGCACATGAATTTCGTAGTACTGGCCCAAACCCAGCTCATCCATGAACTGCCTTTTCAGCTCTGAATAGCGACCCGCTGCGCTATCACCGGAGCTCGCTTCTACAACCCGCTTATCAAGCTCATCGGAAGGCTCTCGACTTCGAACGCTCTTCTTCTGTTTCTGCTGTTTCGCAGTGGCTTCCTGCATTAAGAAACACGCTGCAGCTCCTTGCCAACTCCCCTTCTCTAAGATTCCAATCTCTTGGCTTCCTCTATAGTTGCACCTAGTAGTAACACGAACAATAGGCGTAACCCTGACAATTAAGATACGGCGAATAGCCAGATCGTAGCCAGCTGGATTCGAACGAATCTCCCGTGATTCTCCCACGTCTGTCTGTCTAACGAGATGCTAAAGCCCTACAAGGCAAGCCACCTGGAAACGACGAAAATTGTCTAAGAAATCCAGTAAACGTAGAACGTACGCTGGACGCTCGGAATCCCAAATCGAATTCCCTTTTCTCTAACGAATCAGTAACGACAATTCTTGCGAGATAGCTCTGTACCAACCCTTCATGGCGTTTCCGTTCCCTACATTGCGGGCCTCTATCAAATGTGGTCAAAAACGGCAATCCTGGAACCTGATGAGGAATCGATCTGTTTCAAAGATGACACCGTATTCTTTTTTTACTTCGGCACACTTGATCCTACTACTGCATTTAGATAGCTTGCCTTGGAGACCGCATATCTACGTGTCTTGACTGCACTTGTCCGAGTGAAAAGAGCGCATCACCACCGCAAATCCGTGTGGCCAGAGCATCTTGTCTGTGGCACACCGTTTGTTGAGTTAAGCTTGCATGTTTTCTTGCCTTGAACAACGACTAATACGGTAAAAGTGGTAAAATTTCCGCTTTGGAAGCTATTGTTGCCATTCAAGCTTTGCCATTCTCAAAGAGGTTGCGACGGCCTGCGTGCGGCCTGCGTACGGCCTGGACCTCAATACAATAAGGACCGCAGGGAAGCTGAACCTGCTGCCATGTGTCTGCCGGTAATGATACAAACCTGCCTTGAAGATACACAACGTGATACATAAAGTTGAACAGAAGAATAAATGGGGAATTGCAAGCAATGAATGGGGCTCAATTGAGCCAATTCCGAGTTCTCAAGTCACTTGCCTGGAAAAGTAGAGGAGAGACAGATTCGAACCTAGGAGAAAAAAAAGCCAAAAAAGCCGAGTCAGCGCTCTTAGTAGAGAACAAAATGAGCGGAACCAGAAGTGACGGCGACGGTACAACCGTCGGCACCGTTGCCGTTGTATTTGCCGTTTTCGTAGTAACATTCACCTTGGACCACGGAGGAAGAGTCGGCAGCGACGATCTTGACGTTGAAGTTCAATGGGGCCTTGTTGTTTGGATTTGGAATCAAAGATAGGTAAGTGATACCACCGGTCTCACCAGCACCAAAGTTCAATGGAGCCCAGTTACCGATGCCGGAGCCGGCATCACCCCAAACGCAACCGTCCTCGACAGAGACGCCTGCGTTGTTGACGTAGTATTGGGCAGAGGTCTTCATTCCCCTCCAGGTGTAGTAAGAATCTTGGTCGACCACGGTCAAAGGCTGAGATTGACCGGCACCGACGTGGGTTGGGATAACCATGTTTTCGGTGCCCGGGTAGTCGGTTCTGCAGATAGCCACGTCCTTGTCCAACTTGGAGACCACGTAGGCGGATGGAGCACCCCATTCGCATAGGTAGTCGCTGTTGGTGTTGGAACGGTACAAGAACCCGTCCTTACAGTACAAACCGCCGACGGATCTGCCGTCTGCAGGCTGGCTCGATGGCCATTGGGTCTTGGACATACCTGCCTGGCAAGCGTAAGAGCAGTAGGAGCCATCCTTACAGTTGCCGCCGGTAGAAGTGTCTGGGTTCTCAACACCAGACCAACCGCCAAGACCGACCCAGTCAAGGGAAATCACACCTTGGCCGGCTGGGAACTGGCTACAAGGAATAGTTCCGTCCTGGAACTTTTCGTTTGGGCCAGAAAATGCGTTCAAATCACCGCTGATACCACCGGTAGAGCCAGACGACGAAGGGGCCGCAGAAGAAGTAGCCACGGCAGCCGAAGAGCTTGACGTAGTCACAGCCGTCGAAGGCGACTGGGTTGGGGTGGTCGTCTCTGCCTTGGAAGACAAAGTAGTGACCGCAGCAGCCTGACTGGACGTCGTGACAGCTGCACTAGAAGGCGCAGCAGGGGTCAAAGTAGACGTTGGAGTCGTCACATCGCTCATTCTACCAACGGTTTGCCCGTGACCGTCGACAGTGATCGTCTGGTAAACGTACTCAACTGCAACAGCTCTCTTGTGCTGGTGAGCGTCAGCAACGGTGGTCACACAGTCCTCGTCACGCTTAACATGCAGATGAGGCAACGCAGTAACAGAGCCAATCAAAGTGGCAGCTAAAGCAGCAGAAGAAATTCTCATCTTGGATTTTTAGTTTCTGCAAAAACGTTAGTAAAACTGACCATCAAAGTCTCAAGATCAAAGCATGGAGCTCTGACCACATCGACCGCCCAACAATAGCCAGATCAACGTCAGATCTTGTCCCTAACGACGCGAAACGGCCGTCGCGAAAACCAAAAATTCCGGATCTCGATCCGGAAAAAAGTTTTTCCGAAGCTCGAACGCCTTGGCCGGGTACCCCCCGCTTGCGAACCAGCAGATCTAGCACGTTTCAGATAGGATCGAGGTTGGACTCTATGGATCAAGGTCTGGGCTATCCCGTTGGATGGTCTCGTCGGCACCGCTGGACACATACCTAATGGATCTCTCGTACTAATGGTAAAAGACTCGACCGACTGGTAAAGGAAAGTATAGTAGTTGGATAAACAGTCTTGATGGAATCTCCGAAAAGGAATGTAAATAGTTGGAAAGATAAAGGAGTGTAAGCTCTTGCTCTGTTTACAGTAAAATCACTGGATCTCTGTTCTCGAGGGAGTTGTCTGTTTAAGTAGTGAGATCAAAAGTGACAGTTAGTTGTTTAAGTTGTGCTGTGCGCGCTGTTTTTTTTCGCCCTGCTTACCCAGCGTCTCAGACGTTTGGAAGGCTGGGCGAACGACAACAAACAGACCGACAGTAAGAAGATGTGGAGGAAAGTATTGTTAAGCGACGTGCGACGGGGGAAAAGAAAGAGTGGGACGACGCGGTTGCCTGACTCATTCTTTCCTCTGTTTTAATACGTTATATACTTTGTCTAGCTTGAACTTCTTGGAGACGAAAAATTCTAGAATCCAGTATGGAACGAGCAGGACGATCCACGACATTGTCGTGGAGAAGGTGCCTCTGTAGACGTCGACGGGATCTCTGTCGCTGAGGATGTCTTGTACCATTTTCGCTGCGTAGGTTTCCGCGGACATGGGGGAGTTCTTCTTGGCCATGAGTTGTCTGTTCTGGAAGACCTCGATTCCCTCCTTGAAGTTGTAGATGGAGGTCGCGGGGAGGGGTCTCTTGTCGGCGATGTCGGTGCTGACGCCGCCGGTGACGGCGTTGATCACTCTGACGCCGAGCGGTTTGAGCTCGAGGTGCAGATCGCGGGCGTACTGGTGGATCGCGGCTTTGGAGGCGGCGTAGATGCTGGAGAAGGGGAACACGCCGATGCCGGCGATGGAGCCCGTGAACACTATGGTGCCCTTGGCGTTGATCACGAACTGGGCCAGCTCGCGGCACATGTTGGCGTGACCAAAGACGTTCACTTTGAAGCATTGCTCGATCATCTCGTTGGTCACGTCGAGCGCAGGGAACGTACAACTCTGGCCCGCATTGTTGTACAAGAGGTCCAGCTTGCGGTAGGGCAACTCGGAGGCCAAAGTACGCTTCAACTCGAGGATTTCGGTCTCATTGGTAACGTCCAAACAGTAGGGGACAATGACCCCAGATTCGAATTCCTTGGCGAGGGTCTCCATGGGACCGGTTCTTCTGGCACAGGCATAAACTTTATAACCGTTGCGGGCTAGCTCGTTTGTTATGGCGTAGCCAATGCCTGACGAGGCTCCCGTCACCACAGCAACTTTTCTTGTTGCCTCTTCTGTCATCTTGCACTTCACTATTTGATCTTTGAAAGACCTGACTACCAGCTTTACACTCTTCCTCTTAAATAAGAGCCTTATTCCCCTTGGATTTGTCGCCGCAATGAGCGAGGGCCATAGCGAAAAGACTAGTTGCAGAACAGTATAATCAGAATATGTGGATCGTTAATAATATATACATAACAGAGCTAAACTTGCCATCTCCTCAAACACAAGGGAATAATGGTTAATAAATATAGCAGTAACAATGTCAAAGGTTTGGATCACGAAGAGTTGAAAACATCCTTTAGGAAAGCTTCCTCTTCGGCAAGATGCAAGGCCTTACTACCGGCTGCAACGGCACCACTTGGATTTCTGCCACAGTATCTAACAATATGGTTCTTGTAGTTGTCAGTTTCTTTCAAGACTGTAGTCAATCTTGGAGCGACGTACGACCAGGAACCCATGTTCAAAGGCTCTTCTTGGCACCATACAATGTCTTGCAAGTTTGGATAAGAATTGATGGCGTCGCGCAATTGGGCAAATGGGAATGGGTGTGGTTGTTCTATCTTTAGGAAAGCTGTAGTCTTATCGTCTAAGTCTGCACGCTTCTTATGCAGAGCAGTGTAAACCTGGCCGGTTAATAGGACTAGTCGTTTCGTCTCTTCTTTGGGTCCGATCGCCTTACCGTGCTCCTGGTCTTCGATAATCCATTGGAAGGAACCCTCAGTGAACTCTGACAAATCAGATCTGGCTAGTGGATGACGCAACAACTGCTTCGAGAAAAATAGGGCCAATGGCTTACGGAATTGACGGTGTTGTTGTCTTCTCAAAATGTGGAACAGATTGGCTGGGGTGGTTGGATATGCGACCTGGAAGTTACAATCTTGATGTTGTCTTTGCAATTTCTCCTCAGAGGGGAAGAATCTTTGATCCTCATTAGCGAGTTGTAGGAATCTTTCCAATCTACCAGAAGAGTGTTCTGGACCCTGTCCGTCGTAACCGTGTGGTAAGGAAAGAACCAAACCAGAACGCTGCTTCCACTTTTGCTCACCACCGGCAATAAACTGATCGATAATGACTTGAGCAGTGTTTGCAAAATCACCGAACTGAGCTTCCCACATAACGAAGAAATCTGGGTCGGTCAAGGAAAACCCGTATTCGAAACCCATAACACCATATTCAGACAACGAAGAGTTCGATATCGTAAAATCACCTTGCTTGTCACTCAAGTTCTTCAAAGGTGTATAAATCTTCTCAGAGCTTTGGTCATGCAAAACAGCATGACGTTGCGAGAAGGTACCTCTTTCGACGTCTTCTCCAGAGACTCTAACGTTATAGCCCTCGAGTGCTAAAGTACCAAAGGCCAAAGCCTCACCAGTAGACCAGTCAATGCCTTGACCACTTTCGACAGATTTGCCCCTATTGGTCAAAATTCTCTTCAGGTTTCTATGAACCTCGAATTTCTCTGGCCATGAGGAAATGGCCTTACCAATGTCCTTCAAGATTTCAGCCTTAACATTAGTAGGTTCATGTGGTAAGATTTCAGTGGCCAATTCTCTTGGAGATTTAAAATCTTCCCAAGCGGCGGTTAGCCATTCTCTGGAAGTGGGCTTGTAATCCTTTCTCTTTTCGAACGCTTCCTCGAATAAATTCCAGATCCACTTCTTATGTTCCTCGATGTCAGCCTTGGTGAAAGAACCTTCGACAACAAGTTTCTCGGTGTAAACGTCAATCACAGATTTTTGTTTGGCGATCTTCTGGTACATCAAAGGCTGAGTGAAAGAGGGTTGATCAGTTTCGTTGTGACCATGCTTTCTCCAGCCAACAACATCGATAATGGCATCCGTGTGGAAAGTCTGTCTCCATTCTGCGGCGAGATTGAAGATAAAAGTGACGGCTTCGACGTCGTTCGCGTTAACGTGGAAGATTGGAGCATCAATAGCCTTTGCCAAATCGGATGGGTAAGGGGTTGATCTAGCAAATCTTGGATCGGTTGTAAAACCGATTTGGTTATTGGTAATAACATGAATAGTACCACCAGTCGAATATTCTGGTAGGTTAACGAAACCCATTGTCTCATAAACAACACCTTGGCCAGCAAAAGCAGCATCACCGTGCAGTAAAACAGCCAATGCTTTTGTCTTTTGTTCTAAGTCGTTCTTTGATTGCAGAATCGATCTGGTTCTACCCAAAACAACAGGAACCTGCGCTTCCAAATGGGATGGGTTAGCAACCAGTGACAGGTTAACGTATCTGCCAGAAGTGGTTGGTCTCTTGTAGTTCATACCGAGATGATATTTGACATCACCTGAGCCCTCGGTGTCATCTGGAGAAGTCGAACCTTTGAACTCGGAGAAAATAGACTCATTTGGCTTACGGACAACATTCGATAAAACGTTCAGTCTACCACGATGTGCCATACCCAACACAACATCCTCAACACCCAGTTCCACCGAGCGATCGATCAAAGTCTTGATACCGGGTACAACCGCCTCTAGACCTTCCAGGCCAAACCTTTTATCATTTGGAAACTTGGTCGACAGAAAAGATTCGAAAGAAGTGGCCCATGTCAGTCTGTCCAAGATCTGTCTCTTTTGATCGATGGTGTACTGGTACGGCGTTGGAATTTCGATTCTCTCCCTCAACCACTCGCACTTTTCCTTGGAAGGAATATGCGTGTATTGAATACCGTATGATCGACAGTATAACTTCTCCATGGCATTGATGATCTCCCTCAAAGTCATCTTCGTCCTACCATCTCTTGCGAACCTGGGCAGGATGCCCGGTCCCAAGTTAATCTCTTTATCCAAGTCACGTTCAGTGAATCCGTAGTACTCGAGCGTCAGCTCCTTTGGAATTGGCTTGCTCTTATCGTCACCAAACGAAATCTGTAGCGGGTCTATGTGTGCTTTCAAGTGACCTCTCACTTGATACGCCCTACACAGTAGTTGTACTTTCAAATGGACCATCACATTCTCGTCCACAGAAGTCCCCGGGCTGTCTAGCGGCAAGCTTTCCGCCCCGGTTGGACCACCTACCAGGTTTGGTGGCGCTTGGAACGCATTCGAAGCCGGTATATTTTTATTGCTCATATTCTTGAAATAAGCGTTCCACGACGCATGAACCGAAGCGGGATCGGCCTTCCAAGCCTCGTACATCTCATCAATGTAATTAGCATTGGAAGTAGATAAAAAGTTATCCGTACTAGTGGCAAAACATCTCTTCTTACTAAACACCACAACTCTGCCAGTACTCCTGGGTATCGAAACCCTTCTAACCAAGCAGTTCTTCAAGAACCTGCTACCGCCATTACACGACGACGGAATGGATCTCAACATATTGCCTTAAAATGTGCTTTCAAACCAGATGGCCACAGACGCAAAATCACTCGAACTTGTAGAAAAATCCAAACTTTAGAACCCAACAACTTCTTCTCACACTCCTTCACACAACTCAGGTCCTTTACAAACGCACTTTGCTTCTCTTGAGTGTCCACTTTAACTCTTGTTGTCTATTGGTCAGCGAGAAAACCGGCCGCAACGCAAGGATTTTAAGTCTTAAATATACAGAGAAATAAACTACTATTGTATTTGGAATTCGGCACGAAGACCAATAATCAAGACGGATTGACTCTCAGTAGCAGAATACTCGTAATTGCATTGCTCTGCTTCTCACGATCGTAGACACCGAGATTCACGGATCTGTAGCCTGGCCTCTCCTAGCGGTCGCCAGAAGGCCGGGGCGATCGGATACGGAGAGTTCGGATGCGAGCTCGGAAAAGAGTTCTGGACACCGGTTCCGGTCGCAAGAGGAGGGAGGATGGAGGCTGGGGACTGAGTCTGGGATAATGGTCGCAGATCCGTCTGGATCTGCATAGCTTTATCTTGTTCAGTCGGGTGCTGTACGGCAAGAAAGTCTGTAGAGTAGTTTGTAGTGGTTAGAAGAGTGGCGAACGTAGGAGTGGCTCTGTATTCGGCGAGCACTAGTAACGTTGGCCGGAAAACGCCGCTGGAGCAGCCTTCCGTTGAAGACTGAACCTGCGGATCGGACCGCAGCACACGCCAGTGGTGTGCCGCGAGGTCAGGTGGTCTCTACATAAACGATTATTTAGTGGGCTTTGAGTTGTTCATGCGTCCTGCTCGATGACGCCCTTCTCGGAGACGTAGATACCGTCCAAGAACTTACGGATATCCTTGTTTCTGACACGGCAGATTTGCTGGACATCGGCAGCGTTCTGGGAGACGTCTTCGACGGAGTTACCGGATAGGATCATTTCGTCCTTTTGGCTGGTAGAGAATTCAACGTCGACACCTTCTCTGACTGGCACTAATCTTACCTTCTTGTCACCCAAGAAGTTTCTGATTTCGATGAATTTCTTGCCGTCCTTCTCGATGGTGTTGACGTTGATGGGGAAATGCGCGTAGACGTATCTCATCTTGTACTTGTAACCCTTGGTGACACCGGTGATCAAGTTGTCGACCAGGGACTTGACGGTTCTCAAGGCAGCGACGTGCTTTCTGTCACCGTTGTGGACAGCAACCTTGATTTGTCTCTCATTGACCTTGGTGAAGGTAACATCGATGTGTTTTAGGTTCTTCACTAGAGTACCTCTTGGACCAGTGACCTTGACAACTCTGGATCTGATGTTGACGGTAACGCCTTGTGGGACTTCAACAAATTGCTCGGTTTGGATGTACTTCATTGTGATGCGGTGGCCTTAGCAGATATTCAATTCAAATAAAGAGAAGGAGTATTTTCTAGAAGGAAGAGCTGAAGAGTCTGTAGAGTTTACTTATATACATGGTGAAAATTTTTCACTGTGCGTCGTCCAGTACTGTGCGTCTGTCTGCAAGAAGATCGCTCTCGACGGAGAGCTTGGGTCTCATAGCACTGTTACATAATTAATAGTCTTTACAAAGGCTTATTTATCCTTGAACCATTGGTCGGTGAATTCGTTCAGCTTGTCAGCGTCGTTGTAAACCCAGGAACCTTCCTCGTTGTAGAATCTTGCGTTGTCGTACATCACTTGTAGGTCGTTCTTGACGTCTTCGAGTGACCCGTATTGGCCCTTCTTGGCGTTCCTCATGATAGTTTCAAGCGCAACCGGCTGCTTGATCAGTGTAAAGTAGTCTGGATAGTCACGTTTTGACGGCAGTTTCTCAAAGATGGTCGTGAGAGGATGACCGTCGCTTTCGTCAGTTTGCTGGCGCATTTGATCTAGTAGGTCCTCTATCACGGGGAGAAGATTATTCTGAGGTTTCTTAGCTTTCTTTGATTTGGAAGATTTGCTCTTGCTTGTCTTCTTCGGAGCAGGTCCATCAACTTTTGTGTCATCTGCAGGTGGGTGATCTTCGTTCTTAAGCGTTAACTTGATCTTTAACTTAGGTTTTTTCTTTTCTCGCTGATTAGACTCGGCGTCTATCTTATCTTCCACATATCCGTCTTCTATATGGCCATCCCCATCGATCATAGGACTATCTCTTTTTCTTTTACTTCTAGACCGCCTTTTAAGCTCTGCTGCGGTGGGTTCCGCAGCTGGCAGTTCCCCTTCGAGCGGTTCTTTCATATCAGGCTCCGGTGTAGTCTCGAGCGTGTCGATTTCGTCTCCAGAAGTCGGTATTCTCTGTCTCTTTGCGCGAGCCTCACGCCTTTTTTGAATTGCTTCTTCTAGAGTGCTGCTCTCATCTTCAACAGCTTGTAAGAATTGCTCCTCGGTCAAGCCGTCATCGTAATAAACTTTCTTTCTCTCTCTAATCCTTCCAACAGCTACCGGCTCCGGTTGAAGGTGAGTCGAGATATCCTCAGTAAAAACTTCGGGCAGTTCGGGAAGTTCGATAAGTCTAGGCAGAGGTGCCTTGAGACCAGCCGCTTTCGCTTCTTTTTTCTCCAATTGAATCCTTTCTTGATCCATCTCGTCAAATAGTTTCTTCTCGTCCTCGCTACGCGCCAAGATTTCATTTAGCTCATCATCATCCAGCTCTGCTTTGTCTTCATCATCTCTGCTACTCTCGCTTTCGATCAGTCTTCTCAAAAAGGCCTCCTGCTCTTCGGCAGTGGACTTATTGTCGAATTTACCTGCTTGAATAACCTTGCCATCAATGTCTAATTTTTGCATAGCCCTTTCTAAGATGACTTCCTCAACCGTGTCGGTTGTAATTAACCTGAGAATGCGCACTTCGTTCTTTTGGCCAATTCTGTGTGCTCTATCCTGTGCTTGCAAATCCTGATGAGGGTTCCAATCTGTATCAAAAATAATGACGGTATCAGCAGATTGTAAGTTCAGACCAAGACCACCAGCTCTTGTTGATAACAAGAAGCAGAAATACTCAGAATTGGGAGCATTGAATGCCTTCAGCATTTCCGTTCTATCCTCCGTTTTAGTGGCACCATCCAATCTCATATATTTCAAATTCTTCATTCTTAAGAAATCTTCCATAATGTCCATCACTTGAGTCATCTGGAAAAACATCAAAACCCTGTGACCTGTCGCTCTAAACTTGGGCAAAACACGATCTAACAGTTCAAACTTACCAGCGACACGATAAAGAAGCGGACTGTTGCCTCTGGTCGGATTGATTACACCCTCCACTTCGTCAAAAACAAACGGGTGGTTACAGATCTTTCTGAGTTGCATGATTTTATTGTTGAGGCCCTTTATGCCACCCTTTGTGGCTCCCTCAGTTCCAGCTCCGACAAACAATGCATTGTGTTTAAGCATTTGCTGATACAATTGGTGTTGCAGTCCTGATAGCTTACATTTAATGACTTTCTCAACTTTGTCTGGCAAGTCTTTTTCGACTTCTTTCTTCAAACGACGTAATAAGAAAGGTCTTAGGACCTTGTGCAGTCTTCTAATGATAAGCAACGTCTCTTCTTCTGTCAGTTCAAGTTTCTCCTGGGTACCAGTGTTTGCAAATGGTGTATTAAACCAGTCTTCGAAAGTCTTGGCGGAGTTGAAAATCTTGGGCAAAACGAAGTTGAGAAGTGCCCATAATTCTGGTAAGTTATTTTGAAGCGGGGTACCAGTCAAAATTAATCTATTTCTGGTATGATAGTAATGCGTGATGGTGTATGATAATTTAGACTGAGCATTCTTCATTCTGTGACCCTCGTCAATTATCATGTGGGCCCAGTCCGGCTTGGCTAAAACAGAACGGTCCTTTATAATGTATTCATAAGTCGTTAATAGAACATCGAAGTTTCCTGACCTCACTTGGAATTGAAGCGAACGTCTTTGATTCGGAGTACCCTTATATATTATTGTGTTCAAACTGGGTGCCCACTTCTCGAACTCTAGAGTCCAGTTTGTGATCGTTGACAATGGAACTATGACCAAGAACGGACCTTGTTCTTTCTTAATTTCGTAAAGGTATGTGATCAAAGAGATGGACTGGATGGTCTTCCCCAGACCCATCTCATCTGCCAAGATACCATTCAAATGATTATTGTACAACGATACCATCCACTCCAAACCACGTAGTTGGTACTCTTTTAAAGTCCCTCCAACCAAAATGGAAGGTTGCTTCGTCACCTTTTCCTTTACTCTATGAGCAACCTCATAATAATCGATTTTCTCTCGTTCTTCATCGGTCATAGGTTGAACTTCCTCACCGCGCAGAATCTTTGCCTCATTTTGTTGCACTTTCACAGCCTGAGCCAAGGAATCCAAGAAACTATTAGTCTGCCTCAGTAACTGGGTGATTCTGGTGTCCTTGGTCTGGTCAAGCAGTTTCAAATAAGCCTCTTCATCATTAGACTTCAACGCAGCCAAACGCTGTTTCGCTGTGCGTTCCATCCTTTTCTGCTCTTCTTTCTCTATCTGATTGTGGGCAACCTGTCCAAGTCTACCAAATTGCAAACAACGATCCCAGTGAGACCATGTTTCTAGCTGTCTTTCCTTAACGAGATCCACGATTCGGTTAACTTTCTTCAAGTGTAAATTCCTCTCCTTTTTACGTTTTTCCAGCAGTTGTTGCCTCTCTAGTTCCTCTGCTAGTCTCACCGTTTGAGGAACGATGACCTTACTTCTCACTTGCACAGACCGTTGCGCCGCCACAGTAAACGGAGAATCACGCAAGTATGGAATAGTATGATGGGCTTGGCTAGTCACACTTGTGATGAGCTTTTGTCTCAGAGATTTTTGCTTCGTCAGAAGTTTCAACCCTTTCAACTCTATCAGGGCCCTAATCTTTGCCTCGTCGACCCTGGAGGGTATATCGTCCTTCGTCACAAAGTCCAGCGAATCCTCCAGCGAATACGTTGCCAAATTAGCTGGCAGCCTTTCCAACTCGCTGATCCGCTTGGCGATACGAAACGATACTTTCGACTCCACGGCAGGATTTCCCAACTCGGTTGCAGAGCAATTACTAAAACTATCTGCCAGACCCAAATTCTCGACATTTTTATCAAAATCCAACGATATCTCGATCGGCTTGACATCCGTGGCGCCAGCATTGGCATCTTGCCCGGCATCCGGCTGCTCGGCGTCGCCGAGCAGCAAACCTTCCGGAAACCCCATATCGCTGTCCAGGAGCTGCAACGCCAAAAGCTGTCTCTCCAAAAGCCCATCATCGTAGCTCACCTCCTGTTTAGCGCTGTTCCTCAGCCGTTCAAGACGCTCCAAATACTCATCCTGATCCGCAGAAACCTCCCCTAAAACTCGCTCAATAGCCTCAATCTCCAACTTATTCTCCCTCTTGCACTCCAAAATAGCCCTGTATCGGTAAATCAACTGCTCCAACTGACTCTTTGAGCTAGGTCTGGGTATCGTAATAACAGAATCCACCTCATTCCCCTTCACTGGTACATCCGCTGCTCCGACTTTAGTAGCCGGCACCACTGCCGCGTTTGCAGACACTATACTCATCCTAACGCAGTTGCTTCCACTCCCCTTCACTATACTTCCAGGTTGACGATTCCCCCAACGATAACTGTACGTATGACCACTCTAGCCGCTACCTTGTGCTAGGATATCCCGTGCTTCGCCGTATTTTGTTTTTTTCTTTTTCCCTTTTCAGCTGAACCAGTATCCCGTCACTAGCTCGTGCTCTTTGCCGTGTAATGATCCTCTGAAGATCGCTTGAATCGATACTATCTTACGTGTGATAAAAATCTTTTGCCACTTGGCAACTTTCAACGGAATCACTTTTTCTTGATTTTCAAGAAAAAAAGGTGGAGGTCGGGTAACAAAGCGGGGTAACATTGTTGTCACGTGGTAGCGAAGACTTCACGTGGTAGAACTGGGTCACGTGGTAGAGAAGATCCGGGTAACAACAGTGGTCACGTGGTACAGTTGGGTCACGTGTTTGATTTGGGTCACGTGAAGCGCCCACGTGACTGATTGAAACTACGACAGAGTTGAAAAATTTGGTACTAATAGTACTGTGAGATGCGATGAGATGAGATGAAAGTGGTTTTAGTAGGCTGTTTGAGGCTGTTTGGTTGGTTTAGTGGGTCGAATGTCTGTGAAGTCGCAGTTACAGGCGACTGCCGCGGTGAATGAGTTGCTGGGGGCGTTGTTGCCCGGGGCAAAGAAGATAGTTAGCGATGGAGGTCGGTCGCAGGGTAGAGGGAGTCACAAGGGATCGAAGGCCAAATTGATAGATCGTAATTTAAAGAGGATGGTGGAGCTGCGGGAGCGGGATGAAGTATCTTTGAAGAAACGTCAGAAAAAACAGAAAATACGTGCCATCAAGGCTAGTAGAGCCAGCAGGCAGGAGATCGAGCAGGCAGCGAAATTGAAGGTGCTGGAGGAGCATAGAAAGAACGGGAATCTGACGGCGAAGGAGCGAAAGTATCTGAACAAGCTTGCGGAGAGGAATGCCAAAAACGTTGAAGCGTGGGAGCTGGAAGAGGAAGATAGGCAGGAATTGTGCGAGCTGCAGCAGCGTATTATCGGTCAGATATCAGCAGAGCGTTCGGGCCAGGCACGGAGGAAGAAGATCAAGACGTTCAAGGAGGAGATGAAGCCTGTAGCGGCCGATCGTAGATATCCCGGCTTGACGCCGGGACTCGCGCCTGTGGGACTCAGCGATGAAGAGGAGAGCAGTGATGAAGATTAGTTATATAGTGTATGCAGGTTGGAGGATAGAAATCAGTCGAATGGTACTTGGCCTAATTCGAAAAAGGCCTGTCTTGTGGCCACACACTGCTTCCTGACAATCCGCTTGCTGTCGTCTAGGACTGGCTCCAAGCCTCTGATGATGTCGTTCTTATGTGGCTGGCTGTAGTTTATTGGGACTACAGCAGCAAGCGTCTCTAGAAGCTCCAACGATAGCAGCCGTACCTGAACATCGTTGAACGGCCCGGGCAGAACTAGTTTGAGAAGAATCGGATACAAAGATTGAGCATGCTCGGTGGCTAGCTGATTGTGTTTCTTCACGGTGTCTTTTAGTGTCTTGAGTGCCGATACTTTCACCTCTGCCATCGGTAGATTTAGAGCTTGCAGTAATATTGGTGTGAAGTCCGCCATGTAGGGCTCCATTACTTTGGACGGGATGTGTTTTGCCGTCAAGGATAATGCCGTCAGATAATTTGCCTTAACGAGAAGATTGCTGGTCCTTTTGAGTTGGTCGAGCAGTTTTGGAAACACTTCGCTAAAGTATTTTTGCTTGTACAAAAGTCGCACATTATTGCTGACTGGAGCGCCCTTATATTTCCCCATTATGACCAGGTCAGTGACCAGAATCTCGAACTTCTTCGCCACAAAAGATCCAACATCTTCCCTGGAAAGCTTCTCCGTTAACCTATCTTGAAAAGTGATTCCCATATCGCTATTGCGCATAATTAAGCCTTTTCCAATCCATATTAGAGCTTCTAAATTCAAAAAGGAAAGGTCATTCCAATCGCATATGCGCTCTATCGTATCTTCTGAGACCCACTTATTACTCAATACCATCAAAAGCTCCAAATAGCCAAGCTTTTCAAATTCGGAGATTGGGTGCTTGCTAGTGACTAATATTATGGTCTTTTCAAACATCGAATCAGCATCTTCAAATTTGCAGTTACGACTCGTGGACGCCAAAAGTTGCACAAATGGAAATACGTGATGTGACGGTTTTTCAAAAATCTTCAACTTGCTGCTGAACGACTCCTTGTATGTTTTCAAATTTTCCTGCTGTTGAGCCACTGGGAGTTTGAGAGAAATAAAAAATAGAACATTGGAAAGCAGCATTCTGGTATGATCATCAATAAAAGTATTCGAGTCTCCGATTAACAACTCAAGCAAAACGGGTACCACTTTTTCCTTTAGTGAAATAGCATCGGCTTCTCTCATTGAATTGATATTGTTTATCATCAGAGTAAATAATGCTGATGCAAGCAAAAAGCAATATTCTCTGTCAACCCCACAGTGGACAGTCGCATTTAATTTTGAGGAGATTCCAATCAAGCTTTCGTTAACTAAACTGTGTTTGGAAGTAGTGAAGTCTAGCAGAACTCTCAAAACGTTTTCTCTTCCTATTGGTTCGCTATTCAGTAAGACAGCCTCCTCAGACGTAGGTAAAAGGTCAAGCACCTTCGTAAGCGAGACATCAAGTATTGTCTCTTCATGCATATCACCTATAGTTTTAAGACCTTCCAGACATGCACAGTAAATGTTCTTATTATCATCAGTGAAAATAGTTTCGGTCAGATATTGAACAATCAGAGCAACTTCGTCTTTATCAAGAAAGTCCTTCATTGTGGTCATTTTTGTGAATTGCATGACGGCTAGTGTGCGTAACGTCGTTTCAACCTTCGATGTGCCTGTCAAAGCTTTACTCAAAATCATTAGGATCTCATCTTTGAAGGAAAGTAGTTTATTGCTTTTCAATTCTTCATCTGATGAGTCCATCGTGTTGAATACCTCAATATATGCCTTGAAAAAGAATGACAGATTCATGATTATCAGCTTGAGCTTCGCAGTGGCAGAAGTATTGCTCAGGAAAAGGGGTAGGCTACTCTCAATAACTCTGTTGAAGGCACTGACATTCGCAGAGCCAATGGATGCCAAAATACAACAGCTTTGTTTGAGGTCCTTTTCATGTGTGAAATTGGGCTTTAGCTCCTCGTAAACATGACCATAAAACTTCTCGAAAGCTCTTTCATCAAATGTAATAAGCTCATGTGATAGTGATTTCATGACGTTCAATGCTTCCTGATAATTGTTTATGTTGTCTTCAGACGACTCCGGTTGGCCGGCAGGGAGGATAGGACTGCTTTCATCATTATTGTGAATGATCTCAAACTTGAGCGCATTCCACAGTGGTAGCCAGTTGTCTAACAGCGCTTCACCGCCAAAATTGTCAACGCAGGCCTTTAAAGTCAAAAGCGCATCATTCTTCACAACTGGTGAAGACGCTGTCAATTTATCAATCAAATTCCCAAAGGCATCTTCAGCAAATTCAGCATTAGCCGACATGGCCGATCTTAGAGCTAACTTCAAATCAGCATTAGAGATTTTGTAGGGGTCATCTTTGGGAGGTTTGAAGGTGATGGGAAAGTAGCAAAATAAGATGTCAAACAATTCTTCTTTGAACTTACTGATATTCCTCAAGTTCGACGTCATTTCTTTACTCAACTTGAAGGAAATAAGTAGGTTTCGAGGATCCTTCTCCCCACTAACAACGTGAATATAACATTTGACAAATGCATCGGCAAAATCGTTATCAGCCATCAGCTTTTTCTCATTCTTCATATATATGTTTTTGATTGTCTGGAAAGCGAAATATCTCACTGGAGCCAAAAAGGATCCTGATTCGTATCTGCTAGTCAGTAAATTCACCAAGGATTCGGTGTTCTCCTGCGACATATATCTCATTTTAGCCAGAGAAGAGAGTCCATGCAAGGTTTCTTTAATCAGCTTTTCGTCTTCGTACTTGGATAAATAGAAGGAGAAGAGAACAGATACTTCATTCTTCGACAATTGATCCTCAGGAAGCTCTGCAAGAACGCTTGACAAACAATGCAAAGCCTTTTGTCTTTGTGATGCGTCTTCTGATAGCAGGTGCTCTTTTAGAGCGACTGCTAAATCAAGGAGCTTAAAGCGACGCTGTACCACACCTTCGCTAAGCCCAATGGCTATTTCATGGGCTTTCTCATCATTGATCCCCACATTCGCGATGAAAGGGATAATCGACGCTGCTGGCTCCTCGATCATCAGGCGTTTTCCGAGCAATGGGCTCTTCCTATGAGGCTGTTTGAAGAAGATCGCTTCAGAATCTTCACCACGCTTTTGTCAGCAAAGCAGGTTAAAAAAGCGACACCTCAGGCAGTTGAAAAACCAGCTAACAACAAAAGAATATATTTCGAGTTTCGGGAAGCGTATCTTGCAGCTATCTAATGCTGATCACTAGAGCTTAGTAAAAGAAACCTTGTCTTTTGATTCCGGATGGGAAGTCCCGGAGCTATCTGACGGGAGTTCAAGCAACAAAACGGTGGTTTTCCAATAGACGATCATCTCAAAGATGGGCTAATAAGTATGACTAGATACTGCATCCAATTGTGCTTTTAACCCAAGTAATCGTTAATCATTCTTAGTTTTCATGCTTCTCGCGTGATTAACGTTTAGCCGCCAACCCGTCCTTTTCACAAGCTCAGCGGTAAGACCATCATAAACACAAAAAACAACATTAGAAATTCTCTGTTAGAATGGCTTTCGAGGACAACATCAAGCTTCAATTGGTGGTTTAGATTATGGGAATTTTATCTTCATCATTTGCCAATTGTGATTCCGAGGCAATCATAAGTATCCTGCTTTTCTGCTATCCATAGCGTTAGAGGAAGAAGTACCAAGTGTGCTACCATATAGCTTGGCGGTATTTTAAAGGTTTTGTTACATGGCTGCATATGGCGATGAGAACTACAACCCTATACAAAATAGCCGCCCAACTCATACAAGTCAAACCACGAGCGCAATTACGAGAGGAAGAAGAGGAATATAAAGAATGGAGGCTCACAATTTACAGACATATGAAAACTAGGAATTTTCAAGGCGCAACGCACTATCGAATGAGCATAGTTGGGATTGGAGAGGCAGAGTACAGAAACATATTACTAGCCGGGAAATACGCAAGTACGCCACAAAAGAGAGTGAAGAGAGTGGTAATATACATCAAGGACCTCTCAGTTTTCGCCTTTTAACTATATGAACCTTTTAACTAAGCTTGTAGGTTATGACGTCTATGAGCGGGCCGGGTAAACAGATCTAGAAGGTACGATGAGAGAAGAGGCTTCGACTTGACAAAGGCGTGTATGAATCGATTAGACTTCAGAGGAAGGCTGATCATCTACTCCGAGGATTTGGCAGAGACTGATCGCGAACTTGAAAACAGGCTGGTTTTCTGTTTCTCTTTGCGCTACGCCTCACAAATCCGGCTTGATCATCCTCAGTAACCCACGTATTGACGAGAAAGTTAGAGGTTATTTTGAGCTATGAATTCAGCATTCACATTTCCAGCACAGCCGGAGGCTTTGGAATCCTTTAAGTTCCCAATAGAAGAAGGAAATGAAGTCCCGATGAGTCAAAGCGCTACTCAGATTCCCGACGGTTTATCATCTAGATCACACAACGGAGTCAACATGCTAGAAAGTAACCAAGACACACTTCCGCCAACAATTGACATACCGCCACCGGTAGAAAGTATTGAGGACATCGTACGGGTTTCTTCAAAGATAGATCCGAATCCCAATATAGAGCAGATTGTATTGGCAGATGATTTCATTCCGGTGCCAGGTGCATCGCCTGAGCAGATCTCTGCCATCACTCCCACAGAGACAACCAGTAGGTCATTGGCAGAAGAGTATGTCAGTAACTTGCGGCAGCAATTGGCTACAGACTGGAAAAGCCCCTCTGAGTATGCTCTCCATGTTCTTTTCACAAAATTTGTCCGTCATGCAGAAAGCAAGCTCAATCTCTGTTTACAACATCCATTAACCTCTGAGCCACCAATAGTCGATATTCTAGGTGAGGGAATCGATCCCGTTTTTGATAAGATAATAGAATCGCTTGGACATATTGCCAAAAGAAAGCCCAAACCGGTAATAGACGCTATGATGTTTTGGAGAAAGAGCAAGTCAGAAATTGCTAGGGTCGCCGCCGAGCTAGTTGAGAAGCTTTTACGTGAATACGAAAATGAGCAAATGAGAAGCAATCCTAGAAACAATTACACGGTGCAAACTGCTCTTCCAATGACCCACAGCAAGAGCTTGAGCAACGGAAGTCGCTTTACGCATAAGAGAAATAGCTCTTCAAAATCGTCAGCAGGAAGTAAAAGCGGCATAGAAGGTAATCGTTTCAAAGAACTTGAATCACAAATTGAGTCTGCAAAAGCAACCGCCTTGAAAGCTGATCGAAAATCGCTGATAAGCATATACATCCTTTGCCGAGTCCTGATCGAGATTGTGAAGCAATCTTCTGGAGAAGGAGATGAAGACTTGAGTGATAAACTTGAGGAAATTGTTTTCACGCAATTAAAGACTACAGATCCCCTTTCAATTTCTTCAAGCATTATAAAGTCATCTAACTGGAATTCATTTGCAGAGCTTCTTGGATGGATGTCGGAAAAGAAGTTTCTTTCCGTCAGCGATAGATTTGTCGCCGATTTAGAAAAAATACCGGCCTACATTAACCGCGATCTGGAGCCAGCCGTTCATCTGCTCATTCTGGGAATGAGATACATAAGGCTGAAAAATTATCCATTAGAAAGGTTCGAGGAAACGGCTGATTTTATCAAAAGCATTGCAAAATTTTTCTCCAGAGCTGAAAACATATCAGTTAGGCTGGCTTATGCAGAGGTTATTAGCCAGCTACTCCTTCCTCTAGCTGGAACGCTGACAGCCGAAGTGAATCATCCTGTATGGGTTGAAGCAATGACAACATTGCTCGCCGCTGGCAGCAAAATACTTCTGGATAGTAAGTATTGGGCCAGTGGCTTCAAACTCACCATATCGGTTCTTTGCGCTTCTCCGGCTGAACTGTTTTCACTTAACTGGATCTCTTTGATAGAGAAAAACGCCAAAAAAAGCCGACACAAGCAATTGGCTTCTAGGGTTCTTTTTGCTGTTGGTCTTTCTCGTCTAGTGTGGGTCTTCCTTTATAGATGTCCGGAAACCCTGAACAACACAACGAGGACGTTGCATAAAGTGATAGGCTTATACGTGAACAGCAAGAGGAAGGAGAATTGGATCACCACTGATCTGGAGCTGATTAACCCGTTATCGGATGTTCTGGTAACAATAGGATACGCTTATCCCAACTTTGTAATAGAGCATGCCATGATACCATTGGTAAGGCAATCTTTTAACGGTTCCAATCTGGACGGTATCAATTATGAGAAGTTAATACTGGCAATTAACACATATCGCGGACTTCTGATGACCAATAAAAAGCCTGAATTTCCCGAAAATGACAGCCGATTTTATGAACTAAGTTTAAATGACATTTCAATCAAGAAATCAGAGGCTCTTCTTCTCAATCACGAGGAGATCTGTAGCCATTTTTACAAACTATTCCTCATCCTCGACTCAAAAATTGGATGTGAAGTGTGGTCTCCAGAGAATCAACATAATAGGGAACCATCAACCCCTTTTGAGAAATTCTCCTTCAGCTTTACACACGATACTAATACAAACAATAATAGAAATCTTAATGTCGCACTTTTTGCAACTTTAATAGAAACGATTCCCAGCTGTTTATGCATCTCGGCGCAGATACCTTTCAAATCCGCAATTGAAGTCCTTTCGAGAAACGCTGTGCATGCTGATCTTTTAATCGCAACTAGTTGTGAGAATGCATTAAAAGCTTTAGCTTCCAAGAAAAATCCTTACACAGTAATAACTTGGTTTGCAAAGTACTCTTTCGACTTTGATGAGAAGACACAATCGAGTTACAACATGTCTTACCTATCTTCTTCGGAATATAGGAAACTTTTAATGCTTTACGTTGAACTACTTGAGTGCTGGCTAGAAGAGTTTCAGTCGGGCAGCGAAGAAATGAAACGACGAGAAGCTACGCAGGATGTTGTCAACTTGGGTCCAGATCTGCCAGACGCAACGGAACCAAGCGAAGTGGAAATGTTGGAACTGAAAAACACGGCAACAGTCATTGAAGAGGTGGAAGGAAATGGGCTTTTTTTTCTCTGTTCTCAGGATCCGGCGATTAGAAAACTCAGTATCCAAATACTGAGGATTACATCGAGATTCGACAGGGCGACGATGGGGAAGACGACGAAGATGTCGAACGGCCACTCCAGATCTTCGTCACGATTTGCAGCAGACAGCGGGACTAGATTAGTTGATTTGTTGAATGATAGTGATTACAATACTCTAGTGGATCCGAAGAAGGTTTTCCTAAGCGACGTTGAGAAGTCTCGGTTTTCTAAATTAACCTCTAAATACAAAAAGGGCATGCTGATCAAATTGGCAGAATCGGATTATGGGGTGGACGCGGCTCTTTGGCAGAGAGTATTTCCGAAACTCTTGTCGGTCATTTTTGAATCTTGTCCCGTTACAATGGCACTCTGTCGCTCAATAGTTTGCATACGGCTTGTTCAAGTTCATGAGATTATTTTGCAAATCGCGAATAAGCTTGATGGATGTGTTTGGGATGTTTCGCCTGAAGTTGTTATTAATCAATGGAAACTTTATTTGATCGTCGCTTGTACGTCGCTCACTTCGACAAACGATCAGAAATTGCACATACCCACTGCAAGCCCTCAACATGGAAGGAAGAAGAGCCAACAGATATTTACTGTTCAACATCAGAAAATCAAGTCTGCAACTTCAATATTCAAGATGGCCCTACCGCTTTTAAACGCGAAGTGTGGAATCGTGAGGGATGCGATTATTGCTGGCTTAAGTTCCATGAATGTCAACATTTACAGAGCATATATTGAGAATGTTGACAAATTTCTTACGAGTTGGAAAGTGTCCAGCGCAAGTAATAAGATTCGAGTCGAAATGTTTCATGTGTTAACAATATTGTCGAAATTTCTTCATGAGCCCATTGTTCTTGAAGACGAGTGGACTTTGTCAAAAATATCTGCTTTCTTGAGGCATGTCAAACGCTTCCTTGAAGAAGAAACCATACAGTTTTCCTACGCTTATCAACCACTGCGCAGCTATTTCGCTGAATTTCTGAAAAATTACTGCATCGCCTTGAAGGCGAAAGGACTACTTAAAAAATCGTTTCCTTTCGCAGCTCGGGCATCATGCTTTAATTACTTAAAAGAATGGTGCGGATACGGCGACTATGCATATATTGCTGGGGAAAGGTATGCTGCTATGATAAGAAATGCCACCAACAACCGAGATCGCACGGCAATAACGGCAGGAATCGAATTCCAAAGGAGCAGACTAGAAAAGGTCGCTTTGGAGTGCATGGTGGTTCTGTGCTCCGACCCAATTACTGAAAAATTAAACGGCGCTTCTGATCTACCCATAATAGTTTCCTTCGATATTGATGGCTTATTATCTTGGATTGAAGCGTTGTTCAACGCCACTGATGAAGCAGTAAGATCGATTGGTGTCCGTGCTTTGGAAAATTTACTAGGAAGGAACAAAGAGAATTCGAAGCTTTTCCGAGATGTGGCATTACAGTGCGTCTCCTACCATAAACAACCTATTGTTTCAACACTGTATTATACCACATTCTGCAAGATAGTTCTTGAGATGGATGACTTGATATTGGACGAGGATGAACTGGTTTCATTAGGCTTATATGGTCTCGTGTCGGACAAGGAAGAAACAAGGACATACGCGGTCGATTTATTATGCGTGGTCGAAAGCCAACTCCATAACTCATCTTATACCAAGGTTTTCAAAGAGAGGCTGGCAAGTACATCGAAGTCTGTCTACAAATCCACTGCGAAAGAAATTTCCAGCATTTTTGCCGAGCTTTTATCTCACGATCTATGCTTAAAAATCTTTTCAAACCTGGTGCGCATTTTGGGTCTCTTTGCTTTTGATATCAAGAAGGATTTACTCATACTGATGGTCCCATGGGTCAACAAGTTTGTTCTGAAATCATTTGATGAACCTGATACGTTTATGGCGTTGAATAACCTTTTCTATATCACAATTGATCTCAATGACAAGCTACCTTTAGAAGTCGAGCAACTATGGATATCATTAGGTAAAGGCAATTCTCTACAAAATATCCATGTGTCATTGGAATACATTATTACCCTATCAATCAACCAGAGGAATCCCGCTTTCGTGCAGCACGCAAAAGACGTTGTGTTATATCTCGCCAATGTACCTGGAGGGATTGGTCTAATTGACACTTTATTGCAGAATCTCGAGCCCAAATATATGGTTCCATCTAACAGCTTTTCTACAATCGCTCCTGCGGATAATGGCAAATTCTCTTTCATTGCTGACATTTGGGGCCGTTTGAACTATCATGGAAAAAGTATAGCCTTTTCCAAAGCACACTTGTCAATAATCTTCCTCGAGAACTTAGCGAGTACCCCGTCAGAATCCTTGAAGGGTAGTATTCCAACATTGCTGCACATCTCGATCTGCTTATTGGATCATTATATGCCATTAATTCAAGAAAGTGCTTCAAAAGTTATCTGTGATCTTATTTTCAGTATGGCTCCCGGCCATGAGAAGTCAGATGCTACAGTAAAAATGCTCAGGGACAAGCATAGCTTATGGTCCTACGACAACCTGATGAAGGACAAAAATGGAGCTCGTTCTCCTAAAGCAATGGATGCTTTAACGCGCAATATTCTTTCCATATTCTCGCAAATCGATGGTTTTCATGCCGAATGGCAAAGAATTTCGCTAAGATGGGCTACGACCTGTTCTGTCAGACATATCGCCTGCCGCTCCTTCCAGGTGTTTAGACCGTTACTTACATTCGTGGATCAGGGCATGCTTCGTGACATGCTGCATAGGCTCTCTAATACAATATCAGACGCAAGCCCAGATATACAGGGTTTTGCCATGCAGATCCTTATGACTCTAAATGCGGTAACTGCTGAGCTTGATCCAGCTGATTTGATTAATTTTCCGCAACTTTTCTGGTCTATCACAGCCTGCCTGAATAGCATTCATGAACAAGAGTTCATTGAGGTTTTGTCCTGCTTCACAAAATTTCTATCCAAAATAGACCTGGATGCACCAGATACTGTCCAATGCCTTGTTGCCACTTTCCCGTCCAACTGGGAGGGCAGATTTGAAGGTTTACAACAGATCGTCATGGCTGGTTTAAGGTCTGCTAACTCGCTTGATATTACCTGGAAATTTTTAGACAAGCTAAATCTACTGAGAGACAATCGCATTGTGGCAAACTCCGAGTCACGCTTATTGTTTGCTCTTATAGCTAATCTACCCAGATTCCTTCACGCCATGAGCCAACGGGATTTTACCAGTATCCAGCCTGCCATCGATGCATTAATCAATTTGTCGGAGGCCTACAAACAACCTTCTCTCTCCAGATTGATTGATTCTCTATCAAAAAACAAATTCAGATCAAAGAAAGACTTCATGAGTCAAGTAGTAAGCTTTATCTCGCGCAACTACTTCCCCGAATTCTCAGGACAAACTATAGTGTTTCTGTTAAGGTTATTGCTTAACAAGGTTGGATGGGTTAAAGTTGAAACTATGGAAATTCTCAAGTACATTTTCCCGTTAATTGACCTGAAGAGACCTGAGTTCACTGGAGTCGGAGCTGACTTGATTTCTCCACTGTTGAGGTTACTGCTTACTGAGTACGAAGCTCAAGCTTTGGAAGTGCTTGATTGTGTGACGAATGTGTCAGGAAGCAAGATGGACAAGGATGTTCTTAGGATAAGTATGGGGAACAAGGACATCGAGGCCAGTGGCAACATTACGACGACACTCTTTGGCATTCCAGAAGAAAGTGGATGGTCCGTTCCAATGCCGGCTATGACTGCAGCAACAACTAGACACAATGTTCACGCTGTCTTCATGACTTGTGCGGTGGAAGCTCAAGGAGAAGCGTCTATGGAGCAACCACCTGCCATGGATGACATTGTCGAGTTCCATGCCGATACAGATTACGGCTTTGGAAGGACTGAGACTAATGATTCTGTTTCTCTGGTCGAAGAAAAGGATGCCTCTCTGAGCCATATGTGGGCAGAACTTGACAACCTGGATAGTTTCTTCACAAAGTCTACTGTGTCGGCTTCCGTTGCTCCGCACTCTGGCTTGGGAATACTTCACGATCGAACAAACTCTGTCGAAACAACGCAAACAGAGCAAACTTCTACTTTTGAATCTGCTCCTCAACTGTATGACAAGAAAGTATCCGCTCTTTTGAATGGTAGCCTGACCAAAATTAATTCGAACGTGTCATTTAAAAAATCATTAGCAGATTCTTTCAACGTTAGCACTTCGAATGAAAAACTTGTAAGTGAGTCTGCTTCGAGGACAGCTTATCATAACCCTCATCTTTATGGTGAAGATACGATGGCACCCCGGTCCCGTAATTCTCACATGCTAAAATCCCCCGGCAATGCGGTTTTGGGAGCCGTCTCATCTGGTCGTTCAAAAGCCATGGAATCTCCACAGGATACTCTATTCAGGTTTGAGGGCTTCTTGAAAAGCTCACAACGGAGCTCACGGAGGAAATGGCAGTATCATCAGCAACATCAGCAACTTTTATCGCAAACGATACATGAACAAAATATACAATCCCCGTATGAAGGTGAAAACATCACACCGCCTCTGAGAGCTTCTTCTGCATCACCAGTTTTGCCACTAAACACCTCATCTGTTATTGGCAGTAATGTGGATAACACGAAAGGCAAGCAAGGTATTTACAAGCAGAATGGTGCGAAGTCCGGCACTTCAAAAACCAGCAAACATCAGAAGCTTTATCATCTGCCCCATTTCTCAAGTAGTAAAACACAAACATGGATAAACGGCTCGAACTGGGATTCTGACCAGAAGTAGCAGACTTGTTACAAAGGGCCTACGAAATAGCACATTTATCATTATAAACCGTAATTTATTAGAGCTCCTAATTTTACATTCGATATATTCTAATGAAATTAGAAAATAATACAGGCCTCTCTGATGATTTAAGAGGACTTCATTTGCCAAGTTCGCCCGCGCCAGTCTGTTGTGACATGTATGGAGGTAGAAACCTACCGAATAACTGGATATCCAGTTGATCGAAGGCGCCCGGTACGTACGACTCGGAATCGATAGGTTCCTTTTTTACGCTTTCTGAACTTAGATTTTCTGAACTTTCTGGTACCGGCATTTCAGCGAGTCCTTTGAAGGAATTGTCTGATATATTTGTACTTCCAAAAAGGTCGTTGTTTATTGTATCCAAAATAAACAAACCATCCATCGGGGTTGTGTCAGTTTTGGTGAAGATATCGCTCTCGTTAGATGGAATGTTGGATGTCGCGGCAGTGTTTACGGTATTGACACCGCTAATTGTTTTGTTAAACTTGTTTGGCGAGGCAGCAGGCTCATCTGCCATCGGTCGCAGGTCTTGTGGTTGAAATGTGGCTGATAGCTCTGAACCAAAGTAAGTACCGGAATTAGAAGTATCTGTAATTTGATGAGGGGCAATTGTCGTTGGTTGCAAGGGCATATCTCGTTCTTCAACTTTCATAACTGGTTGCTGTTCTGAATTCCCACCATGGATTGCCGAGAGCTTTATTGTCTTAGAGTTTAGTCTTTCAAAAATTTTATTCAATAAGTTATAGGTTCTGTCGGCTGCCATGCTTGTATTTTTAAGCTGCAATAAAACGTTTCTTCCAATCTCCGCATCCTTTAATATTTGCTCATACTCAAGGGCGCTCTCCTTATCTGATGGCTGAGCTTCATGAACATAGAAGAGCAATCCCGCAACGGAATAAAAAATGGTATAACTTCCATACCAGTAGGCACCTGTCAATAAATTCTTTCTTAGCATTTCTTGCGCCAAGTTGACCGCAGATCTCGCTACGCTGATGGAATTTCTAGCCCGCTGGATCGAAAGGGAATCGCGATTGTTTGCTATGATTTTCCGGGACAGATAATGGATAAAGGGTCTGTATAATATCAATTGAACATGGAAAAATGATAAATGCAACAATTTATTAGCAGTTTCGTATTCTTTTGGTACATCCTCTCGTCCCGGAATCAACTCTGGAGGTAGTCCATCTAGCCACTCTCTAAGCTTCATTTCCAAATCTGTAACTACATCATGAGAAATCAAATTGTTTGTCTTCTTGGTCGGATACAATTTCCTTACAATGACATCTAATATCATTATCAGTTTTGTATGTTGATTTGCAATACTTGCACTAGAGAGGACATTGTTTTGATTTTCCGGGAAATACCCTTCTTCAGTAATATTCTCATCCAATAGTTCAATAGGCAAAGTTTGGTCAAAGTCTTCTGGGGAAAGCGATCTGGGCAAACCTAACATGGCGTTCACATAGATGTCCAGTTTATGTATTGTGTAAAACAGTCTTTTTCTCATTTCGATTTCGATTGGCGTAAAGCCAGATTCTAAAGTTAGCGATCTATGGAGTCCTTCACGTAGCGCGCTTCTCATAGCCACTCCGATATAAGCATAACACGTTGATAACCTTGCCGAGCACTGAAGGAAGATAATCAACATTAAGATAGTTTGAATAGAATTGAGATCACGAGCATTAGTTATGTCTATCAATTTCCTTGCTGCGATGAAATACTTGTAACCCTCATCTTCTAAAAACTTATCCCTTGAATAGAAACTCTCCTTATTTTGGTTTTCATCACTGTTCTCCCGTTCTTTATCTGATTTCTGCCCTGTGGGATGTTTTGGCTCATTCATTGATTTAGAAAATAGTGCGCCTACAGCCATTGTAGAGTAACACAATGGTAAAAACTGCATCTGATCATGTGAGTAGTTTTGTGGATCAGTCTCATACAATTCATCGAATTGCTTTATGAAACTGGGCCTGTGATAAAATCTCAACAAGACGCAACAATGCTCCCATACATTTGTTAAAAATTGAAGTGCTATGGGTTTCGGAGGTAGTATTATCTTTATTTCTCTTCCCATTTGTGATTGAATTGAACCATCAACAGATTCGACAACATCTGCGCTAACGAGGCTATTACTTCCCGTACTGCTTCCATCTGGAGTTGCTGTCTTTGACGAGCAAGGGGTCGCATCGCTAGCAATTAAATGATACTCCTTTATTGTGTCCTGCAATATTGAAGAAGCGTCCTGAGAATTTGAGCTGAAGTTGCGAAATATCTGGATAAACGTCGGAAGATCGAGCGAGTCTATATCTGGAAGATCTGGCATTATTTCATGAAATAATGCCTTATATTTATTGACCTGTGCCTGCAGTTTTGATTCTCGAGAACTGTGTTTCTTAGTAGGTATCACTGATACAGAAGACGGTGCACTGACGTTGCTATTGGTTGCTCCATTTGAATTGAAAGTGCCGGATTGTCTAGCCCACTTGACACTCGGAGATTGCTGTGTCGACGCCGGTAACGAAGATCCATTTCGCTTTGTCGGTTGATTATAAGTACACTCATAAGAATAAACAGTGCAGTGGATACACGGTTGCTGCCCATCGCATTTCACCTTCTTTTTCCTGCATTCATCACACGCTCTCGTTACCCTTCTTCTCTTGTTCTGCAACAGCTGCTGCTGCCGCTGTAAATCCACCATTGTAATGAATTGTTTGTGTTTCTGGCAATATTCCCTACGATAGGCGTGCGAGGTGCAAGATCATGGACAATGAAAAGCACTCCGGCACACGAAGGAACCCAGCTCAACACTCCAAGTAATACACTCATATCAAAACTCATCCGCTGTATTCCGTTAGTGACATAACCTTGTAGACATTTTTTCAGTATTTTTTTCCAAACCTTTTCCTCTCGTTTCTTGTTTCCCCCAGAAACTCCCGCAGCAACGACTCATCAGCCCTGACTGGTGCTACCGCATGCGATGGATCTTATCGCATCAGAACAAACGCCGCACCGCGCATATCGAAGATCACGTGGCGGACGAGATCGAGAAGGTCACATGACCAACTAACTCCATCGACTTATAGAGGGTAGATCACATGACCAACCCACTCACCAAGCTTTATAGCACCATTCATCTCGGGACCACATCCAAACTGAACCATTCTCGCCAGAAGGCTCTGTCCTGTGCCAGGCATTACAGACGTGTTAAGACTCCACAGAAGGCAGACGGGAACCGGCACGAACGCTCGCAATCCAGCTCATGTTTTTGTGTTTCAGCGGCTAATTCACAACCAGTCCTCCCGCTATCCGTCAACCAAACCAAAACTCCCTTCCGAATTACCACCAACTACCGCCAGCATCCCACTTATCAACCCATCGATACCATTTCCATGATCAAAGTGGTACAAAGTTGTTTATAAGGAGCCGCCACCCATTTTGCCGCCACCCATTTTGCCGCCCAGACCTCAGAAACCCTAACTCTCCAGCCCTAATCGCACGTCGTACGACACATTACCGTCCAAAGTGACAACGAGTCTTTTTTATTCACAATTTGCTGCTTGATTGATTTCCCTTTAAAATTGGTTGTTCTGTGCTTGAAAATTTGATTGTCTCTTTAAGATGATGTTTTGCTTTTTGAATGGTAAACAAACAATTTGAAGGTTAAACAAAGCCATAATTTGTAAGGCAAACATCTGGTTGATTGTTCTTAGAGTTGGAGTGGAAGTGATTTAGGTTGAAGTGTAAGAAGAAGGGTAATATTATAGTTGATTTTTGCTTCTTTGCCATTTTATTGTTTTGGGATCAAAGAGTTTTGTAATCCCTGGTTTCTCCTTGATGGTTGTCGGAGAAGTTATAGAAGTGTGAGTAGTTGGATCAGCTGGAATGTCACACGAGAACCGTGTAGATAAGAATTTGAACGAGGGCGAGTATCTGAATGTGGTAAATGCTAACGGGTACAGCCCTCAGCAGCAGCAGAGCGTTGTGAACGCAGTGATATCGGTGCTGCAGGGGCCGGAGCAGGCGACGATGGTGTCGAAACAGTATTCGAACGAGCGGAACGTGGCGACGGAAGTTCAGGCGTATGCCAAGATTTCAGGGAAGGATTGGACGTACTATGTGAAGGGGTTGGAGATCTCGATTGGGCGGAATACGGATTCTGCCGTGGCGACGGCGAATGTGGATGTCAAGGATGGGCCTCAGGCGATCGATCTTGATCTGGGTCCTGCGAAAGTGGTGTCGAGGAAACATGCGATAATAAAATTCAACATGCAACATGGGGGCTGGGAACTGCTGGTTTTGGGGAGAAATGGTGCCAAGGTGAATTTTAAACGGGTGCAAGTTGGGCCCGCAGCACCGCCCGTGTTATTGACGTCAGGCACTATCTTGGACATCGGAGGCACTCAAATGATGTTTATCCTTCCGGAGCAGGAGCCGTTTATATCGCAAAGTTGCATCAGCCACTTGATACCTAAGTTGGTGGCAAGATATGGCAGTGCGGTAAACAATGGCTACCGTCCGAACGACCCGAATGCGTTGCTGTACGATATCCTGAAAGAATCGGACTATATGAAGCGGCAGCCGCTGCAACAGCCTCAACAGCAGATAAGGACGTTCAAGATGTATGGTAACGGTACAAGCGGTCATGGAGAATACGGTCCCAGTATACAACTAAACGCGGATTCGCAGTTCATGAACGGAGTCTCTAAGATGAACGACAGCGGGATGCTACCTTCTGGGACATCAAGTGGTCAGACGAACCAAACAGATTTAAATCTATCGTACTCAAATCCAAGCCAATCGCTGACTCAAATTGGTTTCCCTCAGTCGCTTGATTTTGCTTCTGACCTGTCAAGGGATGAGAATAAGAATGTCAAACCTCCTCACTCCTATGCTACGATGATTACGCAGGCTATATTATCGACCAAGGAAGGTGTAATATCATTGGCAGACATATACAAGTATATTTCTTCCAATTATGCGTATTATAGGTTTGCGAAGACTGGTTGGCAAAACTCTATCAGGCACAATCTTTCATTAAACAAGGCCTTCGAGAAGGTTCCCAGAAGGCCCAATGAACCAGGAAAGGGGATGAAATGGCGAATCAGTGAGGACTATCAACGCGATTTCTTAAACAAATGGCATGCCGGCAAAATTGGTAAAGTGAGACGCGGTTCGTCAGTAGCAAGACAACTACAGTTGCATCTTTCAAAATACAACTCTCTACCTTCACAATCGGATTATCCTGCTGAACAAACGGTAATAAAGCTACAGACTATGCATAGTCGTTCAAAGATGGGCAATCAACCTGTAATGTCTCAGTCTCCAGCTCAGTCTCAGCTCGATTCTTCATCAATGTCAGCTTCACCTACGGAAGCGGTCTCTCTACCGCCATCGCAAAATATACTGCGTGCAGACCAACAGACATCATCATCTCAACAGCTTCAATCAGCCCGACTGATGCCGCCACCTACTTCAGGTCCTCACATAAGTCAAAATCCAACCAACAATGCGCTCGTGTCTTTCACCAATGCATCGGCTTCAACTGCCTCAGCAGTTCAATCCGCAGGATCATACTCGAATACTCCGAAAAATGTTCCACCTATTATCACCAATACATCTTCGTCGACGTCTCATCTGTCACCTTCGCATAACTCCATATTGCGCTCTCCTACTAAGGCGTTTCATATAACTGCTATGGAAGCCTACACACCGGAGCGCGGTAGCGCTCAACAGCGCAGATCACCTGGAACTGAACAACACAATGATCCAAATCTGCTCACTGCTGAGGATGCTGATAGGAACGTCAGGAAAAGCAGCAGCAACGACGGGGTACAGGACCCAAATGGCGCTACAGGCGAGAAGCTTACAAACAGAAGTTCACCTGGTGTTTGGAATTTACTTCAGTTCAGTTCCGTGAATAATACTCCAGCAGTAATTAACAATAACGATGCAAAGAACTCAAGTGCCGAGGGCTCCTCTAGGACCGCATCGAACAGAGAAGCGGCTGCAGAGTTAGATACAAAGGATGTCGCATCGTCACCTTTAAAAAGACAACAGAATCAGCAGGAAGGCAAGGAGCTAATGCTGGATACCGACGGTGCCAAGATAACAATAGTTAACGAGTAATGAGATAGGCATTTATGTTAATTCACTATCGCAAAGATATTGTTTGTATGGGTAACGGATATAATATGATAGTTGACTGAATTTCTGAAGTATGCTTAACGCGAAGCTCATCGCCTGCAGATCATGAAAATGCTGATAATCGACAAATCTACAACAAAATGGTCACTCTACAATACGCTGACCTCAAGTTCCTTTCAGTTTGGACATCACCTACCAGATCAGGTTTAGCTCGATTAATCTACGAAACAGCAACCAACAATGACAACAGCACGGTCTATTATATCGATGCTACCAATCGATTTCCCCTGAAAGAGTTTCAACAGATCACATCACCGAACAATAAGGAAGTTTACGATCGCATACGGATCATAACGTGTCTAGATCTCGCAGAGCTTGCGATCACAGTCAATAAAGTTGTGCAAGTTCTGAACATGGATAAAATTCATCGCCAGCAGAGACAGAGCGATAAAGACGAGACCTCAGCAGCTGACAACCGCGCCGAAATTCTTCTGGTACTCCAAGGCTTGGAACTCATGTTCCGGAACACCCAACTCAATTGCTCACCAAGTGAATCTCACCTAGCTTTACGAGATCTCCTACTAAGACTACGAACAATCGCCAACAACACGGCATCGGAGAGTTTGAAACTAAGAACAATTCTAACATTCCCGCGAGAAGAACTACAAAAGTTCAGGAATCAGTCGACTAATGACACTAAGAGACTAAAAGGCAGCCCAATAAATGGTAATACCTTTGGTGAATACGTTGCCAAGTACTACGCAGATATTGTCATGTGACTTCAGGAAATTCCAGTGACTGCTCATCTTACACCCATAGCCCCATTTCCTTCCAACATCCGTGCATTTCAGATTCCGCATTGTGCTTGTCTGTCTTGCGTCGTTAATGTTCGCGCGCTTTTCGCGGCGCCCAGCGCTGTCGTCCGGCGCGCCTGGCTGGGTGCCACCAACCAGAACGCTAGGCGCTTCCGCCTAGCATTCTGCTTCGTTCAGCCTACGTTTCCTGCCAGCTAGCGGGCCTCTCAGCAGGGACACCCAACAAGCCAGCCTAGATGCCAGGCTCACGACGGTGGCCTACCGCCTGGAGGCCTCAAGCTAGTGAGAGCGTAGGCCGGTGAGTTCCCGCCGGCCAGGTCGCAATCGCGGGTGAAAAATATCCATTATATCGATAGTTACACAATTGTATATCACGTAACGTTTGTAAGTTGCTTGATCAATTGTTGCAGTTGTTTGAGGATTAAACAGCCAAGCAAAAGAGATGTCTACTTTCGAACCAGTTGTTGTCATTGATGGTACGTACAATTGCAGAACAAACGAACCCTAGGAACTACAAACCACAAATGGACCTGTACCTGTTGCGAGTTTCCTGTTAGATCCTGTGGTAACACTGGGCAGATTGATCTCGTTATTTCAGGTCGATGTGGACGTGTTCAGAATGTAATATAACATGAATATCTTTACTAACCAGATTAATCATTTTAACAGGTAAGGGCCACTTGTTGGGTCGTTTGGCTTCAACCGTTGCTAAGCAATTGTTGAACGGTCAGAAGATTGTCGTTGTCAGAGCTGAGGCTTTGAACATCTCTGGTGAGTTCTTCAGAAACAAGTTGAAGTACCACGACTACTTGAGAAAGGCTACTGCTTTCAACAAAACCCGTGGTCCATTCCACTTCAGAGCCCCATCCAGAATCTTCTACAAGGCTGTCCGTGGTATGGTTTCCCACAAGACCGCTCGTGGTAAGGCTGCCATGGAACGTTTAAAGGTTTTCGAAGGTGTCCCACCTCCATACGACAAGAAGAAGAGAGTTGTTGTTCCACAAGCCTTGAGAGTTTTGAGATTGAAGCCAGGTAGAAAATACACTACTTTGGGTAAATTGTCTTCTTCTGTCGGCTGGAAATACGAAGATGTCGTCGCCAAGTTGGAAGAAAAGAGAAAGGTCAGATCCGCTGAATTCTACGCCAAGAAGAAGGCTTTCAACAAGAAGGTTGCTGCTGCCACTGCCGCTGCTGCTGAATCTGAAGCTGCTAAGAAATTGGCTACTTTCGGTTACTAAATTCAATAATGAGAATATTTGGTACCAGATACATCAATTTTGTTTCTCGCTCTTCCACGCTTTTGACTGACTGTCTCTTGACAATTGTTAGACTTAAGTGAACCCCCATTGGTATACGATTGTGTTTATACTTACTCATTTGTACCTTACACAAAAATTAATACAATTTTTATCGAAACACGTTATGACGCAGTCCTTATATACAGCTCTTGATGTTCTCATACAGGAGGAAAGTTATGCAGGTTGAAGGTATGGCACGCAGGAGGTTCGCGGACAATCCTTTATAGAATCCTGGTAGCCCCTCAGCCTGGTTGATCGATCGTACTAACTTGCGAAATGTATACTTTTTTTTCTCAGCGTCAAAGCTTTGTAGGTTGGATTTTAGTAATTGGAATGGATACACTGCAGTGACGGAAACGATCTTGCTTATGGTTGAAATAACAAAAGTTTCCGAATTCTTGAGCGTTTTTCTCCGATTCGGTTCTTCTGTCTGGCGGCTCAGCGAACTGAAGCGATGCTTTAACGTGTCATAAATCATAAAGTAAATTGCTCCTTGAGAGACCCCAAACAACGAGGGCATAAGACCTCTCCATACTCCGCCAATTCCTTCGTCTCGTATAAGTCTCCTGATTCCATCCACTGCAGATGTGTAAGAGTTGGCTTCACGCCCGCTTGTGGACATCATTCTTGTCTTGATGACCCATATTGGATTGGTAGCGATCGATGTTATTGTGCCGCTGATTGCCCCAGCCGACAGATACATCCAGGAGGACAGATCGGCATCTCTTTTCAAATCATCATTGTCCCTGTCATATCCTGGAGCCTGAAGTTCATAAATCAGATCTTTACTGGCACGATAAAGGCCAAAATACAGGGCCCAGGCTGTCGCATTGCCAAGCCAATTTATACCTAGTCCACGGTAAATCTCCTTTATTATTTGACGAATATTACCCTTGGCATTTTGTTTAAGTGAGCTTATGACGTATCCGTAGCCTAACTTATCAGAATTGGTCGCTAATAGTTGCAATCGTATCTTGACTAGATCCAGCGGATGAGTTACAATCGTTGTGATGGAGCCAGTGGTAAGACCAGCGACAATTTCCTTCCCTAACGGAGTCAGCTGCAAATCCATTGGGACTTCCCCAGGTTCTTTTCTATTTGCCTATAGCAGATCAGTGGACCTTTTCACCTACTAATGCTTGATTATGAATTAGATCGTAAATAACAAAAGAAGGCTCTCTAGAGCTCCCAGAGCTACTGGATATGAAGTTCGACTGAACCACCAGTTACTTTAAACTTAGATACATGAAGTTATATACATGAGCCGGTTTAAGCTATGCAAGACACCTTGAAATCTTGAAAACTTAAACACTTGGGAGTGGCGATAGCAGATTCAACACGTTAGGTCTATTAGAAGTGTGAGCCCAACCCAGGTACAGAATGAAAGGTATCCATCCGTAATGAGCCACTGTGTGAGTCAGGTTGATGATCTTGGAGATATTCTCCTTGGACTCGTCACTCAAAATGAAGGAAGGGAAAAGAGCCATGGTCAGTGAAACAATCAGTCGTCTTAGTATAACCACTAGGTCTTTAAACATCAACTATGGTCAAGTTAACCTTTAGCTATGCCAATATAGCTGAAAATTTATGGTTCGTTCAAGGCGATTCTTCAAACATTGAATTAGTAGTAAGATATAAGGTATATATCATCATCTATTCCTCCCAGGCGATGCTGATTGATCTTGGTTTGCTGTGACTCTGCGATCGAACAAGCTAGCCCACGTCGTGGCGTATCACGCCTTTTTACAATAGCAACTCTAGAGGGTTTTCGATGACTGACTTCAACTCTTTCATAAATTCACCGCCCTTGGCACCGTCAATGGTTCTGTGGTCGAAAGTACCTGTGATGTTAATCTTGTCATCGAAGGAAATACCGTTTTCAGCACCGGCATCTTCCACGGCCACTCTTCTGACGGTGCCGACAGCCAGGATAGTTGACTGTGGTGGGTTAATGATCGAGGTGAATAGCGACACGGCATCGTTCATCCCCATGTTAGAGATGCATATAGTACCGCCCTGGAACTCTTCAGGAAGCAACTTGTTTATCTTGGCACGCGAGACGAGCTCCTTTACTTCGCTGGAGATGGTGGTCAAGCCCTTGGAGTCAGCGTTCTTGACAATTGGGGTCAATAGGCCGGTAGGGGTGGCCACAGCGACCGAGACATCAACGTTCTTGAATTTTCTGATGATGCCTTGCTCTTCCAACCAGTAGGCATTGGCGTCTGGCACTCTTCTGGCAGCGACTGTGATAGCTTTGATCAAAATATCGTTGATAGATAGTTTGTATTTGCCATTGGCGGTAGCATTGAGGCTCTTTCTCAGCTTCAACAGCTTGGAAACAGAGATCTCAGAGGATACGATATACGAAGGTATGCTTTGGGTGGATTCTAGCAAACGTCTGCCGATGATGCTTCTCATGTTGGTGATTTCGACATCCTCGTAAGAAGCAGCAGCAGATGGAGTGGTCACGCCGGCGCCCGAAGGTGCCGCTGGAGCTTTCTCCAGGTAAGCCTCGACATCAGATTTGGTGATTCTGCCATGAGGACCAGAACCAGTAACGTTTTTCAAAGCAATACCTTTTTCCAAGGCAATAGTCTTTGCCAAAGGTGACGCGATAATTCTGTCCGTTGGAGCCGAAGTCCTGGTAGAACTGCCAGATTTCTTTTCATCTTCGCTGGCCTTGACTGGCTTCTTTTCCTTGCTCTCCTTTGTTTCCTTCTTCTTGACTGGTTCGGTGGTAGGCTTAGCTGACGATTCCTCAACCTTAAAGTCTTTGAAAGCTGCTACATCGGATTCTTCCTCGACGTAGACGGCAATAGGCTTATTCACTGGAATGTCTTTGGTACCCTCTGGCACCAAAATCTTGGCCAGATACCCTTCCTCCTGAAACTCAAAGTCCATTTGAGCCTTGTCGGTCTCCACTTCCGCAATCACTTCACCGGGATTCAACTTGTCACCCTCCTTCTTGCTCCAGACGGCCAGGTTGCCTTGCGTCATAGTTGGCGACAGAGCTGGCATACCAATCACAGTATGTGGAGGGTACGATGCGTAGCATCTCAATTGAAACTGGCTTCTAGCCACCGACACCAATGAAGCTCTCGTAGCCCTTGGAATAACTCTCAATAACGAAGACATATCACACAATATCGTTAAACTTTGAATATCAACAACCAGATCGTGACCTTGAACGAAGGGGAGTTATCCTACTCTACAAGATCGCCTCAATTACAGTAAAAGACCCAAAATAAAACTTGATCCCCGCTAAAAAGCTCAATAGCAGTTCCAATAACTTAAGGCCTCTCTGTGACGACTAGTAACCACTCTTTTTGTGAACAACTTCCCCATTGAAACCAAAAGCTGTCCTTGCACGATACCTCCCATGAATTTTCCAACTAGCCTGCTCGGAATGCGTCGCGCAGCACGGCAGCCATCCAGCTAGCATCAATCGGAACTTCAAGTACGACGGTTGGTCGCCGTTGGACGTCCTGCTAGCATCAATTGAACCAGTTATCTAGCGTCTTGATGGCGTCCTTGTTGGGTGTAGACTTGGCTGCCCATTGCTGGGCCATATTCTTCTTGGAACCGATATATTGTTCTTCCCATTCGATGGCAATGCTGCCTGTGGCAGGGTTGTTCATCAAGGTTTGACAGGTCTGCCAGGAGAACCTAGCCATCTCTTTTGGCCAGCCGAACAATGGTGTTTGGGAGCCGCGTAACCAGGCGGTTGTTCTTGGATCTGATGGGTAGCCTGAGCCGATGAGTTCATCGGGGTGTCTTCTGGATTGTTCGACGATAATGTCTCTGGTGACTTTGGCGACCACACTGGCTACACTTACGACGCAGTAGAGCGAATCTGCCTTCTTGGCGACCGTGAATTTGATGTTTGGAAATCTTTGCTCTAGCTTCTTCTGATAGGACGCTGGAGGTCCCACGGTGTCGATGTAAACGTGGTGCAGTTTGACGCCATTGTCAATGACGCCTTGGATCAAGCTTATTGTCACATCGTGTGCCTGTTCGTTCAGGTTGTAATTCATTGATGGCGGGAAGCGCAGCATGCCGCTCGATATGTCGGCTGGTGTGATGCAGGTGGTGGCGTACCCCACACCGCTGATCTCGCCCTTGTAGATCCTGGCAAATAGCTCACGGCGGACTTCGTCGGTCAATTTCTTCGAGTCATCGAACCCATATTTCGGTATTAGAACCGTATCTTGATACTCCTTGGTGCAGTAGCATATACCGTAGACCATTGGCCCAAGCACAGGACCACGACCTGCTTCATCGACGCCCATGATTACCGGCGAGGAGGCGTTTACTACGTCCTCGGGTACAGGAGATGAGCTTGTGGTAGTGTGCAGCGAATAGAGGGCTCTTTCAACCGTTGGGGGAAAACTGGACATGGGCTTGATCGTACTATCGTCAGTCATTAGCGCCAATGGGTTGATCACTTGATCTTTTTGGACCAGATACTATCGATGCGACACGTTAACTATGTTGCCGTTTTTTACGCGTCGCCAGCTTCAATGAGATGGCAAGGCATTGAAGCATAAAGATAAGCCTACTGGTGCTGTTACAGCTCTCGTAGTATGCTGATACTATGGTGGAAACAGCGGGCAACCTTACGAGCTCTTCGCGGTCTCCGACTGCTCACTTGTGCGTTTCGCTCATCACCAAAATTCATGTTTTGTTGTCATACTGAACATTTAAAATAACATGTATTTACTGTCTATTTACATCGTCAAGGCACCCAAAGGCCAAAACGTCCTCGATTCGAGCTTTGTTTAGCAACAGCATGCATAATCTATCGATACCCAAACCGAAACCACCGATCGGCGGCATGCCCCATTTCATGGCCTCGACGTATCGGTAATCGACGTTGAGCGACTCTTTGTCCTTGTACAGCCTATTTGCCTCGCTCTGCTGCTCGAATTTGGCCAACTGCATTTGGGGACAGTTCTCCTCCTCGTAGGCATTCATGTACTCCTTTCCCATCACAAATACCTCAAACCTCTTGGTCACTGCTGGATCCAGCGCGCTGGTCTTAGCCAGCGGTGACATCACCGTCGGATGGTGGTACAAGACTGTCGGCAGCAGCGAGTTGCAGTGACGCTGCTCGATTAAAACCGAAGAGAGCTTGTTCAGGATTTGCTGCGGTGATAAATTGCGAGGCAACTTCAGCTCCGGCGGTACCACATTATACAACGCCTCAGTATCGTTCAAGTCGATCTTCGTCATATCGACGCCTAGTTCCTGCGACAAGGTTGGCAAAAACTCCAACCTGCGAAACTTCCAGTTGGCGATCTCCAGTTCTTTAACCAGAGACTCCAGCGTCTCGTTCGAGTGATGCTCATGCAGATCCACGACGATTTTCTTGAAAAGGGACTCCGATAGCTCGATAAGTTGTTCCATCGACAGAAACGTCTGGTAAAACTCCAGCGTCGTGAACTCAGGGTTATGGATCGAGTCTATCCCCTCGTTTCTGAAAACCTTGCCGATCTCGTAGACCTTATCGAACCCGCCAATAATCAACCGCTTGAGCCACAGCTCGGGAGCAACTCTGAGCTCCAAATCCGCGGACTCCTTTGGCAGTGAGTTCGATCTTGTGACGAACGGCTCCGCGGCCGCTCCGTTACTTTGCGACGACAATATGGGAGTCTCGACCTCCACAAACTGCCGCTCGTTAAGCCAACTCCGGATCGAATTGATAATCCTTTGTCTCAGCACCAGCGTCTCGATCGCACCGCGGTTAACCTGATAGTCGACCACCCTATTCTGCTTAACCTTAGCCGCGTCGCTCAGCCGCGGCGGCAGAGGCATCTGAGCGCACGAGAGCACCTGGGGCAGCTCCGTACACTTCAAAGAGACCGTTTTCTGCCGCTGCGAGACTCCCGGATACCCAGAACCCCGGATATAGTCCCCTACTTTCAAGAACCGCAGATCTTCCTCAAACCGCTCGAGCAACGCGCCGTTGACCTTGCTAGCGTTCACAATCAACTGCAACGACCCCGAACTGCGACCATTCCACAGATCGATGAAACAGATCTTTTTCCCAGAAAACCGTATGTTCCTGATCCGCCCATCGACCCGACACACCGTCCCAACCTCATCGCCCGCAATCCCACCGTACCGCTCGTGAAACTGCTCGATACTCACCACCCGATCGCTCGCTAGCGTCGAAACCGACGGATAGTACCTCTCCAATTGCGTCTCGATCACATGATTTCTCTTGCTGAACTCCAGCTTGCCAGCATCGATACTAGAACCACGGTGGCTCCACCGCAACGCCAACGGCCTCCACACGCGACTCATCACCCTGCACCCATCCCAGCCTCATCGCTACCACTGTCCACTACACTCTATATGAACTAACAAGACCTTGTTTGACAAAAACCCACGCACCACCACCTACATTCAAGAGATCTACGCCTTCCAACTCAGTCAAACAGCTGGTTTCCCAGAGCACTCCACGCCATGTACTGAAACAGTGGCGGTTTGGAGCCCCATCAATACGATAACGCAGTAATATTTGATCATCATATGGAATACTACAGCCCGCACCAGATCTTTACTACTGTACAAGACTCGGTGCGGTGGTGCCTTCGAGGGACCACCGAGGGACCGACCAGACACCGCGCCGGCGCGGTGTCTTATATAAACGGCCGCCGGCGTTACCCGCACGGGCATCTGCACTTCACGTTACCCGCCCAGACACCGCGCCGACGCAACTGCCCCGGTTACCCGCCCAGTGCCGCAAGACACCGCGCCGCGGCGCGGTGTCATTTATATATAAAGCGTCATGGTTACCCGAAGACACCGCGCCGCGGCGCGCTTACCCGCCTGCGATCCGACACCGCGCCGCAGCGCGGTGTCATATATTCACATGCTCGTTACCCGCCCACCACCACACCGACACCGCGCTGCGGCGCGGTGTCACTTATATAAAGCGTCCTGCCAACACCTCCCTCCCCCGCTACCCGGCCTGCGGCATTTCCAGATGCCCGGCACCCTCCCGGTGCATGGGTGCCCCCTGACGATCCTGCAACTTCTGCAGCGGTTTCTCCGGCTGGCCAGCTGATACCAGAATGCGAGCTTAAAAGTCGACAACTCAAGGATTGGCTGTGGTGTCCGGTCAAACTGTGTCTCGTTTGTCCGCTGACAAGCTAGATAGTGAGTATATTGTATAGTATACTAGTACAGTATTGTGAGTATATGGCTGGTTGCAACGAGTGGAGTTGGATAAAGTAGACAGTCTCGCCCGAGAAGAGTGGTTGAGTGAGATAGAATAGAGGTAGTTGGGTGAGCGACTGAGCGTATGAGTATGACTGAAGGTTCGCTTTCACGTAGTAGTACGCGATCGACAAATTATTCGACATGTCCTCCGTCGCCTACGTTGAGCGACTCGAATAACTCGCTGATCTTTGAGAGAGACGTGGAGGACGCGGGATTGATGGGCAGTTCGCCCAACGTTGTGTCGAAACACGGGAGTACCGCGAGTCTGTTGTCAAGACAGTATAGTAATGGGGGGTCACGTGACAGTTCATCAGCAACTTTACCACATTCACCTCCGTTGGAGGGCCATTCGCCGGAGCATGTTAGGCCCAGTTTGGACCATCGGCGCACGTTGGAGAACTTTGTGGCGCCGGCGTTGGACGCCGGGTGCTCGATAGTGACCGATGACAACGCGAATTTGGACGAGATGGATATTGTGTATATGAGACGGCCATCGACTATAGGGCTCGATATGGCGCTCGGGAGGACCAAGAGTAACTCCAGTGCGACGATTACGTCGAGTAACAACAATGATAATAATGAAAATGGGTCTCCCGGGTCTCCGTCGATTCCGCCTCTGTCGCTGTCAAGGTCGTATTCAAACTCGCAGCCGGAGAATCCGAGAACGTTGAGATTTTACTCGTATGTGGATATGTTGTCCGATGAGATGGCTCACAACCCGCAGAGCTTGAGGAAACCGCCACTTTCGTACTCTTTCTCGTCGTCGAACCTGAGATCCGGACCGCAGAGACCCGCAGTGACGGCTAATTTTTCCAATCCGTTTATCAAGAGACGGGACTCCAGTGCGGGCGCGGGCACGCTGGCAAGACGTTACTCCAACACGCTGTTGACTAGGTCTCCAACCACTCCGGCCGCTTCGTACCCTCGGCCACAGCAGCCGAGATCTAGAAGCTCGGCGAACGTGTCGGGCGTGAGCGTGAGCAAAGCACAGGGCAAAAGCTTGCCCAGGTCCGGCAAGTCTAACTTCCACATCGACTCGAGCGGCAGCGACGAGCTCTCGACTGATGATGACGAAGAGCCCCATCATTCTTCGCTGCCACCGCCCGCTACACACACCCTGATGGACCCCAGGGTCTCCAGAACCTCTACGCAGAGCACCTTCAACAACGGCAATGGCTCCGGTGGCTCATCTCCGCTGTATGCGACCAGAACTTACTCCAACACAGGAATATCAAACACGCTTGGGGGGCCCTCCATAATAAGAAGACGCGAAAGTGCAGGCATGTTTCCACAGCCCTCCATTAACAACGTTTTGATGTACGATGATACTTTGCAAACTGAGAAAGTTGGCGAAGCTCTCAAAAGAAGGATAAGCGGCAGAAGGGACAGTGTTTCCACTAACAATTAAAAGGTTTTTGTTATTTTCTCTAATAGTCATAGTTCAATTCATTTCATTTCCTCGGAACCCTTTCCTTGTCTTCTTCAAGAACTCTAATTGGTGATTATACTTTCACGTAAATATACAAACATACACAGTTGATCAAACTCTCCTTTACAAATAATCCTTCCGAGCTGCAGTTCTCACAAACCTTCTCAATTGCCATTCGACGTCCGCGTCCTTATTGTCCAACGTGCCCAACCTCAATTCAAACAATCTCATCTCGAACCTGGGACCCACCTCCGCGAGTTCTACTCCCTCTCGGGTCCGTACATAGACGTGTTGCCTGACGCTGATGAAATCTCCCTTGTTCACGAACGTGATCACTCGTGGTGAGTCTTTCTTTGGTCCAGGTGGGAACAGGTGTTTCAATATGCACTCTACCCTCTTACCCAACGTGGTCGTGAAGTTCTCAAAGATGAGATGCGGGTTCACCTCACTCTGATTGCCACGATTCAGTATATCATGCCTCAACACAACGTTATGCAATGTGAAATACGCCGTTGGACCATGTGGGAAATGCGATATGGTCAGTGACGTGGGTACACCTCTATGTTCATGCAATACCACTAGATCGGAAGTCCCAGATTTGACGCACGCCCCCACAAGATTACTCATAATATAGTTACCTCTGTTCAGTCTCACAGCAGTAGGGAAAAGCAGTTTTATTTCTTTGGCAAATTGCGATAATCTAGTGCTGGGATCTCTCGATGTCGTCACGATTATTCTTGGATCAGCTAAACCACTGGTAGCTGCATATTCGTCATCTACTGAATCTGCCGTCACATCTTTCATGGTCTGATCATATCTAAAATCTTTTTGTAACTGCTCATCCTCTGCCAACTCTTTCGGTAGTGGTTTTCCCTGTGCTAACGCATTCTTTATGACATCTCTCTTCTGTTGAAGTTGCGATTCTTGCAATTCTTGAGCCTTTCTATACAAGTACTCTCTTCTTTCCCTTGCCTGCCTCCTTAGCATTGTAGATCAGCGATTATACAGGTCCAGAAACGATTATATAGCACTATTACTGTTCTTTATATCAATAACCATCTCATCGCTAGCTGAAATTTTTCAGTTAAAGCCTTACTTGTAAGCGACGCTTTGTACGGGCGATGAGTTGAATTAGTTATTAGAATTACATTATGACTGTTTGGCTACAAATTTCGTCGTGAATAAGCTCTAACTAGGTCTTCCTCCTTGGAAATCTCCATCCTGGTCTTAATAAAGCTGTTGTTCTTGTTCTTGGGTATGTCTATCGATTCGCGCCTTGTAGTTTTCCTTGTCAGCCCGTATGCGGATGATGGCGTAGAGTGTGTGCCTGCGGCAGCTGCCATTGCTAGCCTCTGCTGGTGGACGTTGTTCGGTAGGAACATGTGGGTGGAGAGCGCGGTGGGCAGGATCGTTTGGGCTGCTGGTGGAGCGTTCGACTCGCCCGTGTATCTTTCTCTGGTCTGCTCTGAGACAATACTGCTGAAACTTCCGCGGGATGATCTCGTTGCCTGGTTGTAGAGGGCTTCCGGCAGCCGCTTGTCTGGCGGCGTTACCGACCCGACGGCGTTGATGTTGCTGGTCCCAAACACTGCTCTCTTGTCGTTGATCTTGACTGCGTGCGTGCCAGTGGAGACTACTCGGTAGGGCGCGGAGGCGGTTCCGTTTGCCGGGGTAATCGCGGGCGCGGCCGCTGCGGTTCTGTTGCTACCGTTGGCTTGCTCATTGAGGAACAGCCCGCTCAACAAGCTTCGTTTGATAGGATCGTTGGACGAAGCCGAGTTCGGAGTCGCGTTGCTCGAAGACTTGGAAGAAGTGTTCTTGGCAAACAGCAGTTTATCCCATTGTTTTCTATAGTATTGATCCTCTTCGTCGTCGTCGTGGTCGTACGCCTCGTCGTCTTCGTCGTAGAAGGGAGAGTCCTCGTCGTCCCAATCTGAGTCCTCTTCGTCCTCCTCCTCGCTGCTGAAAAACAAGCTGTTGCGTCTAGTCGACGGCGCCGCAGTCTCGCTAGTCTTTGGTTTCCCAAACAGTGACTCCTGTCTGGAAGGCAGTGCTTTCCGGGACGCCAGCGTGGAAGTGCTATTTCGATCTGTTTCGGGCGGCGGAGTCGCCTCGATATAGAACGTATTCCTTGCTCTTTCGCCAGGCCGTTTCCCATCCTCTTTAGCCTTGCGTGACGTAATCACCGTGCTGGGATCGAACCCGCGCACTATGACCTGAGGCTCCTCCTTCTTACTGCTGTGATTAACACTGCGCTGAATGTGACTCAACGCACTGGTAGACTTATGCTGCTTGACGTTTGCAAACAGCGAGTCCTTCCCGCCCAGGCTGGGCTTCGAACTCGTCCCGCTCGTCTCTCTTTTCGCCAACGGCTCCATTCGCGGAACTGCCGGCTTCACGCCGCCCGATGGAGATCGCAGACCCGGCGTCGAGCCCTCGCTCGTCGCCGGGCTCTGCTGCTGCCCCAACGGTCGCCTATTCGCGATCGGATTCAACACATAGTAAAGATTTTTCAACCCGTCTCGTTTCTTCGACTTATTAATATCATTATCCTTCAACAACGCCTTGTTCACTATTCTCCAGCTAAGATTGTGCAATCTCTCGCCCTGCTCGATCGATTTGCTGCATTTAATCAACGAAGTGTACAGATCCAATGAATCAAAAAGATGCAATCGTCCCGGAGTAAACAAATTCGGTGTAACTTTTAAAAACTTTTCACAATCTTCCTCTCTACCTCGTCTATTCATCAAATTATCTTCTTCCCTGTGGCCCTCAGACATGCTATACGCTTATTCAAAAACTTCTTTCTCTCTTAGATTTTGTCCTCAATGGATCATCGAAATCTCACTTTACTACCTAAAACACAAATTAAAGCATTTCAATGTAATTAAACTACTTAAAGACTCCGGAAAAGTCCCCTTCAACGCTATTATATCTTGCTCCTTGTAATATATCAAAACCTGATGATGCTGCTGCTATGCTACGTTTAGAGTTGCTAGCTTGAAATTTTTAGGTCACAGACACCTGATGAAAAAGGAAGGAACAGTTCAAGATCAAAGCCCGTTCTCGGTGACCTTTGCAGGCCCGCAGCTCCTGGAAGCCGGTTGTGACCGCAGATCGATGCGATGGGCCCGGAGAAGGGGCTACCGGAAGGTTGCTGAGTCATGTTAAGAGTATATGAATAGATGAGAATATATGGGGAGGTTCTTTACTCCTCGAGCAGTTGCTGCTGCTCGATTTCGTCAGTGTCGCCGACCTTTTTCTGGGTCTTGGCACGGGCCTTGTTTGCGGCACTTTGCGCCTTGGAGGCCACGTTTTGAGAGGCTCTCACAACATCGTCGGCACTGCTCCAGAACTTGGCAGAGGTCTCGTCGGACCACACGTCGAGGGTCTTCTTTGCAGATTCGTAGTTCTTGACGGCCTCGTTGTAGGCCTTTTGTGCTTCGTCGGCAGCCTCGTTGGTCTTGTCCTTGCTGGCGTTCCACCACTTGCTGCTCTTGCTCTCCACGGTCTTCTTGGCCTCCTGCAGCTTGTTCCAGGCATCGTCAACGGCTTTGGATGCTTCCTCACGTGACATGGTCGTAGCCTTGTGATAGGCTCTTCTGGTTTCGTCCAGTTCGTCCTTGGCGAACTGAGCAGCGCTTTCACCCCAACCTGCTAGTCCCTGGGCGACCCTCTGGTCCACCTGTTCTTCCGATTCGGGCGACTTGTGGGGTTTGAACCAACCTTCCTGCTTGAACTTTTTCAACTCATCCAACCGCTTTTGCGCCTCGCTTGGACCGATCTGTTTGTTTCTCAACTGGTCCTCGATCTCTTCCTCGCTAAAGAACTGCGCGTTCTCGCCGAATCCGGCAAGAGTCCTGTTGTTGGCGACACGGTCCACGTCAATGGTTTTTTCGTCTCCCGGAGGAGAGCCGCCCTTCAACCATCTAAAGAACCCGCCCTCCTTTCTGATCTTCTCGTCCTGCTCGTCGAGCTTGTTGGAGATCTCATTAAAGTTATCCTTGGCGTACCTGGCATATTCATCGGACGCACGTTGGAGCTCGCGCTTCTTTTCCTGTACGATCTTCTTGTAGTCGTCCAGCTGCTCCTTCAGCACAGAATCCCCCGCGTCAAAGAGTCCCTTCTTCGACTCGTTAAACCTCTCCAACAGCGTGTTGTACTCCTTGTTAACTCTGTCATACTCTCCGATCGCAATCGCCTTTGCTCTCTCCGCCTCTTTGAACCCGTAATTAAATATCGACTTTGTCTTGCCCTTGGCGTCCTCGGCGACCTCCTCGCCCTTCTGCTTTGCGGTTCCAACGGCAGACTGTGGCTTCTGGGCCACTCCCAGCAGAGCTTCTTTGAAGCTCTGCGAATCTTCGGAAACCCCTTCCTTAATCCGATTCCATCCTTTTGTCAACTCATGCGAGGTATCTTCCACAATCTCTTCCGCATGACGTTTCTGCCTATTCAACTCCTCCGCCAGGCTCTTCTGCACATCATTAACCATCTCACTCGCCTTCACGTGACCTACTTCCTTTTTCTCCTTCACCCATTTGGCACCCTCGTCCCTGGTTTCCTTCAGATCTCTCACCATCTGCGGCTGCTCATGCAGCGTAGCAGCCTGCCGGACCGACCCGGCCGGATGTAACGCCTGTTTCTGTCTCTCGTTCTGCTGCTGGTACTCATAAATCATGTAACCTGCCGCCGCAGCAGCGGCACCTCCAATTATCAGTCTTGATGACATCTCTTTAGCAATTTAACTTCCTTACAGAACTTCTCCTCTCCAGAAAGATTCCTTCCAAAGTCCGCCAACGTCCCCTTTATATACGTCCTCCAACAGCCGCTATACCAGAAACCCAATCACCCAGAGTCCCCTAATTTCCCAACTCCGCAGTTCCCTTTTTTTGCTGTCCGAGCAAAAATCAAAGCGAGAATCGACTATATAAAGGAGATGAAAAAGACCAGACTTGACCTCTTGGAGGGCTTACTTGTCATCGACTTGCTTCGACTTCTCAGTGAATGGTACAATTGCTAGATTCGTCCCCGATTGTATCTGAATCTTCGTAGTGTTTACGCTTCTTGCCCTTGTTCTTTGTTCTTGCTTCGTTTTCCATTATCTCGTCAAAGTCCGGGACAAAACTGCTGAGGACATGCTCTTCGGTCTCTACGCAGTCGTCGATGCGGCTGCAGACGCCGTTTTCCTCTGTGGCGATCTGCTGTGTGACGCTGGGATCGGCTAGTAGTGTTTGCTTGAGTTTTGTGACGGTCTCTGGGGCCAGAGTTTCTGGGAATACGACTTGGAACTGGATGTAGAGATTACCGTGACCTGCAGGGTTGCTTTTATCGTCGTATTTGGGCATTCCCATGTTTTCTATGCTCTTGAAATGGTTGGGTTTGATCAGTTCGCCCGAAAGAATGGCTACTTTGAGCAGTTTGCCGCTCGGATGGCCCTCGATGTAGATGTCGCCGCCGCAGAGACTCGTTACGAGCGGGATCTTGAAGTTTCGTAGCACGAGGTCGCGTCCGCCTCGGTTTACTCTTTGGAAGTTGGGATCTCGTACTTGGCTGATGGTGATGATGACGTCTCCCGGTATCACGGTTTCGTTGCCGAAATTGGTCTTGATCACTTCGTCGGCTTCGCCGGGGAGAATGATCTTTTGGCCGTGGCACATGCCCGGTTTCACCGTCACGTCGAAGATTTTGCGCTCTTTGATGCAGCCGTCGCCCTCGCACTCGCTGCAGATGTCGCTGTTCTTCATGTAGCTGCCGGTGCCGCCGCAACCGGGACACGTTTGCGTCCAAGTTTGCACCATGGGGCCCATCTTACGCGTCTGCGACCGCTGGCCTTGTCCGCGACAGGATTTACACGTTCTCTGCCGCAGTCCGCCGTGACCTTGGCATTTTTGACAAAGTCGCCTCCTGTTGAGACCCAGTTTCGTCGTCTTACCATCGTACAGCTCCGACAGCGTACATTTCAAATCGTGTCTGATATCGGGACCGCGTCCCATAGACGGAGCAGACCTCTTGTTGCCAAAAGAATGCCCCGTCCCGTCAAAGAACTGCGCAAACAGATCCCCAGCCGACATCCCCATCGGCGATCCACCAAAAAACGACGAAAACATAGGATTTTTCTGTTGCTTCATCTCGTAAATAGCTGCCTCGTCCACTGTACCATGCTCATCATACAACGCTCGTTTCCTTTCATCACTAAGAATCTCATACGCTTCACAAACTTCCAAAAACTTTGATTTCGATTCTTCAGAATGGTTGTTCTTATCTGGATGATGCTTTAAGGCAAGAAGCCGATACGCCTTGCGGATTTCACCGTTACTTGCATCCGGCGACACTTTTAAAATATCGTACAGCCTAGTATCCTTGACCATCGGTAACAAATACTCTAATATCTATCCTGCTGTCTGGTTGTCTTATGTAACTAACAAGTTTCGCGATTCTGCTGGTCCTGAAGAGCCATTCACAGCTCTCTCGTACATCAAAACACTATAGCAGTCTAAACTGCACTATATGTCGTGTAAATCTGCTTTACAGCCCACACAGATGGCTTCAAGTGGCTAGAAGTGCTGAACCTATCGGTCTTATATAGCTCATCGCAGCGTAGTGTGTCGCGTCAAGGCTTTTTTCCATACTATTCTATAGGTTTCGCCAAAATGAAGCTTATCATGAGAAGCTTGTAAGAGCTAGATGGCCAGATAGAAGCTCAAGGTTGGTTGGTAGCTGGTTAGGATGGCTAGGAGTGAATTGCTGCACTTGGGGTCGCCGATTATCCCGACTCACTATGAGATAAAGCTGGATATAGACCCTGTGAAGGTCAATTTCAAGGGTAACGAGACGATAACTTTCAAGAAAAGTGGGAATAGTGATGCTAGGGTTCTCGAACGGTTTAGCTTGCACTGCAAGGATGTGGTGATTCTGTGGGCTGGTTTTGATGGGGGAAATCGGGTCTCGGTTGAGTATGATAAGGCGGGAGAAATGGCAACGTTTATACTGGAAGAACCTGTTAGTATTGTGGAATCTGAATTACTGCGTTTCAAGCTTCAATACGTTGGGAAGGTTAGAACTGTCGGCACTCGTCAAGATGAGACAAGGGGAGTGTTTAAGACAAATTTTATGAACCAGGGTACGGGCTCCGCTGATAACTTTATTATTGCTACGCATTGCCAGCCGTCGTTTGCTAGATCAGTGTTTCCTTGTGTTGACGAGCCGTCTGTAAAGACGACTTTCCAGCTTGAGATAAGGACGCTGAGTAAGTTCAAGGTTATCTCGAATATGGGACAGTTATCTTGCGTTGCTGAGGAAAACGGGTTGCAGAAGACTGTGAGCTTCAAAGCGACGCCTTTGATGACCACATCTGTTTTTGGCTTTGCCATTGGAGATTTCGAGCATAGCGCCTCGGTAGCAGTTCTACCGCGTTCGTCTAGAAAATTACCTATTGGGATCTACGCACCAATGAATGTCAATGATGGTTCCTACTGCTTAGATATTGTCCAGAAGTACCTGCCACTGCTGGAGGAATATACCAATGCCGATTATGCGCTTGATAAGCTGGACTTTGTCCTGCTGCCGTTCCTTACCGACATGGCTATGGAGAATTTTGGTATGATTACTGTCCAAATGGATCATCTGTTGTTGCCGGCATCTTTGTTGGCTGACCAAAACACTAGAATGCAGGTCGAGCAACTTGTGGTTCACGAGCTGGTACATCAGTGGATGGGTAATTACATTTCTTTTGAATCGTGGGAGTTCCTATGGTTCAACGAAGCTTTTGCCACTTGGTGTGCGTGCAGCTTACTTGAATCCAATGGCGATCTTAAGGACTACTGGATTTCAGACGACTATTTGCTCAACCAGGTTGAAAAAGCACTGCGCGTGGATGCTGAATTTGGAACTCCCAGTATCGCAAAGATCTCTAAGGAGGCTTCCGTTAATAAACCTTCCCAGACGCATGATTTATTCGATCCACACTCTTACATGAAAGGAATCACTATTTTAAGATCCCTTGAACTTTGTATCGGAGAGAAGCTTTTCAGATCTGCTTTGGGAAGATTGTTTCGGGACCAAAGATTTCACGAAAAGTCTGTCAAGCCTATAGATATCTTTGTTGCTATGGGTACCATTTTAAAGTCAGAGAATGTTGCTCATTTCTTCACGTCTTTGACGCAGACTCCCGGTCTCCCTGTTGTAAGTGTACAAGTGACCAGGAAGGACAATGAAGTTGTGACCCAGTTGGTACAACATAGATTACTGACTTCAAAACCTCCCGACCTAGAGGATGTACCGTATCATATCCCACTTTTCATTCAGTTGCCAGATGGTCAGCTAGATAAGAAACATGTTTTGATGACAGATCGAACGGCAACATTGGATTATCCTATAGTTGTTTGCAACCATCTATCCCAAGGCTACTACCGGGTGTCATACGAATCTGCCGATTGCTATGAAGAAATGATTAGGCAGATTGCAGCAGGAAAGTTGTCTCCGATCGATCTTTTGAAAATCTTCAGGGATTTGTCATTCTTTATCGATAATTCCGCTAAAGAAATTCACTTTGTGGGACTATTTCTCTTGTTGAAGCATCTTGCGTCTAATGGAATGGATTTGGTGAAATTCCCACAATACTGGCCTGCGTTGGGTGAAGGATTGCAGATTTTACAAAACGTCAAGCTAAAGGGACTTAAATATGCCGCCATTGAGGGTCAAATTTTGGATTTCCGAGCGGATGTTCTCAAACCATTAGCGAACAAGATTAATCGAACTAAATCCAAAGCCTGTGAACCTCATCAAAGTCAGGTACTGTCCATATTACAGCAATTGAAAAAGGCCTAAAAACTGTACATAGTTAGCATAGGAGCTTGGAAGTTGATAAAGCGGTCTACTTCATAACCGACTAGCAGTTCATTCGCAAAGATGTAAACCTTCTATCTAAGCTCAGAAGGGATGACGTCGTCGAGTTCATGGACCGAATACTGATCAATCTTTTGTCAAATATTTCATTGTTAGGTCTGAACAATGAAAATCGCAACTCTATTCGCTGAGCTATGACAAGAGAGAGATATTCCGCCCACAAGTGATGAATAGCCCTCACTTCCGGCGGATAGGATCGCCGCCTAATGTTTCGTACTGCAGCCGGACAGGTGTTGGACCGCTTTATCGTAGACTTTGCCAGTTTCCTGATCTTTGGCCCTCTGGTTCGCGGTTTTGATGCCAAATCATTCATATATGTCTTGATTGGAACTTCTGTAGCGATCTTTACTCCAGGACAGCGGCGAATCATGCTTCTAGGTCGATAAATGATGACATTCTTAGAAGAGATCACATCATTAGGGTGGAACGATCGCAAATCCGCGTAAGCGAGAGTCGCTTCTAGCTCCGCTTTGCTTCTTAAATGTCTACTTCTTGTGCTATGCCGCCTCGAGCGTCTTCCGAAGAAGCCTCTGTGAAATAAAAACCTACCCTTCCGAGCCTGCTTCTTCAGCTCCTGTTTGCTAGTAAAGTCTGTTCTTCTCACACTCGAATGCCTAGCCAGTCCTGCGACAGGTTCAGCCTGCTGTATGCACTCGCTGGACTGCCGATACTGATCCCAATGAATAAACTCGCCAAGAAGGCTCTCCTGTGATTTGCGCATTTCCTCGGTTGCAGCGAAAGTATTTGGTACCAGTACCGTTTCGCAGATCTTGGGACTCGTTGGAGGGCTCGTCAACTTGTTGATCACAGGCGTAAGCACTAACTCATTCAACTCCTGTGGTAAACTGCACGGTAAAGACCTCGATTGCGAGGAAGAATGAGCTGCACTCGAGCTGCTCATTGTTGGCCTATGTGGCAAATCTGAACTCAAGTCCCATATCCTAATCATGTCACCCATCGTCACTGTCCCTCAGCGTCCACTCTAGCCTACAGGCACTGTTAGACTTGAGGCATCCATTAAGCATTCCTCCAATACGGTAATTCAACTATTCTGAGACCCACTAACGCTAGACTTTTGGCTCAAACTGCATCTGGCCACCTTTTTGACCAGCCATCTCAATTTCCCTACCACTATGTTCTTAGCAGATATCTGCCGTCGCAGAAACAATAGCAGAGCACCGTTGGGAGGCTTGCAATGCTTCCAAATGAGGCAGCAAGATGATCAACTGAGGACCCAAGTTTTCTCGAACTCAATTGTTCCATTATGTCAGTTTGTGCTGGTCTTGCATGCAAGTGCTCAAATCGAACCGCACAAAAGCGCGAGACAACTAATTCCCTACTTGGGAGGGCACTCTACGGAACCTACGAACCCATTGAGCTCACGGAACTGGTCAATTGCTGCCTTCTAGCGGTGAACCTGGCCAGTCTTAATTGGCGATGAGGTTAGATGAATGCCGTACAAGACGATATCAAGATCAGCTGCTCGGTGGCGGTGAATAAGAAGGATCGGTCTGTTTACTTGAATCAAGACCAGTTAAGAGCGAGTTGGTAAGCCTTGATCGCTAGTTTCGATTGCTTGTAGAGTGGATTGCGTTACCACGATGGAGAAAATCAGAGAAAAGTTGAGTAACTTGAAGTTGGAGGCTGAATCGTGGCAGGAAAAGTACGAGGAGTTGAAAGAGCAGTACAAGCAATTGGAACAGGATAATGTGGAGAAGGAGAACCAGATCAAGTCGTTGACGACCAAGAACCAGCAGCTGGAGGAAGAAGTGGAGAAATTGGAGACGAGTTTGGCCGATTCGAAACAGATGGCGGAGGATTCGCACCATTTGAGGTCCAACAACGAAAACTTCACCAAGAAGAACCAGCAGCTCGAGGAAGAGCTCGAGGAGAGTGACGCTAAGTTGAAGGAGACCACAGAGAAGTTGAGAGAGACCGATTTGAAGGCCGAGCAACTGGAAAGGAAAGTGGTCGCTTTGGAAGAAGAGAGAGACGAATGGGAGAAGAAGCACGAAGAGCTCTCTGTCAAGTACGACGAGGCCAAGAAGGAGTTGGACGAGATCGCTGCTTCCCTGGAAAATTTATAGGGGAGCCCATCAAGCGAGGCCCCCGTGCGGTTTCAGTGTTACTCTTGGTGTCATTGATTGTGGTGCTCGCCACCGTCTTGCTCCATGCAGTTGAACCCAGCTGACCTATCCTATGATATGATATCCTTATATATTACACATACCTTGAAGAGTGATGGCGTCGTCGATTGCGACCTCTGGACTATGAGGGTCAGGACTGGGCGTCGATGAGCAGGAACTAAGCGGTTCAAGTGAAGATATATAGGCCTTTTATCGGTTGGTGGACTCTCTACTGGCATTGTACCATCTCTGAGGCGATGGAGTTCCGATCTAGGAGGACTGCATCTATTGGTGATGTTCCGGTTGCTACCAATACGGTTCATCATCATCACCATCATCACTATCTACTATGCGAATCTGGTTCGACAGCGAGCCGACGACGGCCATTGACATCGAGTAACAGCTGCAATTCGCTCGAGACATCCGTGGTGGATTTGCGGAGCGGTGGTGGGAATCAGAATGCGAAACGACAGACGAGTCCGCCATTATCGCAGGCTTATGCGTCGATTAAGACGCTTTCTTTGAGCAAACTAACCGCCAAGCAACACTTGCTTATGGCTATTTGCAGGGATGTTTCTCTGCTACCACCTCTGGTGTACATCTTCACCTCGCTGCAGCAGGCGTGGAAGATATCCTTCCGGGCGAAATTGAAGCTTTATGAACCACAATCGCTGAAGGATACGGTAAAAAACCTGTTAGAGAGTTGCATTACGAATACGACAGTATCACAGGCCCGAGATCAGACCCCGAACGGGAGCAGCTTGTTACTTTCGACACTGACCACCGCAAGAGCCTCTGAATACTTGCTTTGTGCACTGTGGTGCGTCGTCTCACTGTATCTGACGTATTCCATACTCGATTCGCTGATGGTGCGATGGATTGTCAAATACTCGACGCTTGCGGCCATTCTGCGAATGTTTTCGATGTCTCTGATTATCATCACAACAGAGCTCCTGCTGCTGGCCTCGCTATCGCCGGATGGTGACTATTACCTGCATACATGGATCCTACTGAGCTGCATCATGACTACTGCATACATCTGGCAAAGCTATCTCACTTCCAACCTCAATTACGTGAGTCAAGACGACTACGACCCCGAGGACGACGAGGATTGTAATTTAAAGAAAACCCCCAACCCCAGCTTCGAAGATATCCCATCTTCAAACAACTCTTCAACTTCCCTAGCCTCCTCATGCTCGTTACCAAGACGCAGAAACAAAAGAAAACTGCGCAAGGGCTTCAGATTCACAAAGAAAAGAACCATCGACCTTTACAATATCATAGTATTCTGTGTGGTTCCCGTCGGGCTAGCCAGTTTCATCACAATGATTGGATTACTACGGAATTTGGTCATTCAAAGACTCGACGTCGAACAACTGGGTCGTATGCTACAATCAACATCCTACATCCTCGACTGATGCATTTACAAGACAAAGTTCGCTACGCAACTGGCTATCTAATCAAGCTGAGTTCCAACCCAGAGGGCTCAATCAATTCGCTTTCAATCACTTATTTAATGTACAATTAACGAGATATCTCACTTCTTATATACTTGGATGTTCGTCATTTTGCACGGGAGTAGCTAGATGGGTATACCTGGTCAAGATGATCAGTTCAGCGATATGAAGACTGCTTTAATGGCTTCAGATCTGGACGAGACCACTTTTTAGAGCTAATTGCGATGGTTGTGCATATTCTGGGCAAGGGATTTAAGGGTAAGGAGGTTATTAAGATAGCACTTGCTTCAAAGTTTTATGGTATTGGAGAAAAAACTGCTGAAAGAGTCTGTTCAAAGCTTGGATTTTACCCATGGATGAGAATGCATCAATTGACTGAAGCTCAGATTATGAGTATTACGAGTGAACTCTCGACTATGACTATTGAAGGCGACGCCAGAGCCGTTGTTAAGGAAAATATTGCGCTGAAAAGGCGAATTGGATGTTACGAAGGTATGAGACACGCAATGAACCTGCCAGTGAGAGGCCAGCGGACGAGAAATAATGCTAAAACGGCGAGAAAATTAAACAAAGTCGATAGAAGAGGCTATCATGTGATGTCAGCGGCCGCCTCACCGCTTGGTATATGGAAAAGAGCGTTTCATTTGGAATGATAACGATGTAATCCCGTATTCGCATTAAAGTACTCGTGTCTATATAAGAACCCGCAAATCTATCAAATCTCATAATCGCTCGAGAACGAGTCCCAATCTTTTATCTCCATCAGGTGACGCATGGTCGGTCGCCCATGGGGACAGTTCCACGGTTTATCGAGCTGACTTAAGTGGCGAACAACCTTAGTCATTGTAGCTTTCGCTAGTGGTTTACCGATCATAATGCTACTTCTGCAAGCTCTCATGGCAAACATGGAACGAATCTTGGAGCAGCGTATATCGTCGCGGTGTAAACCAGAGTTCTCTTTTATAAGATACACCAGTTCATAAAAATCATCCACGTTGAAGAGAGTCCTTTTAGAGACTGGTAAACTGGTTAGCTCTATCTTACATCCTTGAGTCTCCTGCTCGTTGACAATCAACTTAAACCCATTCTTTTCAAAAATGTCCAAGTGTTCCATAACTAGCAGCTCATCGATAACACTAAGTTCAACTGGAAGCGGAGCAATCAGTTTTTGAGATTTGAAGGTAGTTGATTTTTGCAACATCTCGAAATTGTATTTTTCGTCACTTGCATGTTGATCTATTATGAACAAATCATATTTGCCTTGAGCATGTCGCACTACTATAATGAATCCCAAATTGAATTGGCCAACAACCTCCATTTCCTCAAAATCACTTTTCTTTACTGTTAAGGTCAGGTATCTTTCACCCTCATCAAAGTTTTCTAAATCTTCATTTCTCTTGAAAGAATTGACATGCTTTCCGCTTTGCTGCCGCCATGATTCCGTCATACTGTGAACCATTCTAAAAGAGGTATCGATATTTTGCTTAATAACCAAGCCATCGCTTTCAAAACGTCTGGAATCACGGCGATCAGATAAGGAACGATAAGCGGGACGAGGTACATTATGGGCCACTTGCCAGGGCATGTCAGAGCGCATATTTACTTCTTGGGGTCCCATGCTAGCGTAAAATGAATCATCTTCTAGATCTTCCTCACTTTCGTCACCTCTCATTTCAGACTTTGCATGATCATCACAACATGGTTTTGTTGGTGACGATGTTGCGTCGCAAATGAAGGCAAGTCCTTCACTCTTTGAATATTTTGCTTGGTAATCCAATTTTTTCCCGTCTATTTCCACAACGATTGACTCGGTCTTATCTAATGATCTAGCGTCTCTGCCAATTGATGGACTGTCCTCTTGAGATGATTTCTTATATCGCTCCAACGTGTCCTTCAGACTCTGTGACTTCGGGATTTTGGTAATGTCCTCAGATGCGTCCTCAGACAATTCAGGAGCGAGTCCATCTTTGATAAGATCATTAGACGCATCATTAAGGCATGAATCTGACTGTTGAACCTCTCTGGTCTTCTCAAACTCGCTTGTTATATTCGATTTCGATGCAGCGGGAGAGGAGCTGGCGTCTGATACTGAAGGCGTAGAAACTAAAGGTCTTTCAGACGGCTTGGCATATTTCTTAGCCGTGGGAGTACTGCTAGTTCCGGGCTCTTCCTTTGCAGACGCAGATAATGTACTTTGAAAGCTTTCGTCATCACTAGAATCGTCTTTACAATAATGGCTCTCTAACACCTGAGAAGCTAATCTTGGTTTCTTGATTTTTGGGTAATCCGGCTGTGATAAACAGGACTGCGATAAATCAGACTTCGGCAGTACAAGCTCTTGACTATCATAATAGTTGATCAAATTTTCCCTAAAAACCTCGATAATGTATCGCTCATTGTGCAACATGATTGTTCGTTTATCCGGGGTCACATTTACATCCAGAAGCTGTGGAGATAAGCTTAAATCAAGAAAGACCGTTGGAAACTGAACGTTGTTAAAAGTATGGTATACTTCATTGCAGCATTGTAGAAGCGCGGGATATTCAACCGGTCGTTTATTCACCGATATGAACTGTCGGTCTTTAGCGCTTCTTCCACACCCAAAGGAACTCTTTGATATGTATCCGCGTACCTTTATTAGGTAATCCAGATCACGATAAGCTGCCATATCGATCTTATACTTGTTCATCATTTTCTTATATGGGTTCAGGTCAAGTTCCAGCTCAATCGGAGCGAGTCCCCTCATGCTTGAAGAGCCAAAAATGCTCAATATCTTTTTTGGCATATCCTGACATCGCGCTGTGCTCAGAATTAGTCTCTTTCGTTGGTTTGATGTAACGTTCCACACCGAGAATTGAACAGTATCCTGCACGAGAGCATAAACTTGCAACAGTGACAAGCACTTACTGAACTGTCTCTTGTGGCTTTTCTCCAGTTCTTTCCTCCTAACAGGTAAGTTATAAAACAAGTCAGAAATGCAAACAGTAGTTCCTTTATTGCGTGAAACCGTGGTCTTGGAAGTCAGAACCCCATTTGCATCGTATTCGAGCCTGTCAGCTCGTGGAGGCTTCGTAGTGGTAACCACACTCATCCTTGCAACAGAGCAAATCGATGACAGGGCTTCACCCCGAAATCCAAGTGTCGTTACCGAGGATACATCCTGAAAGGATCTTATTTTGGACGTAAAATGCTTCAACGCTAAAGATTCGAAATTTTCCGAGCTGATACCTTCACCATCATCGCTACATTCAACGGATTCCATACCATAGTTCTTGAACACCAACTCAATCTTGTGAGCACCCGCATCAATACTATTATCGACAAGCTCCTTCACACAGGTTATAAGGTCCACAATGACCTGACTCGACGTGATCCTATGAATATCATCACCAGCAATGGCTGAGATCCTGGTCATAATCCACTTTTCCAGCCATCAATCGGCCTACTCGTGCTGTATTTTCAGTTTAAGTAGCTTAGTCTCTGCAATATAAGGTTGCCCGACAGCGATGCCCTGCTTGAACAGAACAGCTAAGAACAACCAAGTGAAGGTAGCTGCTCGTCTGATGATTTGATCTAGTCGATGAACATTTGGGTTGAAAAATGGATGAAAATATATCTGAAATGCTTCATTAATTCCATTCTGTACCACCGCAATGTGTATCCAGCTGCGTCTTTCGATATTACGACCTATCAAGCGTTTAATCTACCGCAATTTACTCCGATGAATAGGCATCCAGAGGTCCAGGATTACATTGAAGAGCTTGTGTTGGATGTTTTGAGTAAGCTAGTTCACATCTATGGATTATCTGTGTGCGTGGTGACCAAAGAGGATGACATATGTATCGAGAGGTACGTGCTGAGCTTTGATGAGTTCAGACATGTTGATGATGTTGGTACGCTTACAGAGTCAGAGGTTTTTGATGAGTTCAGGTCTAGTTTTAACAGTCTCACGGCTCATTTGGAGAAATTGGATCCGATCAGAGATGATACCGTAGTCTTCGAGGTCATCATTAATACGATGGAACTGGAATTGGGCCATTTGCCTCAAGGGAGAGAGAGACTGAAGAGCAAAGAAGATAAGCTGGAGTTTGAAAGAGAGACTAATTGGACTAAGTGTGATGAGGATGAGGGTCTTCCCGAGAACATTGGAGTAATTAAACCGAAGATTAAAATGTCATCTTTAGTGGGATGTGATGTGGGCCCTTTGATAATTCGCAACCACTGCGAGAAATTGCTAGTCTCAGATAGCAGTCTAAACAATGTGTACATTGCCAGCCAGGGCAGCAATGTTCTAGGATCTCTGTGACAGGCTAAGAAATGAATAAAATTATGTCTCAAAGAATAAATAATACGTAATATATTTTATCCACTTTCCAAGTGGTGCAATGTCAGTTTGATTTTGAAGTGCAATGCTATAGCGATGCTGTGGTGATCACCCCAGCTTCATCAGGCTTTTGAGATTTTCGTAACATAGATAACTGATGGAAACCGCAGGGCAGACCTTTGCGAGGTTCGGTACCAGCCCTTTAAAAAGGCCGGGATAGCCCTCCCGTTGGATTGTCTTCATTAAGACATCTCTGAAGCCAGTGTAAGTTGCTGGATGCGCAAAAGTGCCTTGGGCTTGCAATCTAGTCCTGAGTAAATTTATTGGATACACTACAGTGGCTCCAACGGTACCGCTAAAGGCGCCCATCGGTAGGACGACCAGATTGCTCAGGGAAACTTCAGATTCTGGGATTGACAGCTGTTTGGCCTTTCTAGCTATGTACCATTTTTTCAGAGCAGAAAATGTTCCAAGATCCAATGCAGCGTAAGGAAATATCCCCACGACACCAACGGTCACCCCTCTGTAAAATAGCTTCAGCCCTCCGGTATGGTACATATCTTTTGCGGTCTGTAGGAGCAGTTTGTTGCCTCTTACCTGGTTATCGAGCGGTGCGCATTGGATCCTAAATTTCAAAGTGTCAATAGGATAAACTGAAAATTGCGCAACAACTCCGGCCATACCACCAGCAATGTAAGTGGAAAACTTGGAGAGTTCACTTGTTTCTCGACAGCCCTCAAGTTTCGTCATCAGTTTCTTTGTCAACTCGAATGATCCAAATTTCATGGAGCTTTCCGGAAACACCTTTATCACATTAAGCCCGTTCCCAACGTAAAATGCTCTGAGACCGCCCTGTCTATAAAGTGTGGTTATTGCCTTGACGAGTGGTGACCTTATCTTGGCCAAATTTGCGTTTGGATTCTTAGCCAGAAGAGATTCCTTAGAATTGAGCAAAGTCGACGATAAATCTGTCCTTGCAATGAGAAAGACCTTCAGCCGATCTAGCGGTGCGGTACAAGTACGCGATGTCACTCCAGAGACCCCTCCTGCTATGAAGTAACCGAACCCATTGATAAAATCGTTGATCAACGTCATGTCACCTTCCGAGGACAGATCCACATCGGCGTTGAAATAGCAATAGTATGCATAAGCCGTATGCAGCCTGGAGCCCTCCTTTCTAGGCATCAGAAGAAGGAAATCCCTCCATTGGTCATAGGTGATGTACCGAGGCTTCTCCTCGCCTTTTGGTTTTTTCAAAAATGCCCAGTTCAGGAAAGTGTTGAATCTAGATGCTTTCTTCTCGCCGTCCAGCTTCTCCTCCAATTGAGCGAGCTGTTTAGGTTTTGAACAATTCTTATCCAGTTTCGACAGATATTCCGAAACCTCGGACAATTTCACTTTACCATCATGATCTGAATCTAGCCTTTTAAAACCTTTCTCTATCTGTGATTCTGCCATCGATGCATATTTGCTGAAATCCTCGAGATCTACTATAGAATCCTTATCGCAATCCATCGCATTAAATAGCACCATAATAGCTTCGTTACTATCTCTCAACGGATGCCCATCTTTTTCCAACGCCTTCTGCAGGCTCTGAAGATCTAATTTCCCAGTTCCACTGACATCAAGTTTCCTAAACAGCTGCTCATATCGATCATATCGTTTGTCAGAGTTTTCAGTCGGATCTCTTCGGGAATCATCCATTAGAAACACGGTCCTTCTTGATCACAAACCTCTCGCAGCCCACCAAACACCAGAAATCCACGCCAGAACAAACAACTAGCTCGAGAAGCACCTTTCCAGCTCTAAATCGATGAGTTCTTGTGAGAGTTCTTCCGGAGGTCGCTTTAATAACTATATACGTTTGTCGATGAAAGCATCTCTCTTAAATCTACGGAGCCTCCGCGAGCTTGACGCCTTGCTGCCTCGCCAGGCGTGTGCTGCTCGAGAGCCCTGCATAGCATATCGCCTCTTATCCTCGGTTGCGACCACTTCTTAACAGGAAGGTTCGGGCGCAACTTCCACCTGTCATAGCATTTCGCAGCTCTCTTCGATTTCGTACACTTAGGTCGATGCTAACTCCCGTAAATGCTACAAATCCGTTAAAATTATTTAAATTCGTTGAATCGATACATACCCTTTACTTTTGAGATTTTTGTCTCCGGCGTCAGAGTTTTAAATTGTGTCGTCGGCCGTCAGCGGCCTCAGGACAGCTCTTTCTGGTAATCAAGCACCTTACGGATACTTTCACAGGGTCTACAAGCTAGCATGAGCCAACAGGAACTGACAGGGTGCCGTTAGATCTTGATCAGCCCGCCTATCTTCTTTCATCTTATCATTTTACCACTGGAAAAGTTTTTAATAGGCAGCGAGCAAGGAAAAAGGTTATCTTTAATGCCTATTTGAACAAAAGATAGGCAGCTTTAAAGGTCGAGTAGCAGGTTATTTGTGTCTGGAGCGTCAATCAGCTTTAGTATTTTAACTTAGCGACTAGCTTTTTCAGTTAGATTGGTCTCACCGTGAACTTACCAAGCGAAATGTTGAAAGCTAGTAGGGCAATTGGCAGGACTGATGTTCTTGTTGGTTCAAGATCGACTGCGATTGTCAGTGCCAGGTACTATAGGTGTACTCCTTATTTACAAAACAAGCAGAAACGTTCTAATGATCCAACTTCCGTGGAAGATTTAGCCAGTCGTCCTGACGCTAATGCGACTACGAGAACGGATTACTATGAATACGAGCGTCTGGTAAAGGGTTCAGGGAAGGATTTCAAAGCTACGTGGTTGAATGCGCTGGCGGAACGTAAAGCTCAGTTGGCACAGGGAAAGATCATCGACTCGTACGTTTACAGCCATATCAAGTCGACGGATGTCATTGACAAGACAAGAAAGGATTCTTTTGCTTACATTGTGCTGCCATTCCGAGATGATCCTACGGTGGCTGATTTTTATGTCAATGCTGCGGGTCGCCTGAGAATGGGTCAACTGTTCCAGGACCTGGACTCACTCGCTGGTAAGATTGCGTACCAGCACACAGCTCCGGTGGAGCCAATGATTGTTACCGCATCTGTTGATCGTATATATCTGCTGAAACCGGTGGATAGCATCGCTGATGTCAATATTATCCTTTCCGGTGCGGTGATTTACACAGGGAGATCCTCCATGGAGATCTCTATCACGGCTAGAGCCTTGAAAAGTGACATACCTAAGGAGATCGACGAGAACTCGCTATCTGATGAGGATATCTTCATGACAGCATCTTTTACCTTTGTTGCCAGAAATCCCGAGACACACAAGTCATTAGCTATCAATAGATTATTGCCTTTAAATGAGCAAGAATGGATGGATTTTAAACGTGCAGAGTCGAGAATGGCTGCCAAGAAAATGCGGGCTATAAACATGAACCTGGAGAAGTATCCACCAACCAAAGACGAGTCGGTGCTTGTTCATCAACTTTGGACAGCTTCCAAAAAGCTAGCTAGTTTGAAAGAAAAACCCTCCAATATTGTTTTCATGAAGGATACAAACGTCAAGTCTACAATGTTTATGCAACCGCAGTATAGGAATAGACATTCCTACATGATCTTCGGAGGCTATCTGATGAGACAAACTTTTGAACTCGCCTATTGTTGCGCGGCCTCATTCTCCCACTCCTTGCCTAGATTCGTGTCCCTGGACTCATTGACATTCAACACCCCAGTTCCAGTCGGTTCTGTTTTGCATATGGATGCTACCGTCGTTTACACAGAGCATTTGCATGAGTCGAAAGACAAGTCCAAAGCACAATCTGCAGTAGACGGTTCCGTCGACGATAAGAGTGAATTCCATTTCCAGCCAACTCCAGTTAACGAACTTTCCTTGCGAGGAGATGACTTCTTATCTAAACCAGGTACCTTGATCCAAATTAAAGTCGATACTAAGGTTCAGGAATTGGCTTCAGAAAAGATCCAGAAATCGGGATCTTTCATTTATTCTTTCTTCACTCCTAGAGATGCGGATGAGAACCATGTAGCAAAGCCCGGTTATTGCACGGTCATTCCTGAATCTTACTCGGAAATGATAGAATATGTTGAAGGCAGAAGACGTGCAAAGGATACCGCAATGTATGCGAAGTCACTCAAGTCGAATGCCAAGTAGGTAATCATGTCCATTCAACTTTTCGCTATTTCTTTGCAATATTCTCCATATTCTTGGGATTCTTACTGGTTGATCCATAGCTTGACAGTATTATTAATACCTTAAATGAATTACAATATTTGAAACATCAATATTTAGTGGAATTTATAAATGCAGCGACCCTTTGTCGATGAGGAACAGATTGAATTCGTCCAATAGGCGGTATTTGATCATATTTTCTCCGGGAAATGACCTTCAATCTCCTCCGCCTGTCCTACGTCGACTTTGCTTTGATTTTCGGTTTGAACCAATCTCTTGTTGCTAGGTCGCCTATCAGGCTTGGCACGATGGACCCAGTTATAATTTTGCCCGTCTTTTACCGGAACGAAGTCGGATGAAGAGGAACTTGATGGTGATGTGGCAGATTTATAGTTTGGAGAAGTGTTACTATGCTCATCAAGGATTGGAAGCACATCATTCTCTGGCGTAAATTTGGTTGCAGACCTTGACGCAAGCGAATTGGTTGAATGGGATTTGGAAGGGTCATTGCAAAAGACAGAGTCTCTCATTCCCAACGTGGATTTTCTTGGATCTTTATTGATATTCTCTCCGTCTTTGATCACGGTGTTCAGAAGATCGACCGTCGAGACAGTACTCGTTGATATACAACTGTCCCTCCCTGCTTCACTGTTGCGCAGTGGAGAGCTCAATTTGTACCTCCAGGATTTGCGATTTGCGGGTTCACTATCGATGTAAACCGAAGAGGACCTATTCTGCGGATCAAAGAACTCTGAATCTGGTTTCAGCAAGTTATCGGTACTTCGCGTGCCGTGACGGGGGTCTTCAGAAGCGATGGAGTTGCCTTTCTCATCCACCGTTGAGACATCGGAATCGGAAGACGACGCCTCGTCCAATTTCATGGCATTCAAAGCTGCCAATCTTTTCGCACTGGACGTAGCTGAAGACTGGTCATCTCTGAATGGGTCAAGCGATGTAATTGCTTGTTGATTAGGTCTGTTAGCTGGGTTGTTCACATCGGGACCACTAATATTGGGCCCCTTCTCATTATCTGAGCTCTCTTTCCTATTTTTCCTGCGACGGCAGAACACTAATAGCAGAATAGCTAGCAAGGCTATCATGCCTAAAGGAATTGCAACGCCGCAAGCAATAGCAGTAGTATTGTTGGACTTCTTCTTTAGCGGTGCTGCGCTGGACACGGTTGCACTGGATAGCGCAGTACCTGTCGTAGTCGAGGCAGCAGGCGACGTGGAAGAAGAGGGTAAAGAAGTACTCGAAGAGGAGCTGGATGACGATGTTGGACTGCTAGTGTGGTTGGTATGATTAAACCTGTCATTCATGCCGATTATCTCGAAATCCAGTCCCTGAGTCTGAGATCCTCGAGAAGCTATCAGTTTCATCGCTAAGCGTTCAAAATCATCTGGAACTTGTCCATGCAACGTCATGTTGGAAGAATCGAAATTAATCCAGCCACGAGACTGTGTTGAATTAGTGTAGTTGACAGAAACAGTGGTTTGTGAATAATCTGTAAACTGCGATGGTAAGAAGTTGTATTGAAACCACTCACCTCGCGTAGCATTCAAATTTGACAGTGAAGAAACAGCAAACAACTTATCCGTAGATTCGATCATGAAGTTCAAGTAAATAACATCATCGTAGATGTCGTGAACAGCCACAGAAAAGCTAGTCGAGTTTGATGACGGGTGATCCATTGGCATCGTACCAGATAATGTATCGTTGCTCAAACTAACCCAGGATGGCGCGCCGACCAGCTGAATCGCGCCCAGATCCTTGGTTTTTATTGGCTCCTCATCAAGATAGACGTAGTTCAAGGGAAGCTGGTAACTGAAGTCTCCAGAAGAGGTAACGTTAATGATCATTCTATTCTGGATCGATGTTGTAAGTTCGTGAGCGCCAATTACAAGGTGAAAGGGAACACTGACGCCCGAAAATCCTTTAATATCTGTAGCGGTTAATACAAACCCGTAAGACATTTGCGGCGCGATGTCAGAGTTCACCACCGGGGCAGCTCCACTGAATTCTAAGTTATTTGGATCGAATGTGAGCCAACTTGGTAGAGGAGCATTATTTTCCAAGGACTGACCATAGTAAGCAACGATAGGTTGATCGCTGGTGAATGTGGATCTATCGAAAGTAACGTTGAATACCTCGTTTGGGGTCAATATGAGACCATCCTTGCCATTAGTGGATCCGTAATTTTTCAGCAGCGCTAGAAGATTGAAGTTATCAGCGATCTTGATGCTGGACTGGGAGGTCACCACTAGCTGATAGCTCTTACTAAGGCTCTCACTGTCTGCAGGGTCGGTTCCTTCAAGCGTAATATCGAAGTAAAGTGTCTCAGCTCCATCCTTGAGAACGCTGGAATCAGGTGTACCAGAAAATGTCCTTGCTGAAGAATCGAACGACAGCCATTGAGGAAGGTTTGTCGCACTGTATGAGATTTGAGACCCCCGGCTGACAGAAGATTTGAACGTGTCATTGGAAATTTGAAAGCTGAACGCTTCGTTCACCCTAGCCACTGGCGGATACTGTTCATCCAAAGGATACGCTTCATACGGTTTACCCATTACCACTGTCCAGGTTCCCAGCAAAAAGATCCACGATAAGAATGCGAGCATGGAAACGTTTCGCAATATTGCAATCACAGATTATTCTAATGAACCACTTAAAAGCCTCTTCCTGCCTCTATGCTGCTCTCAACCGAGTTGTAAAGTGAAGTGAAGAACATTAGGTTTAACAACCTCGCCTGAACCTGAGCTCAAAGACTGGCTAACCCATAACTGCCATCTAATGCCATCAAAGATACGCTAGGAATTAACTGAAACGGGAAACCAAATCCTCATCAACCTCGAAATTCTTCAAGTTTCGTGATGTTACAAGCAGTCAAACGCGAAAAGTGGCATATTTCGCGTCAAAGAATGCATCGAGACACGAAATACAGCCAACTTCAACCTCCGTTGGAGCTTCAATCAGCGTTAGCTCTTAGCGAGCTGGTGTCCCAAATGTAGCGTAACGAGTGCCGAGTCCTGCAGTCTTGTTGAGCCGTCGTCCTGTCGTATCACAGCGCAACAATTCTTGGCGCGACACGTAACCGTGCCTTGGTAAAGCTACAGCTCGCGACTCGTAGGACATCGCTGCAGCGCCGGAGACGCCTGCCTCTCTGTATCTGTATGTCAGGACCACCTGGACAACCCTCCAGCTTGAACAAGCGGCGCGTCGGTAGGACACATTGCTGGACAGCGACGCAGTAGCGGACTTGTAGGACCCTCCAGAGCGTCCCAGAGGCCTGGTAGAGGCCTCGAGATGGCGTTGAATCCACTTCTCTTGTCTGTAGTGTTTGGTGTTGTGTATGGGCGTAGAGTTCAACAACGGTTGCCCCTATCAAATTGAAGAACAAGCCTCTAGAACTGAAGATACCAGTAAGAGGTCGATAGACTGAGGTCCCTGGGGTTCAGAAGTCGAGGAGACATGCCGAAACTGGAACAGTTTGAGATTAAAAAGTACTGGCAGATTTTCTCCGGTTTAAAACCGGTTGATAACAAGGTTAATCACGACCAAGTGCTTCCGATCCTTTACAATTCGAAGCTAGACTCGTCTGTTCTTAATCAGATATGGTTTTTGGCGGATATCGATGATGATGACAGTTTGGATTTTGAGGAATTTGTGATTTGTATGAGATTGATCTTTGATATGGTAAACAAGAATATTGACAAAGTTCCTGATGAACTGCCGGATTGGTTGGTTCCAGGGAGTAAAGCAAGCCTGATCAAGGAGAGAAGACAGAGGAAACAGCAGGAAAACGCGGATCTTCCAAAGCGAGAGACCCCGGAAGTGGATTGGTATATGTCACCGGAGGATATCACTCAGTATGAAAAGATGCTGGGGACATGCGAGCGATCCAGAGACGGCACGATAACTTTCCCTTCGTTATCTTGGCTGATCAAATCGAAATTTTTCAACATTGGGCCCAGCGACATGGATAAAGTCTGGAACTTAGTTAATCCGAGGAATTTATCTTCAATCGATAAAGACCCTGCATTTTACTTCATTCACTGTCTGAGACAGTGCAATGACGTGGGAGCCAGAATTCCTTCCGAACTTCCAAGAGCTCTGGCTGACGTATGCAACAAAGAAAGAGTTTCTTACGATTTGAAATCTACTCAGGCAGACGTGAAGAAAACTATGAAAGATAATGAGGCAAAAGTTGACACTGCTCCTCGCAAAGACACATCAAGTCTGAGCGCTTCGATTGATACGATCACCGACGTTGATGCCTTGGAAAAGGAGTTAGCACTGCTGGATGCAGAACTATCCAGAGCCAAAGCAAACTACGCATCTACAGCAGCTCAGAATACGGCAAGACAATTGAGAGAGCAATTTGAAGGATTATTGAAATACAGACAGCATCAAACCTTAGAGCACAGTAAAAAAAGGCACACCTCGATACCAATAAATAGTAGAGCCATCAGGGAAGATTTAGATAACATTGAGGAACAGGTAAGTGCGCTTGAATTGTATCTGAGGAACAAGCAATCGGAGTTGCAGTCATTGGAAAGTGAAATAGCATCGTTCCGTTGAGAGGTTTAACAATAATGTGTACTTTAGTGTTAGATTAATTTACAGATTTTTCTAAAGCTTACATGCGATGATTACATATGTTGCCTATTGGCTGTTCTTGGTTTAGCTCTGATAATATTATCCACTCTTAGCAGAACCTCAGCTGCTTCGGACGCGGAACTCACGACTGCCTTTTTCAGCTTGTAGCTCTCTACAATACCCAAATCTCTCATGTCTGCAATTACACCGTTGGTCAAGTCAAGACCTGATGTAGACATTCCGTTATAAATTGATGACCTCAGCTTCGCTACCAGCTCGCTACTATCGAAACCTGCGTTGTCGGCTAATATGGCTGGCAGCTGTCTCAAGGCACGCGCAAAAGCCTCCACTGCCAAGGCTTTCTTGCCGTCAACATTTTGTGCGGCTGTGTCGACTGCTTTCGACATGAGCATCTCCGCACACCCGCCACCAAGAACTGTTCTGGTCTCTTTGGTCGTTTGAGATAATACAGAAAGGGCATCATGCAAAGACCGTTCGGCCTCGTCCAATACTTGATCTGTGGCTCCTCTCAAGACGATTGTACATGCCTCACCCGCTTTGCAGCCGCTGAATTTCAAGAAGCTGTCCTCTCCGATCATGATTTCTTCAATGAGGTCACATTCTCCCAGCTTGCATTTACCTGGCTCATCGAACGTGGAAACGACCTCACCACCTGTCACTAGCGCGAGTCTCTCCACACCTTCAAAATCAGCATGCTCAATTGAATTAATACCCAGATCAGTGAACAGCTGTTCTGGGTAATCGTATATCAACTGTCTGTTGATGAAGGTGTTGATGTTAAACTTTGAAATTTTGGCTATTTTGTTCTTCATCTTTTCACGTTCAGCCTTCTCTAGCTGAGCCAGCTTCGAAGTAGAATCAACCTTAAACTTTGTACCGAACACTTTAACTTTGTCTGTGTCCAAAGAAGTATTTGCGATCAAAATCTTTGCATTCTCGACCCTGGTAGGCTGATTGTTACCGAATTTTTTGGCAAGAATAAATCCTTCGTCAAGGAAAGACTCAGACAATTTGCCTCCCAGGATCTTAATTATTTGGATATGTTCGAGCTCTGTGGATCCCTTCAATCTCAGAATCGCATCAGTGGCCAACTTGGCGAAATAGTCCTTATCCTGAGATAGAATCTTAGAAGACAAAGTAGTTTTGGCGATGTGAACCAAATCGTCATGAAATTTCACGCTATCTTCGGAGTTATCCACCGCCGCTCTCTCCAGTCCCGTCAAAGCGGCCTGTGAAGCGATCCTGAACCCTTCTATAATCGTCTGCGGGTGAATCTTGTATTGATCGATCAATTTCTCAGCTTCTCTTAGTAGCTCGGCACTCAAAACGGTCACACTGGTCGTACCGTCACCAACCTCATCATCCTGAACTTTACTAATATTGACCAAAACCTTGGCAGCCGGGTTATCCATCGGAATAGACTTAAGAATCGTGGCACCATCATTAGTAACCAGACATGAATCACTAGAAGCACTTTGCAGCAGTTTATCCATTCCCTTGGGCCCCAAAGTGCTTTTCACTAGGTCGCCTACGGCAATAGCGCCCACAAAAGCAGCCATACGAGCATTTTCGGCTCTCTCTTCCGTTACTTGGTCACCAAATATTTGAACACTCATCCCAAACGCTCAATCTCAATCCTCCTTCGATCCCAATGAGTCTTTGAACCTTCACATCTCTAGTCTTAGACTAGTTATATGCTAGCATCAATACCAGGCCCAGCTTGAAAATTTGCCACACTGTATACGGCGCGCCAGATCATTATTAACGTTGCGATGAAACCATATGTTAAAGCATTTTAATTGATATTCTAAGCTATTTGAAGGTTAAGGCACTTCAATAGGCAGCGGTTATGTTGGGATAGATTGTGGCTAGTTTCTCGTCTTTTCTGGGTTGAAAGGAGTTGACTGGTTGTAATTTTATGTAATTTTTTTGTCGGACTTTCTATAATGGCTGTCAAGAGAACTAAACGTAAAAAAACCTGTCATTTGGCGAGATCACACTCATAAGTTGGGAATTGTCGTAGTTGCAGTGGCCTGCTGTTCTATTTCCTGTCGTTACTTACATAAGATTACCTTGGATATTTAAGGATCAGCTTGCAAAAGCGTCTCCGCTAAACTTGACGGCTTTTTCGAACAACAATGCATCATCTTTCTTTATCAAATTGTGTGATGCTAACGAGGTCAGAACACGAGAACACTGCTGCAAAAATTCGTGAGAAGAGGAGAATTGTTCTTCCAGATTTGGCGTGGATTTGTAAGTACTGAACTCAGTGGCAATCAAAGTTAATGCATCTGCCTTTGCGTTGCCGTTATGCAGATATTTTTGCAGGAAAAACTGCCACATCATCGCCATGACAGTGTTTGGCGTGGTCAACTTGAATGGCATGTTTCTCACTATTTTCTTCTGCCATGCTTCTCCCTCGAGCGAGACTCGGTCAAACTCGCCGGAGGTTAGTGACGACACGATGACAGCTTCGTACATTTCATTCATATTCTCCTTGACGTAGTCGAGGTGGTCTCTAAAGATAAGAGTCTTCTTATCCACTGGACCATGGTAATTGGATGGTTTTTGTTCAATTTGGTACAAAGTCAACAGTCGAGTCAAAAGAAGCACATAGAGGGATTCCTGAGGATAGGAACGCAGAGTGGCCTGCGATAACGCGGATTGGGCAGAAGGCACAGTATCTTGAGACAGAGACAAAACATCCAGCTTCAAGAATACAAGCAGAACAAGGATAGGTTCGTGAAATTTGGGATCAACCGACATCTCATTCAATTTTAAGAACACTGAACCCCATTCGGTTGGTTTCAGAACTTTCTTCTCCAGATCAAGCTCAAAGAAATCGAGCTGGTACAGAAATCTGAAAAAACTCGTGGCCAGTAGATCAAAAGGTGCGAACAATTTCTTTTCTGTGGCTACTGAGTTGGGGAAAATAACAGTGTCACTAATAAAATCCTTCCCAAGGTCGTTTGAATTGTTTATCAATTGAATAAAACTCTTCATGCTGAACTGTCTTTCAGTGTCATCGGTCTTGACTATTAGTCTATTCAGCTTGTCAAATAGTGATGGCATAACTCTATTGACCAGGATTGTGCCATCTTCGGGAGCAAACCAGTTTACTTGCTTTATTGGTTTGATTTGGTAGTATCTATTGATTGGTTGCGTCAAGAGATTAATCTCCTTATTCTTGAAGTGGTCAACAGATTTTCTGACCAAGTTCCTGTATGAATTGGTAGATCCACCATCTAGTGGCGGCTCTTCCGGATAAACACCTGTAGTGATAGCGTCAAACAATTTACCGGAAACCAACCCGAGCGATTTGTAGAAGTAATACTCAGAAGGAAGTTGTTGGGCGATGAAAGCATGAACATCTGAGGGAACAGGCTTTCGAGCGGAACTTGTGACTTTTGAAGGTTTAGAAGCCGTCCCTTTTACGCCGCTAGCATGACTATTTCCAGTGTCTTGATCGCTCTCAAGATAATCTTTAATATTCTCTGCTTCGACGTAAAGTTCAACCTTCCCGGAGTCCTTTAAAACAGGCATATATCTAAGTGCGGAGACACCCTTTTGGTATTTGTCAACAAACTCCACGCTTTCCGTCTTTATTGGATTGGAGAATTGATACGCATAAAAGTTCGTACCCGTAGTCACGACCATTTCTAATGCAATCTCGAACACTTGCGATACGGGATAAATCTGTAAAGGTGGCAAAGTCACTGGTTGCAAATCATTGCCTACTGCCATCGCGATGTCAACAAACTCTTCATGAGAACAATTGAACTCTCTCAAAATTCTCGTTTTATCGATAAACCTAAACTCTTTGTTTGGGAACTCCATCCCCAGGATGAATTTATCGACGTCCGATAGCATAAGACAGTCAGTAGGCCCATAGATTGCGTCAACATAACCGCTATTCATCAGGTACGACAACTGAGACCACGAAGTGTACGGGGCAACTTGGTAAATTATGTCATTATCAATAAAGTAGGCAATCAAATCGGAATAAAATCTCTTGGATTCAATCATCGTATTATACCTGAAAGGTTCCTGCGGCTGAATCGGTTGATCGATGTACGAAGATTGATTACTGCTCCGCAAATTGTTCCATTGCGTCCAACCTCTGTGTCTTTGTATGAAAATAGCCTCCTTATTAGCACTTACCGCAGAATTCGCCGAATACATAGCACTACTGCTCGATGTCGACGCCTTCGACCCTGGCGAGCTCAACGCCACGGCAGCAGCCTCCGCCGCATACCCATTGAGATAATCTGAGTTCTCCAATTGATTGCTAACCATACTTCCATTAAACACGAACACGGGGGTAATGTTGTACTCCTTAAAGATCTTCAAATCACTCTCCAAATACATCTTCAAACTCGTAGGAAACCCTCCAATCGCATCCAGATACTGCTCCCTCTTGCTTGTCAACAATCTAGACACATAATGGTTCACATCGATCCCTAAAGCAGCGTTCTTAAGGGCTTCGATCGGATAAGACCCCACCAATCCTCTTTCAAAAAGGTACGACTCCAGGGATTTGATAGCCATTACTCCAATACCTCTAAAACTAACCACACAACCGGCTCAATCCCGCTCTTTTCACTAATATCCCAGTACTTTTCACTCGATAAAACAGCCCGCCGTAGAACAACCAGCAGCACAACCAGCAGCACAACCAAGAGTCCAATTCCTGCCAATCAAGTACCCCAAACAACGAGCAACCCAACTAAAACACTCAATGAGCCAACAACCAGCCAGATAACTAGCCTACTCTCTTGAATTTACCACTTTATATGCTTTAACTTGGTGATTTTTGTCAGTCAATTGGCGACTATGTGACCGTATGACGAGATAAGACTAAAGGTTCAACAGATTCGAGTTCAAGTGAGCAGAGATGGTGAATTAGCAGGCAGTAAGGACCAGATTGAGACTCAATTCGGTTGGTTTACGGTGCAATTAGCCATTGAAGGTAGTAGGAAGTTGTGTTGTGGAGAAAGTCCGGGGAAATTGCGATTAAGGATCGTTAAGTATGAAAATACAGGTTTTGGTTGCGTTTGTGACGCTGTTTCAGTGGTTTTGTGCGGCATTGAGTTACGATAAGTTGTTAGAAGAGTCGGGCAAGGGTTCCGGTAATGTTATTGAGCTGACAGATAGAAATTATAAGCGTATACTGGGAACACCACGGGATTCGTACATCTTAGTGTTTCTGACGGCGTCAGCTCCGCAGGTTGGGTGTTCTATTTGTTTGGAAGCGGCAGATGAGTTTAAGATGATTGCAAATTCGTGGTTTAAGGACCATCCCGATGCGGTTTCCAAGAAAGGACGCGAGGCGAAGAGCTTGTTCTTTGCAAAATCGGATTTGAAGGATCCGCAACATATTCCTGAGATCTTCCAGTTTTACTCGTTGCAGCATGTGCCACGTCTGTTCCTGTTTGCTCCTGGCGGAGATATGCAAAGCTACCAGATCATCGATCTGACCGGGAACCCGGGCAAAGATCGTGCCATGCAGTTGATCAGCTCGTTGAAGGCAGAGACGAAAATCGAGGATATTGTATTGCACTTGCCCGTCGACTGGTCTTTATCCATTGCCGTTGCGGTGGTCACTTTTACTATGGTGTACCTTTTCAAGAGACACTCAGAGTTCGTGTCGAAGCTTCTCAGCTTGAGGCCTCTGTGGGCTGTTTCGTGGACATTTTTCGTTATTCTGATGCTTGGTGGCTACATGTACAATAACATCAGGAATGCACAACTTGCAGGTGTTGGCTCCAAGGGTGAGATAATGTACTTTTTACCGGGTCAATCGCAGCATCAATTTAAGATTGAAACACAGGTCGTGGGCGTAATATATGGCTGCTTGACAGCCTCCCTGTTAGCTCTCATCGTGGGCATTCCAAAATTGCGCGCTCAATATGAGGGGTCTTCATCAATGACATTACTTGAAGTGGCTTCGAATATCCTGTTAGCAGCGATCGTTTACGCCTTTTTCGCAGGTCTAACATCTGTCTTCAGTATCAAACAGCCAGGATATCCTTTCCAATTGATGAAACTCTCTTCTATTTTCAAATGATGAGCCTAAGGCTCAAATACGACTAGTTCGTTATGCTGTGCGGCTGCTATTTATCTCTGTAGACTGTAGTTTAAACAGTAAGCGAAAGAATATGGACTAATTCCGATCAGCTAGCTTTTCAGCCCTCAACTTGATTTCAATCAATCGCTTGGTAACTTTGTTCACTCGTTTCTGCAATTCCTTCACTTTCAACGCAGACTTGGCTATATCTTCCTTGTCATAAAGAAGTTCTTTCTCCTGTTTCAATGAGTTTCGACATCTACGCAATAGTAGTACCAGCAGAGCTTGGGATTCTCTTAGCTGATTGATCGATTGATAAATGCCATCGAGGTCCGTTGACAAGATAGAATATACACACAATTCTACCGCGTGGATACCATTAGCCTCTGAATTTGCAGGATCCGATTGCATCCATATAATGAACAATGGCTACCTGAATTGTAGTTCTCATTCCCTCACGATCCCATTGAGACTTTCAATATAGCCTTATAAGCGATGCCATTAGATGCCAAGACGATATCATAAGCTTTAAAAAAAAAACCAATAATACGTACTAAAACTAAAGAGAGGTGAGCTTTACCTAATCATCTAGACAGCAGCATTGTACACGCCTTGCGCCACATAATGATTCTTCTTACCACCAAACATCGTCCGGCTCAGCTTACCGATAGTACCAAAACCGGCACCAACAACGGTCGTACCAACCTTCAAACCTGTACCTAATCCCTTTTGTGCGATGTCACCAACTTTCTTTTCGGTCTTCTTAACATTTAGCGTATACCTTGGAGAGAATTGGAAGGAAAGATGAAGCACACCGCCATCGCCTCCATCCTCAGCCACGACAGGAATATCCAGTTCAGTTGTGTTTTCTGGATCAATCTTTGAGAGGGGGACAACTGCTCTGCCGATCAAATCATCTGCATTTGCAGCGTCCCAATCCATGACTTTGATGCGCAGATAGTCGTTGACTCGGTTATGGATCTCTATGGTTGCGGACTGGTTCCAAACGGGATCCAATGTCTTCCTCTGATGGTGAGTCTTGAAGATTGGCTCCTTATCATCATTTAGATAGAATTTTAGGAATGGATCGGAATAACCGTTCAAATCTGCGGAAGTCAAATGCTCGGCACTCAGAGCGGTCACGGTCAGATCTCCAGAGTTGGTAATCAGGTCTGCCTGTGGAAGCTCTGAAACCGCAACAGGGAACCACGATGCTTGAATCATCAGTTTGGCACTATGAGCTCCTGATAAGGTTAAAATAGATGGCTTAAAGTAGCAGTTTTTGATCAGCTCTATAGTTGGTATCGCAACTTCACAAATGCAGTCCTCAGCTTTGTTTGCATTTTTATTTTTAGTCACTCTGAATGTAGCCACTGAATATTCAAGCTCTTTGATCATCACATCTCCAGTCCATCCAGTAGAAATGCTTCTGGTAGGTATTTTGGGACTAACGAAGCGAGGTTCGCCGCTTCCATCAAAGAAGGCCTGAACATAAAGACCCACTTGTGGAACTTCTCCGCTTAAAACTGACAAAGAAAAGACACCAGCGTTGTACTGCAACAGCTCATTGAAGTCGAGTTTCATCTTGTTGCTGTACATGCTCTCAATATCCTCAATATCCATCTCTTCTTGCTTTAACTGCTCTTTTTCTGTGTTAGACAAATTCTCCGTCTTCTTTTTGGCTAGTATAGCCTTCTTCTCTTTCAAGTGGTCAAACTCTTGTACTTCTTCCAAACTTAAAATAGGCAGAGCAGGATAGAACGAAACATAGTAGGTCACTGTACCTTTGGTTCCTTTTTTGAAGACTAAACGTCCTGTCCTTGGTTCGTTATCGACCCGCTCGACATATCTATCATCAGGCCCCGTCTGGAACATGCTATCAAGCTTGATGTCAAATGATCCCACAGAGCGATCCTTCTTAACAGTTTCGACATCCATGACCTCAATAGAGAGCTTCTGATTGGTAGATGCGATTGCAACATAGACCGCTTCGTTCCATATTGGGTTCAGAGTTTGCGACTTCGCATCTGTTCTAGCCCTTGGAACACCATTCACCAATACTCTAGCATAGGGGTCGATCTTGCCCACTTTTTCCAAGTTCTTCAAGTTTTCAGCCTTGTTCAGAAGAATTCTCACAACCCCAACTGGTGGCGTGTACCCAACAGAATTAGTTCCCATGTCAAGATCAACAGGTTTCCAGACAGCTGCGACTTTCAATTCAGCCTTTATATCCTTCAGTGGGATAGCTTTCCTATCAATCTGAGTCCTATCGATGAGGTCATTCAGTGATTGCACTGTTTTTGAGACCACCTTGCCCTTCGAATCTTTCACGACCAACCTACACCTTGCTTTATGGCGGTCAGAAATGACTGCCTCATAGTCTTGGTTCCAGGTTAAACTATCCTTTCCAGACGCTTTACTTGTTGTCAGGACTAGTTTAGCATTCAGATATAGCTCAATAAACCCGGAAACCTTCTCTTTAGCAAAGCCTGGACCAATGAGTTCTTCAATAGTGATCTTCGTTATACCTGTATTGAATTCTGGCTGCTCTTCGACTGTACCGTCTGGCAATTTCTTAGGTTCAATGGTAGGGAAAAACCGCAAATCAAATGTTAGCGTACCAATTGGTTTGGAGTTTCTCAAAAAGTTAGCTTTGAGATTTTTCTGATGACTTTTCTCATGAAGCGATGTCAAATTATGTTCAATTCTACCCAGAACTTTATCCTTCATTCCTTCTCGCTTATCAAGAATGGTGATCGTGAAGGGATCAGTAAAAGCATTCATTAGGATGTATAACGTTTCATCCCATACGGGGTTCAATGAGTCTCTGACAGTTCTAGTCTTAGCGACAACCTTCCCGCCAACTTCGAATGTCAAATATGGATCGATAGACTTAGCGAGCAGCCCAGTGGAACGGCTTAAACCTTTAACATTTTTTACCGTTATTTCTAGGACACCAACTGCAACAGCGGAACCAGAAAGAAGCTGAGGAATATTTAGCTGCAAAGAGAAAGGAGGAAGCAGCATAGGCCCCGCGTATACCTGGGCAAGTTTTCTAATAGTAGGAAACAGCCCCGGCAGTGACATGAGTTCCCAGTTGAATATGAAGTCCCCTAGAGGACGTGCAATAAAGTCTATGTTAGGAACCTCCAGAAGCTGAATATTAATTGTTTCCACATGGGGAAATGGAGTCATGAGCTTGAAACGAATTCTCGCATTTGCCCTTAGCGAAAAGTCGGAAACGTGGAGCGGGATAGTGAGCCCGAAGAGCTTGGCCTTCACAACAACTTTCTGATTAACGTAATTTCTCAGTTGCTTAGCGTTCATATCGCACAAAACATGCGGCGTGAACGAGATCCCCCAGTCCATTACAACTATGTCAGATTCGGTACCTTGGAAGGTCTTGACGGCATCAATTCTGGGTGGTTTCACACCCAAGGTAAACTGATCAATCCAAAGTGCTTTAATGAATGGGGGAATTGATGGATTGGTAGCAAGGATATCGTTAACCTGCTGCACAACCATTTGAGAAACAGTAGGTTCCAATCTAGGCCAGTACTTGTCCAGAAACGTATTCAACCATTCCAGACTCTCATAATCGTCTTCAATTTTCTGCACCGTCAGCTCTTTCTGCAACTGATCTCTGATCCGGGATCTGTACTTAATGGCTGATGTTCTGTACAGAAGAGCACTCACCACCCCGATGAAAAACACTGGGGCAAAAGAGAACTTGAAGTATCCAATACCAAAAGACAGAATCCCTGTAACTACAATTAATCCGAGCTGATGATACCAGTCTCCATAGAACTTATCGGGAATCACGTTATTCAAATATGTATCTCTGCTCAAATCTAGCATTTCATCCGCTTCGGTTAAGGCATCGCCTTCCTGCCATCCACCAATCTGCTTCCATCCGATATACGACGGATTCACAGACTTTCTAGACGATTCACCACTATCGATGTGTGCGGCCTTCTCAGGGGAAATGTCCTCGCTCGCGCCATGCTCTTTATCTCCCTTCAAATTGATCGGAGCAAGCTTGTCGAGACCATCCTGAGCAGCCGTTTGGTCTTTCCTCGGTTCCTCTACCACTTCTCCTCCAGTTACTTGACCTGGCATTGAAAAATCTTTTCAGTCTTATTTTTCCAAGAAGATGAACCTAGTCCACGGAAAAATCTTTACTTTAGATCCAGCGTTACTACGCTACCCTTCAATGGCCCAACGAGACTTCTCAGCGTTCGTTGCTCCCACTTTTTGGTTTCAAAAGAGGGCTCTTTAGAGTATCTGGCTTTTTTTTCGTTATTTTTCATCATTGGAAGGGGTATGTTCCCTTCATGCAGAGAACTTCGCAAAGGGCTTCGTTGCCAAGAAAGCTGAAAAAATTGAAAATATCTATTCAGATCAAAGAATCTCAGTCATCCTCGTCACGGAACGAATCGTCTGAGCCCTCGTCGTCATTGGCTTCTACGAAGCTATCGTCAGACAGTTCGATAAGATCCGGTGCAGAAATCTTGGGGGCACGTCTGGATCTTACAGCTCTTGGTGACCGCTCGATCGATATTGGTTCATCGCTGTCAGAATGAGCAGAATCACTTGCATCGGGCGTTGTAACGGTCTTGGCTGATTTGGCTTTGGATTGCGTTGCCTTGGGCTTTTTAGGAGCTTCTTCAGATGGATTCGTCTCTGTTATGGCGTCGAAAGACTCGCTGAGCTGTTTAAACTTTGAAGAAAACGTACTGATCTGGTTGTCCTCAGTTTTTGCCTCAGACTTGACAATTGCGTCAAAAATGGTCGGTTGCTTGCCGTTGGTTTTGGTTTTTTTGCCTCCATCAATAGACGGCGTTGGTGACTTAGACCTTGCTTCCGTTTTTACTTTGACTTGCTTCGGTTTTTGTATTAGCTTCGGTTCAAGGACGATTTTCTCGAATTCGGTATCTTCCTTCAGCTTGTTAGTTGGCTTTTTGGTCTTCTTGGGTTTCTTTGCTGGGTTGTAATCGTCGTCGTCCTTTACTGCGTTCCTCTTACGCTTGCCCTTTGCCTTGCCAGTAGCGGGAGCCACATCACCGCGACGCATTTCTTCGTCAAGAGCCAAAAATTCTTCATAGGCAGCTGCGAATTCATCTAAATCATTCTCCCATAGCTGTTGTGCTGAAAGTTTTAATAGCATTTCCAGCTCCACTTCCTTCTCTTGTTTTTGCTTCAAGAGCTTTTCGTATCTTTCCTTTGTCAAAGACCAAATTCGCATACCGAGCAGATATTCGTAGGAACCGTATACCTCTTCTGGTCCGTTAATGATATCACTGTCGGCTACTGCAGCTTCTTCGTCTGCTTCTTCAGTTAGCTCATCATCAGCAATTTCCTTGATCTCCTCGTCAGGCTTCCCGTAAGAAGGCCTTCCCTCTTTATTGATTCTAGGAAAACCAAGCGACTCTAGTTCGGAAATGATGACCTTATGTGGCTTGTTTGTGACAGTGAGCTCCTTTGCAATAATCATTTTAATGAATCGAACTTGGTGAGAAAACTTCTCAACTTCCCACTGCAACCTGTTAGCCATGTAATCTTTACGCTTCTGGTAGTACTCTAACCTGACATGGAAGAACTCTTCGAGGATCTCTGCGACACTCTCATATTTTTTGATTTTATTTTGTGGACTGAAGGCTACCATGTTGTTAAGGCTAATGGACGACGTCAGTTTAAACCTTTCGTAGAATCCTATTTTCCTCGTTTTCTCCATTTCTTCCTGCGTAAGTTCAATAATGAATTTGATAGTATCTCCATGTTGCTCTTCCATATCTTTAATCCATGGTTTAGTTTTCTGATTACCACTCAAGCCTAGGAGCAAGTATTCCTTTATGGTTGAGGTCCAAGTCCTCGCTGGTAGCTCGGTGATCTGCAGAGTTGTTTCTCCTATCTGCTCGATCTTCCCGTACATACGGTATCTCTGAGAATCAAGCTTCTCTAGCGTTCCTCCCCAACCTTTGAACCATGGATGCATTTCTTCGAGTGGTTCCTTATTCATTAAATGTTTCAAGTTCTTCACAATGTCCAGTGGATTGAAGGGAGGAATATTGGTGCTCCAACCAGTTCCAATACCTTCTGCTCCATTTACCAACACCATCGGTATGATAGGAAGATACCATACCGGCTCTACAGTAGCCTCATCCTCTTGAACATACTGGTACAACGGATCGTCAGAGGGATGAAAGATCTTCTTTGTAATCTTGCTCAGCTCTGTGTAAAGATATCTGGCTGCGGCGGCATCTTTACCACCTGTAGCTCTGGTACCGAAGGCACCATTCGGTTTTAGCAAATTGATATTGTTAGATCCGACAAAGTTTTGGGCTAAACCAATGATCGTTTGAGCTAAGGCTGTTTCACCATGGTGATAAGCCGTCTTTTCGGCAACATAAGCAGCAAGCTGGGCCACTTTGATATCTGTCTGCATCTTACGCTTGAAAACGCCAAAAAGAACTTTTCTTTGACCAGGCTTGAAACCATCTAAAACGTTTGGAATAGATCTTATGTTATCGGCTAGCGAAAATAAAATTAACTCCTTGTTAATGAAATCACTAATAGGAATCTCTGTCAGCTCCGGGTCCAAAACTGTACCAGGTTCGTATTGCCTTAGCCACTCCTTTCGATCATCAGCTTTTTTCTTTGCAAAAGCCAATTCTATGAGCTCCTGGTCCCCAGATTCTAAAGCATGAAATTTTTTGAGATGTCGATCTAGATCAGAAAAGTAGGCACGAACCTCTTGACTCGAAGATGTTCCCAGACCTTTGTAATACTTCTGCTTCCAAGTGTATCTATGAGATTCTTCCGCTCTCCATTTTTCGTAATCTGGCATGTTGTAGAAGGATATAACTTCCTTTCGAGGCCTTGTGATTGTGACCTTTACAATAGGTGTAATAAATTCGACAAGGAAGCCTGGAATGTCTAAAAGTCCCGGAAAGGAACTGTCAAGAAAATTAATTATCAAACCTTTGATATGCGAACCATCGTGATCTTGATCTGTCATTATCATCAGGTGGCCGTACCTTAAAGAGTTGGTATTTTCATATCTTTTCCGATGCTGAAGACCCATAATCTTTTTTATTGCTTGAATTTCAGCATTCTTTAAAATCTGATCCGCCGTAGCCTCTCGGACATTCAATATCTTGCCTCGTAATGGATAACAACCGTAGTAATCCCTACCGACTACAGACAGCCCCGCAACAGCCAGCGACAAAGCGGAGTCTCCCTCTGTCAAGACAAGAGTGCACTTGTGACCATCTTTCGTACCGGCCTTATTCGCGTCCTCTAGTTTGGGATAATCCGTGATTCTATTTTTGCGAGTACCATCTGATTTTTTTAGAGCATTGTTTTCGTTTTCAGTAGCTATCTCTAAGATCCTAGCCTGAAGATCAGTCTTCATGATTTTTTTGATGTAATCATCAGAAACTTCGCAACGGGATCCAAAGTCTTTGACCCTTGTGGTCAATTGTTCTTTCGTCTGAGATGTAAATGCGGGATTCTCAATTAGGCAGTTGACGAACAGGAACATATGATTCTTGATTTGAAATGGTTTAATCGATTTCTTCTGCTTCTTGAGAAGTTCGGAAACCTTCTTGATTATTTGGTCTGTGATGTAGTTGATATGAGTTCCTCCTGAAGTAGTTGCAATGGAGTTAACAAATGAAATTTGCTGAAATGATATATCTGAGACAGCAAACGCTATTTCCCAGGAGTTATTCACCCGCTCATACAGGATGGTTGGCATTTTAATCTGCTCATCGCTAGATTCATTGGTTTTCGCTAGTCGTCTTTTCTCGAGAGATCTCACGTACAGCTCCACGTAGTTTTTAAAGTTTCTTATTTTCAGACACTTTCCATTCAAATAAACGCTGATATCCCGAACTGACCCGTTAATGTCGTAGACACGGCGTCGTAGCACGCCAATTATGTCATCATCAAGCCTATCCATCCCGAACCTTTTAAGGTCTGGTCGAAAGGAGACTTTTGTATAAGAAGGCCCTTTCTTATAGGAAGTTATCTTGGGAGGATTGCAAGTTCCCATATTGTTTTCCCATTTTTGAACGTACTTCTTGCCAATCACAGGATCTGCAGTCTCCAGCGTAAATTCGGTCGAGAAAATGTTACAAAGCTTTGCCCCATAACCGTTCCGTCCACCAGTAACCTTCTTTTCATTATCATCATAATTCGACGACGTTAGCAAATGGCCAAAAATCAACTCGGGAATATATATCTTTTCCTTCTCATGGATCTCGATAGGAATACCCTTCCCATCGTTTTTAACCTCAATAAAATTTTCTTCTTGCTGGATGTTAACTTCGATCTTCTTCATTGACGGATCACGAACCTTGTTATCGGCAGCATTAACCAAAATCTCGTCGAAAATCTTATACAAGCCTGGCACAATCTGTACAGTCTTCTCGATCATCTGATCGGTTTCTTCATCATGAATCCATTGTTGCTGCTCCTGAGATTCCACGGACCCGATATACGTATCAGGTCTCTTTAGAATATGCTCTAATTGCGAAATCTTCTGGTACCTCTCAGAGGCAGTCTTAACCTCAACTGTCATCAGATATTCAACTGGTTTCAACGCCTCTTGGTAGCTCAGAACTCAAGATTTTAGGTTTGTTTACGTGTTTTAAAGTGTAGGAATATCAACAACCGCGTCTTGTTTACCGATGAGCCTGAAAAGAGAGTCAAAACGACCTAGCGAATCGGAACCAGATAAAAGCAGAGTATAAATTCAGCTTTCTAGTATTGTACTATTCCAGAGAACAAAGAATGCTAATACCTTTAATCTTTAGACTAATCATCGGTACTTGACACAGAGCACCCAGATAGATTACGGCAATAGGACGCAGTGAAACAGCTAGGGCATGAAAATGGCAATGAAATAGGACGATTCTAATGCCACATTGGAAAAGGTCTCTGTCACTGGAAGCTGCTTACTGCCCCGACTTGACACCAATAACGTAGTCCAAGGAGAGAGTCTTGTGCTGATCGCAGCACCTAATAGTTGATTATATTTTTTTCTTGAACAACGAAAAAGCGACTCCGTGGCCAAGCTGGTTAAGGCGTGCGACTGTTAATCGCAAGATCGTGAGTTCAATCCTCACCGGGGTCGGTATTTTTTGCCCATTACAACTGCAAGTTATCTTGAACTGTTATACAGCACAACTGCAAGACCGGCAGCTCGCATCGATCAGCCGTATATGTTTGTATGAGCACGTAGAGGTGCTGTAAGAGCAAAAGTTATATTAATTGGACTGCCGTTCATTATTTGAAATTCTATATCTAAGCGATGCAACAGCATTGTCGACCGGGTTCCTTGTTCACCAGCAAGCTAGTCCTTGTTGCCAACTCGAAAACATCGTCAACTCCTTCTCCAGTGAGCGCGCTACATTCCAAGTATTTCTTGGCACCAATCTGCTTGGCCATCTGCTGAGCATCCTCTACACGCACAGATTCCTCCGTTGAGCTATCCTCCGCCTTTCTAAGGTCTTTCTTGAGTCCGACGAGTATTATGGGCGCATCAGGACAATATCGTAGTGCCTCTTCCGCCCATTTGGTTCTAGCATTTAACAATGACTCCGGATCATTAACAGCAAATCCTATCAGTATTATATCGGCTTTAGAATATGAAAAGGGACGTAATCGTTCATATTCCTCCTGTCCCGCAGTGTCCCACAGCGTGAGCGATACTTTAATGCCGTCAACTCGACAATCTGTCACATAATTCTCAAAAACAGTAGGATGGTATTCTTCGGGGAATTTCCCTAGTGTGAAGACATACAGCAGAGAAGTCTTACCACAAGCACCATCGCCAATTATAACTAGTTTCCTTCTAACGGAATTTTCAGACATATTACTAGCTTATCACCTATAGTCAAAACGAATTTTATAGCAATTCAATTGTAGGCAAAATCGAAGATTGGCCGTCTCTGAACGGTTATTCAGCCTGCTACGGTCCGTTAGCTTTTGGTTGCTGGATGGGAGCTTTAACTAAAGCATTCCTGTTGCTACGTTGAATAACTATGAACGAGATCGTGCGTAGATCAAAGATGCGCATACTATGACAAACGGCTGATTAATCAATCGTAAGACTAGAACTGTATATCTTGTAGCCGCACCTGCTTGCAGGTTTTCATATCCTTGGTCAAGAAGCCGATGCGCTACCGTATCTAGCTGGCTTGCATGGCAAAATACGGAAGGAAGACGCGAGCGGCGCTGCAGAAAGCAGGCAGCAACAATAACTTTAGCGGATTTGCCTGCGAAGTCGTCTTTCTGGTTTGCTTATTGCAAAAAGCCTTGAAAAACGGTGTCTTAGTTAAAATTCTTGTGCCGAAACGGTCGTCTGTTGTCGAAATACAACTTTTCCGCGACCTTGAGCTACTATCACGAGAAGTGAGTTTGGTCGGACTAATACTGACAGGAGCCACCAACCAAGCAGCAAACTCTGAGGGCCTTCATGGTAGAGCCGTCGAATAAGTCTGTCGACAAACGAGCGGATCGGGCCAGATCTATTTAGATTTTGGACTTCCTCTGGCAATATTTTCTCAAATGAAGCAGAGTCTGAGAGCTAAACGGTGCTACGCTACTTTTTGGCTAGATCAAAGAGTAAAGTAGCAACAGAGTAGAACATGTCAATTGCATGTGCATATTTTAGCGAGGAGTAAAACGACTGTGGATATTCGGGTACGCTCTAACAGCTCGAACAGTCGTTCCCAGCCTAGCGGAATCGACTGAGTTTTCGGTGCATCATAATCGACAAATACGGAAGTTTTTCAAAGGCAAGTCCACCGCGCAACCGAATAGGGAAAATTGATTTCCATTTCTAGAAGAATGTGCCTTCGTTGCCTATAGCAACCAAAACGCTCAGTTCTGATCTTTTAGGACTATCAGTGCATTTGCTATGCAATCCGGCTTACCATTACATATATTTCATAACCATTTATGTGAGCGGGCAAGCTAAGCTTTCCAGATTATAGATGACACTAATGATGCTTTCAACCCCATATGTTACCTGCCAGCGAGGAGTGAGTAGCGGGCTGTGTTACACCAAAAAACTGGTGGCTGAAATTTGGAACATTTTCTGACATGGCAGAAGAAGTTGGGCGATCGTTGAGAGGCGAGAGTATGGGCCCGGTGGGCTCGCTGAAGAATCCATTATTCGAAACGTCTTTGGAGAGCTTCCTTGACTGATTATTCTCGAGTATACCAGTTCCTGCCATTCTCGCATGTGAGATTGAACCTGTTGAGTCGGTCAGTACTTCGCAACCGTAGTGGTGCATTTTCACCAAATAGCTAACAAACGAGGCATAGCTCATGTTGCGACATGGACCGTTCTGATAAATCATGCTGGTAAGCACAAAGTCCTTTGAGCCTGGAGGACACGAAGCTAAATAAGCCCTGTAGATGGTATCCATACAAGCATCATCATCGGCATTGGGCCCGTTGTTCATTATTTCACCTTCAGTTTTGACATTTGACAACAGCAAATTTGTCGGATTGTTTGTTTCAGGCAAAAAAGACGCACTCGAATGAATCGAATGACCCCAGATGCTCCTTGGGAATTTGCTTGAGTTAGCCGATCTGTTAGTAGTCAAATTCGTAGCCTTACTGCCGTTGCTTTGAAGCAAACTGTCATTGTCGTCATCCCAGATAGAGCTATGCTGTTGCGAACCACGCAGGGCAGGACTATCGGAAGTTGGAACCTGTACAGAGGAGCGAGTTGAACCAAGACGTATATCATTGATATGTCCATGAGCAATACCAGCTGCCATGTTATTGGTGATGTCCCTCCGTGGTCCCCAAACGGCATCCGGGCCCAAAAGATCTGCACGGGGGGCTGAAGAAGGATCCTCTAGACCAGCAGATGAAAGCATACTGGCGATATTGTTCATCTCCTTTGCCAAATATTCCTCATCGGCCGGCTGTGTGTTATTTATGCCATATGACGAGCTCGAATGGTGACCTTGCTCTCTGGGAAAATCGAGTGAATTGGTTTGGAAACTCTTCAACAAACTGGAATTACTTCCAAATGAATTCCAGGATGACAAACCAAAATTCTGACTACCGAGGCCATTAGAAACCGAGTTCTGAGAGCTTGAAGCTGGCGGTAACATGCAGGGAATATTGTTAAAAGATAGTCCGTCTCCAGCAGTGTTAGGCCGCATGAAGTTCGATGATGGAAACATCGGGACATCGTTGGGCATCACCTGACTGGTCTCTTGCGGAGCCTTACTATTCATATCCAGCAATTTGTGCATTCCGGCGGAGTTCGGTGCGGGCTTCGATGCAGTTGCTGAGCTGACCATGTTTAGTATATCATCATTGATGCTTGACCTATGCGATGGAGGTAAATTATTAGGAATTCCGTAGGGAACGTTAGGTGACACACTAGGATACTGAACAGGAGTAAAGCTAGATACATTCCCTTCAGGTGCCTTCAAAGGGTGCCCTGAGAATACATCTTGTGTATTATTCAGCTGACTGAGTTCCTTTGCGCTGTTGGCCCTTATTTGTTCCTCTTCATTCTGCTTAATGGCCTTTTGAGCTTTTAATTCCTCCCTTTGCCGCCGTTCCTCTTCCCGACGCCTTTTCTCTTCTTCCTTTAGTCGCTTTTCCTCCTCCCGCTTCCGTTTCTGCTCTTCTTTCAGTTTCCTGTGACGCTCTTGTTCTTCTTCCCTTTTACGCTGTTCTTCTAACTTACGCCTCCGTTCCTCATCCTTCTTCCGCTTCGTCTCTTCAACCTTTAGTCTCTGAGCCTCTCTTCGTTGCTTCTCTCGTTCTTCAGCCTCTTTTTTCATCATTTCAGCCTCCTCTTCTTTCTTTCGCCTTTCTTCCTCTTTAGCCAATTGTTGAGCTTTCTTCTTCTCCTTCTCCTTCTCTCTTTTCTTCAGCTTCTTTTCTTCCTTAGCTTTTTTCTTCACCTCTTCTGCTTCTAGTTCTTGAAGTAGTTTTAATCTGTTATTCTCAGCCTGTTTCTCGTGATACGATTCCATGATCCTTCCTTGTAAAAGCTTAGTAATAGCGATTTGAATCAGCTTACGGCCTTCTTCTAGACGATCGGCCTCATCCCCGCTGTTCTCGTACCTGTCATTTTCGCCATTATACTCGTCCTCATGATCATGATGGGAATGATAATGGCCATGATGATGCCCTTCGCTTTGAATATTTTCTTTGTGTTCGTAGCATTCATGATGATCTTCTACATGCGCGGTATGCTGGCATGTATGATGATGTGCGTCATTGATTGAGATGGAATCCTCCTCTTCTTCATCGAGTTGCGACCCAAAATCATCATCAGCACCAATTTCGTCTTCTTCGTCTTCGTCTCCATCATACTCCGAGTATTCATCGTAAGACTCCTCAAACTCATCGTTACGGAATTCTGCTTTGTCGACCTCATTGCCAGCGAAGTCAATATCATATTCGTCGCTAATTTCATCATGGCCGGGCATCTCTACTGGAGAAACTGTTGTCACAGCTGCCGCCGCCAATGAAGCGCCTATAGCCGCAGTACTATATTGGTCATCAAATTTTTCCCGAAAAGACTGCATTATCATGTCCCCAAACCTCTTTCGGTCCTCACCGAACATAAACCTCGTGAAAAGTTCCCGCTCAAGTTGCGAAACCTCCTTGAACTCTTTCTTTTGTGCGTCATAAGAGTTTGTCATCCGATCGGCCACATGTCGTTGCAGATTGGCATATTCCTCGGAGGTTAACGGCTGTCCGTTATGCAGCATTGTTGTGAATTCTTTGGCGCCTCCTAAATTTCGCATATTTATACTGCTTGCTTCAGCTTGACAGCTAAGACTTGTCGGAAGATTTGCTGAACTATCTGCGCACTCTTTTGAAACTGGCTTCTGCTTTTGCGCGACAAAGTTCTCGATGGCTTTTACAAATCCCTGCCCATTATTGTTCATCAGGTCGTCAGTCAAAGCGCGCATATCAGGATACCTCATCATGCGATTCACGTATTCTTGAGCTATCTTTGGGTGTGACGACACAAACGTCTTGGCAAATTTCAGATACTTGGCTTGCAACCCCTCATCACCCGCCTCCATATCGGGCGGTTGCTCACTCTCAACAAAAGTTTCGTCAATACACTCTCTGTCCCCCAGCGGCGATCGTACAACGTTTGTTTCTGCTGTATGTTCTCCGGCACTCGTGGAGCTCTCGCCGTTTGTCACCAACTCCTCACGCATATGGTGCAGTTGTTGCTGTTGCTGTTGCTGCTTACTCTGTTTGAAATGCATCACTTCCTCTTTCAGCGACCCCACTGCGTTAGGCGACAAGAAGTACTTCACTACATCGTCCTTTACATTCTCCGATTCACCAGCGTCTCGACTGACGGAACCTTCAGCATCCAGCGGAAGACTCCCTTCTTGCTCCAGCGCCTTGGATGTTTGCAGCTCCTTGATGATGCTGAGATGGAACTTCACCGGGTTGATCTCGGGATCCCGATTTTTGTCAATGTCATACAACGTATTGTAAATCCGCTCCATCTCCTGATCCATCGCCATGTGGCGACGCCCGCACACTGAACAGTTGCAATTATGACTGTTCTGGTAATTTCGAATAATATCGAATACTTCGTCTTTTTCAATCCTCAGTATGCTCTTCTTCTCCTCCGCACTCAAAGACTCCCAGTGTGAATCCAAAGTAAACGCCATAGGAGACGCTGCCGCTCCCGCGGCCGTATTTATCTCATCAACTGGTCCCTCGTTCGCTAGCGATTCCACAATAACATCGCCGTTCGGTGCTCGTTTTATTATTCGCGAGCTAGGATACTCTTCTGATTCATTATACAGCCTCGTCTGCATTAAAGAAGGGTTCTTCTTCGAGTTCTGCTTTGATTTACTCTTCTTCTTCCCTTTCTTCGAGTTTGAAGGCATCTTTTCGCTAACTTTCCTTTCTACTACGCTTCAATCCCCAAAGTACCCCTGGAAAAACTCTAACAGATATTCTCTAATGCTTATTCAGCACAAATCAACGATTAGCTATTTACTTGAAGCCTTCAAGTCTTTATTATGACAGTTTTCCAAATATCAACTGCTTGAAGAAAGATTTCAAACTGCTTTGAAACAGCCTGTAGAAGCGAGAAATTTTTCGTAGTTCAACAGGCCCAGTAAAGAGACGTCCAATGAGGTCGAGAAAGGTAGATGAGCCACTGGCATTCGAACTGGTACTCTAATCTTGACATTGTAGCGATGGCAATGGCCTCCATCTTGGCTGGGACGATGCTCGTATCGCTGCTAGTACTTGCTTTATATATGAAACATAAACTGGATTTGGTTCCGTTCTGAAACAGTCTTGTAGGATGGCTGATTAGCGATTCCCGTCTGTCTGGGTTCAAGCGTGGTGTTTTATGGTTGTTATAAAGCTATTGCTGCAAGTACGGTTGAGAAAAGGTACGGTGTGAAGCCATCAAGAAACGTGGGTCAAGATGGCTCGTGGCACTGGTACGCTTCCGATGTTCCAGGAACAATGTCTGGCCGGTCATGGGGATCCTACTTTGGCGTTGACACCACCTTCTTCCCGGCAGATCTTGAAGATAGCTTCGAACCTTAAATATCTGGTGGACAAGGTTATCCCAACGGTGTATGACGTGGAGGAAGTAACGTGTCCGCACTCGCGGATTATCAATCAGGATGTTATCAAGCTGGTCCGGGAGGCTTGCGGTGGTAATCCCAAGGATAAGAGGAGCCTGCAGAAATACCGGTCTGTACTGGTGTTTGCATTGCTCAAAGTTTCTTCCTGGTACCGGGAACTGGCGGCAGAGGAGCTTTACAGTGCTCCTCTGTATGAGCTGCGATCGATCGCGGCTCAGCATCTCTGCAAGGTTATAATCGAACATGAAGAGAAGGTCGATCTGCAGTTCCTGTTTATGCAGATGCTACTGAGAAAATATGTGATTAACGAGAATGACGAGGATAGCGAACCTGTAAGCGCGTTGGAATTGGCTGCAGATATGCACGCTACCGTAGTGATCGGTTCCAGCGGCTTCCAACGATGTCTAAAGTGGTTGTGGAGAGGGTGGATCATACAGTCCAGAGAAGATGCGACGATATTTGTGAGGGATGAGTCAATTGCATCACCCTCTTTTAAAGACCATTTTGATCCTGAAAGAATCAAGACTCCAATGTATCAGAATATTCTCCATATAATCTTCTCCTTCCTGTTTTTGTTTCTCTACACCATGGTAGTTAACGATAAGGACTCGGTTCGAGTGCAAAGCCTAGATGCAAAGGAGATTATTTTTTATCTCTTCACTCTGGGGTACGTTATAGAGGAAGTTTTCAAGCTATACTACGTTGGAGCGGCTTACTTTTCCTTTTGGAATGCCTTTAATGATACTTTATATACGATCATTGGCATGTCCATGATATTGCGCTTTGTCAGTCTTAGTCCGATTCGAACCGAGAAACCTGCAGAGTACTGGGACATGATATCTTACAGAATACTCTCGTGTGCCGCGCCTTTCGTTTGGTCTAGACTGCTTCTCTTCCTCGAATCTGTTCAATTTGTGGGCTTAATGTTGATTATTATCAAGCATATGATGGCAGAATCGTTGGTATTCTTTGTCTTGTTGTTTTTGATGATGTTTGGATTTCTACAAGGATTCATTGGACTCGACTCTTCCGATGGCAACAATGATATTACCAAAAGTATCTTGACCAACCTAATCATAACCGTCCTCGGCGACGGTAGCTTTGAGAATTTCCAAGACTTTGCTCCTCCTTACGCGGCTATTCTCTATTATGGGTACCGGTTTATCGTCACTGTCATTCTGCTGAACATTCTGATTGCTTTGTATGCAAACGCTTACCAACGGGTGGTGGACAATGGCGGTGATGAATATATGGCTCTGATGTGTCAAAAGACCTTACGATTTATCCGTGCGCCCGATGAAGAGGTATATGTACCGCCTTTGAATATTATCGAGGTATTTGTTCATCCAATCTTGAGCTTGATGCCTGCAAAAAGTGGAAAAAAGTGGAATCATATCATAATGTCAATTCTGTACAGTCCTGTTCTTTTCATTGTAGCGGTGAAGGAGGTACGCGTTGCAAGACGTATCCAGTATAATCGAATGAAGCATCTGCAAGATGACGCCAATGAAAGTGATCAAGCATGGGACTTGACTGACGGATTTGTGGAAACTACACATGATTTATTCTTCCAAAGTTCATATTCAGGTGTTCATGCCACACGTAAAAAGAATGAGAAGTCTCTAAAGAAACAGCGTGAAGCAGAGAGTGCGGATCCACACTTTTCTGTACCCAAGGATTGGTATGGAAGGGTCAAAAAATCTGTACAGCCTGTTCAGGAAGGTTTTCAGACTGGTATTGGATGGGAAACCTACAAGCTGTATAGTGAAGTGCAATCGAGATACGAGAAATCAGAACAAAAAATCGAGGAATTAAGCAATACCCTGAGAGAGCTTGTTGAGTCACTCAAGGAATTGAAATTGGAGAAGCAGGAATAAGGCTTTTTAAACTTGGCTACATACAATCCTCGGTCGGGTGATCCGACGAGGGCCGTACTTCTTAATTGATACCACAGATCTCGTTTCACCTTTCTTACGTTACTTATTTAAAGGTTGTCACCTTCAAGTTGTAAACATCTGAGCTACCTCGCCAATAACCAGTACTGTGTAGACTGTTATTCCAGCCAGGAGCTCCATACGGTAAATCCATATAGATCATTTGCATACGTTTCCGCTCGGGGATTTTAAACGCCTACTCAATCGCTAAATAAGCGTCTGAGAGCTTACCAGCGCCGCCTTAAAATCGCTAACAAACACGCATTTCCCTGCAGACAAAGTTCATTCCAAAAACTCCAGCATTACTGCTCACCCATACTCTAATCGAATGCTCCAGAGAGCCTAAAATAACCTAGCAATTGCAACCAGCGGCCTTTACTGGTCCATTCACAGACGATGTAAGATCTATCCTTTGGTTATCCGCAATTCTCACACCATTCGACTGGTTTACTGCCTCTTGCGCCTTTTTCAGCGGGATCTTCTCACCAATGGCAAGGAAAACTTCATTAATATTCTCACCAGTCTTTGCACTTGTCTCGAAATACAGTAGCGACTCTTCCTCTGCTAATCTCTCGGCTTCTTCACGTGCAACCTTCCTTTCTTCGCCGTTCTCCAAAACATCAATTTTGTTACCAACAAGCGCAATTATAATACCTTTGCTAGCCTGTTCGTGCAATTCTTTCACCCAATGACGTGCTTTAATAAAAGACTGCGGTTTAGTAACATCGTACACAACCAAAGCGGCCTGAGCATTCCTGTAATACATAGGTGCCAAAGACGCAAATCTTTCCTGTCCAGCAGTATCCCATATCTCAAACTTGACTGTCTCATCACCAATATTAACCCTCTGAGTTAAGAATGCTGCCCCGATGGTGGGTTCCTTGTTCTCTGTAAAATCATCCGACACAAACCTAAGAACAATAGAAGATTTACCTACCGCCGCTTCACCCAGCAGCACAAGCTTGATTGAAATAACAGACGAGTTCATCGGTACGCCTACTCCTTGCAGACTAGAGTCTCTAAGATCTACTGCCCTCACCTGGGGGATGCTCTTATATCAGCCATCTCTTAGCTGAGTACGTACAGCGTGATATTTCATAACGATATACAGGCGGATGAACTAAAGATGGGCCAGGATGGGTCGATTTGGTCGTCAGAGTTTGGGTTTTGGCGGTGCTGTGGCCTCCAGATTGGGCTCTATTGTGCCCTTGCTTGGTTGCGTTTTGTCCGCGGTGTCCCCGAAGAAAACCACCGTGACAGTTAGATCATCTCTGTACTTGCGGCTCATGGGCGATGGTATGCTGACGAGCGTCGAGACATACTCCTTGCTACCGCCAGCGCTGAGGGCGTTTCTTATCAGGTGCGTTGCGACGTTTTTGTCCTCCATTAAGTATCCTGTGGAGCCTTCCTTGGTGCTCTGGTACCTAAACGCGGGTCTTAGGAATTCCTTGTCGGCAGAAAGATCAGTTACGTGCGGTAGCTTGTCTTGGGAGGCGGTGGTAGTAGTGTTGGCCCCGCTGCCGTTGCATTGCAGCCATCTGATGACGAGACCGGCAATCTCTTCGTTGGTCAGCAGTTCAAAGAGTCCGTCGGATCCCAGAACCATGAATTTTGTGTTCGGATCTATCTTGGTGGTTGTTATCTCTGGTCTTGCTGTCACGTAGGGCGGTGTCAAAAAATGCCGAGGTTTGGATCTGAAGTAGATTCGAAGGTGATCTGGAAGGTTCGCGAGTGATTGACCGTCCACTTCGCCTACTTTGTAGCGGCAATCACCAAAAGCTCTGGAAGGTTGCAGAGAGCCCAGGACTCTGCCGTTGCGGATAACGTTAGGTTCTCCCGGATGCTCGGAACGAATTCTTTGAACCTCGTCGGGATTCTCGCCCGTCTGGTCCGTCGACAGAGATTTGACAACCCACTGTCCCTTGCTATCGACACCGGCAATCAGAGCTCTGGAGTCGCCGCTGACGGCTACTTTAACTGTAGAATCGAACGAATTATAAGCTGTCAGAAGAGCACAGGAGCCCGATATTGCGGGCAAACAGCCGACCATATTGTCCTTGGTCGGATCACGAAGCAATTTCCGCAATGATCCATAGACGATATCGTTATCCAGCTGCTCGAACGTCTGAATGAGCGCTTCGTCCATTTTAGACGACGACGCCAGCGCATCGGTCCCCTCTTGATAGAACTGTCCTAGTTTTCGAGCCACATACGGGACCAATTCCTGCGACAGTTTCGTAGATGTGAAAGAACCACTGTGTCCATCAAAAATGCCGAAAAAGTACAGCTCTTCCTCGCGATCTTCACCACCAGAACCGGGCACGGTAATCACCTGCTCGACGTGATTATCCTCAATTGGATGATTAGACGGCAATTGAGACACATCGTAGCGTACAATACCCTTCCCTCTATTCACCAGAAAACTCTTTTCTCGACCTCTTAGCTTAGCATTTATCTGCTGCTCGGTCAACAACACAATAGAATCACGCCCAGAGCCATTCTGTGAAGATTCCTCCTTGGCCGCCGCATTCTCCACTAAACCCTCACCGTTAACCCCATTAGAATAATACCTAAGACCTTTAACTGTGTCTAGAGACACCACACTCTTGGACGAGAAGTACGAATACGTCAAAACCAACACTCCTCCACCCAGCAGCGCAAAATTCAAATCCCTACCGTGTGAAATACCACTCGACTTCTTCAACGGACTGCTAGACACCTTGCCATCGCCACGACCCACAAAGTACGTCCGATATATAAGCCTCTCAAAGTTCTTCTTAGACAGACATTTCAGCAAAGTCCTCGAAGTGCGTCTCAACGGAGCAGACCGCACTATGAGTGACATCGATCCTAGCTAAACAAACGCTCCAGACACCGACCACAGGGCTTCCATCAGTTTTCTTCCCTCCTCGTGTCCGTTAATCATATGTTGCATTCCAGAGCTTTAAGGCCCCGGGCCCCACAGAAACAAAGAAACAACGAGATCTGAACAGAACTGAGCACTGGAAACGCTTCTGGAGCTGGTCAGGACCATCAATGAGCAATCAGGCTACCAAATGAGCCTTCTAGCTGGTCAAACTTATTTCAATTCAGAACCACGTGAAATTCATGTGAAAATCACGTGATCTGTTTAGTCAGGTGACCTGTCCTGGTCAGGTGAAGCTCACGTGACATTCAGGATCACATGATCTGTGCAAGTCACGTGGCACTCCTGGTCAGGTCAAATTCACGTGACTTATCCTACTCACGTGACTTGTACTAGTCAGGTGACATTCACGTGATATCACGGTTAGGTGACTTTTTAAAGTTCGTACAGAACGACATGAATTTTTCAATCAAAATTTCAGGTTTCTGCTCGAGGTCGATGAGCTATACAAGGTTAAGTTGGAGGTTCTTTACTAGAGTATCAGTTGGGATTGTTTTGGTGTATTGCCTGCGAAGGTACGTTGTATTTGAGGAGATATGCCACCAAAAAAGAAGCAGCAGCAGCCTGCCAAGAAAAAGGATAATGTCGACAAGACATTTGGGATGAAAAATAAGAATAGGTCGACCAAGGTGCAGAAGTATATTAAGCAGGTTCAATCGCAGAGTGATCCGGGGAAGGAAGATTTAAGACGTCAGAAATTGGAGGAGAAGAAAAGAAGGGAGGCGGAAGAAGCAGAAAGAAGAGCTCTTTTCAATCCTACGGTGGATCAAAGGGTGCGGGCCGGTGTGGATCCCAAGACGGTGCTGTGTGCGATGTTCAAGATTGGGAATTGTAACAAGGGAGCCAAGTGTAAGTTTTCGCACGATTTGAACGTGGGGAGGAAAGTGGAAAAGAGAGATTTGTACACGGACGTGAGGAAGGAGAAAGAGCAGGATACGATGGATCAATGGGATGAAGCGAAATTGAGGACCGTTATTCTGTCGAAGCATGGGAATCCAAAGACTACAACCGATAAGGTTTGTAAATATTTTATCGAAGCCGTAGAGAACGGAAAATATGGGTGGTTTTGGACGTGTCCGAACGGGGGTGACAAGTGCATGTATAGGCATTCTTTGCCCGAAGGGTTTGTGCTAAAGACCAACGAGCAAAAGAGATTGGAAAGAGAAGCTCTGGCTAATCAACCAAAGATTACGCTGGAAGAGTTTATCGAGACCGAGAGGGAGAAGTTAGATAAATCAAAACTGACACCAATTACCGTGGAAACCTTTGCCAAGTGGAAACAGAACCATATAATCGAGAAACAAAATGCGGAGAAGAACGAAAACGGTAAGAAAAAACCTACCGGTCGTGAAGTTTTGCTCAAGCTCTACGTGGAAAACAAGAAGTTCGACGAGAATGACTTGAACGACGCATCTCAAGGCTCCGAATGGGATCTTTCTGAGTTCACAAAGGCACTAGACGAGACTGATAATATCAAGGATTACGGTGACGGTAGTAATCCAACTTTTGAAATTAAGGTTCAAAAGGAAAACAATACTGCATCTGCTTGAGTCAAGCCATCGGCTAACTTGGCCATTCACTAACGTAAAATTATACGTAATTTAATCCAGAAATTACTCTCTGGAACCTATTCATGCTTCACATTTCTTATATAATCCTCCAAGGGTTGTTCTGGATCCGTGAAGAACATTAACCTTATGGCTGTTTCTTTCTGCGAATCTTTTAGCTTTCTCACACCATTTCTCACTCGGTTCTTCCAATTGTCACCTCGTTTGTCGAAAAACGAGCTGTAGGTTCCATAATCATTCTGTGTTGAAGGGGTATAATAAAATAATGTATCAGAATCTTGAGCGTTGGTAGGTCTTGGCGGCAGGGCTGGCGCCGCCTGCGAAATTTTACGAGATTCAAAAATTTCTCTTTCTTGCTCGGGCGTTAACTTGGGTTTCCGGGACGGCACAGGTGGTCCAGATCTTCGATTTTCATTCTTCTCAGTTTCCTGGACGACTGTTGTCATTAGATATTCTTCATTTATGATCTCATTTAATTCTTGCATAACCTCTGCTTCCCTCAAACCCAGATCACTCATGGAGTCTTTGCAACATCGAATATAAATCGCGGTCACCTGTTCAGGATATTGAAGGCTGACAGACACATACGTTTCGAAATCCGACTCTCCTGAGTCTCCAATCAATATGAACTTTTTATGAGGGAAATCCTCGAAAATTTGAGTAATAGCGCCCATCTTTCTGTTGGAACTCGAGGTCATTATGCTTGCAAGCAGGTTTCCTGAATACTGCTTAAGAAACAAAGGACCCTTGGGAAAATGTCGAGTAACATACTCCTTTAAAGCTGGATATGTCTGAACCGGTGAATTCGATACATAGAAAAAATCTGCGCCAAAGATTTCTTTCAAAGCGTTATACCATCGCGAGACTCCGCCAATCAGCCATGAATCAATGTCGTTAAGGAACACGCTCCGAAACATGGATCTCTTATCGCCGGTGACACCCGTGTGTTTGATAGTGTCGTCAATATCACTGATCACCCCGTACCCAGTAGGCTCGATATAATCGCACGGAAACTGCTGTGTTATAAACTTTGGAAAATCGGTTGGGGTATCTAGCGTAACTCGCAATTTATTGGGTAAAAAACTGGAGAACATTCGAAGCGACACATTGCCTAAATTATCCGTGTTGGCAAAAGCCGTTTCATATTGCGCATCTTGCTCATGAGATAAGAGATCCACGATTATCGGCAGATTTGGAACTTTTCGCAACATGAATCCAGATATTCTGCTTTTCAGTACCTCTACTTCGTCTTGCCCAGGGTTGCTTCGAGCTGAGGAACTGCTCAAGCTCGAATTTGAACTGCTGGTGGTTTGACTCAGGCTTGATTGGTCATCCCGATTTAGAGAATCGAATTTCGAGTCTAATCCACCGTCGTAACCTTCCGAGTTCATGGGTTTCAAAAACTGCTTACACACAGAAAGCAGAAACCTATTTCGGCGACCAGACGGGTTCCCAGGAGCACACACAGCAAGCCTAACAATTGTTTCATATCCATTTTTTATTCTTGTTGTATAAGTTGGATAAAACAGAATCTCCATATCTAACGGCAAGTTAGAATAAGCTTGATTCTCATCGCCTTTGAAACCATCTCTTTGAGAAGTCCAGCTCTGTATATAGGTGTTTTTGGTGTTTCTGACCAGGTTAAAAAGTCGCTGCCTCTTGTTCAACGCACCCGAGCCCTCAGTACCACTTTCAACAGACGTGGAATTCATACTGTTCTTATTGAAGAGCTTCGGAGGTAATCGAGACCCTTTTCTCCACTTCCGGAATGATAGTGATCTAGCTGTAATGTTGCTTGCCCGCAATCGACTGTTGAAACGCAACAAAACGGCAGTAGTTGAAGGTCAGCTGGGCAATTAGACTCGAAATCAAATGGGTAAAAGCTCTTTTCTGTATCCACTACGAAACGGTACCGTTTTTACCTGTGATCTGTGGCGAAAGATCTAATAGTGTCACAACTGGTAGCTACCTCACATATAGATACAACAGCATACGATCAAACCAGATACGAGGTCCTTAATGGTGACTTAGAGCTATAAGTTCTGTACTCGAGCTTTACTTATAGGTGCTTACCCTCTTATAGCGAAGGTGTGGGTGTCCTCTTATAAGAATCATATAAGCTATAAGAGTGCAACTGGTAGTTTAGTGCTGTGTATCGCTTGGTGGTCGACTGGGAGTGCTGTGATGGCGGTGGCGAGGACGCTGACTGTGAGATTGTGTGGTACACTTCGCCTGTATTCGCAAGCTGCTAAGACTGTAGAGATCAATGGTCAAAAATACGCTACTGATGGCAGTTATACCAACGTGACGCCGTCAATCATTGAATTAACGGATCGAGCGTTGCATCTGAAGGAATCACATCCTGTTGGTATCTTGCGGGAAGCCATTGAGAAGAAATTGAACTCGACTGACTCTGCCTTTACAGTTTACAATCAATTCAAGCCTGTGGTTACGAGATTTGAGAACTTCGACTCGCTGGGGTTCCCTGAGGATCACCCGGGAAGGTCTAAGTCAGATACGTATTACGTTAATGAGAACTATTTGTTGCGGACACATACTTCTGCACATGAGATGGAGTGTTTTAACAAGATTCAGCGTGGAAAAAGTGAAAGACCTGGGTTCTTAATCTCTGCAGACGTTTACAGGAGGGATGAGATCGATAGGACGCATTATCCTGTTTTCCACCAAATGGAGGGATGTCGTGTTTGGAAGCGAGAGCCCAGCAACGCTGCGGGAGAAGAGCCCGCTCATATTACTCGACTTCGTGCCGAATTGGCCGCTCTGGAGGAGCAATTATCGAACCAAGCGACCAAAGTTGTGGTAGAGGATGACAATTCTCTGGAAAATAATCCGAAACAAGAATATATGACAGATATCGAGGTCGATTTATGTTCAAGACATCTGAAAAGATCCATCGAACTGGTCATGACCGAAGTATTCCAGAAAAAGATTGAAAGTATGAAAAAGGCAGGCAATACGAGCGAAATCCCCAGCGAACTCAGGGTACGCTGGATTAAGGCATATTTCCCGTGGACAGCACCCTCGTGGGAGATAGAGGTTTGGTGGCAAGGCGACTGGTTGGAGCTATGCGGATGTGGACTAGTGCGCGAAGAAGTTCTACGAAGAGCAGGCTTTGAACCCAAATCAACCATTTCTTGGGCATTCGGCCTAGGATTGGATCGCATTGCCATGCTTCTTTTCGAAATTCCTGACATCAGGCTATTTTGGACAAAAGATAGTCGGTTTCACGATCAATTTCAGAAAGAGGTGATAAATACTTTCAAACCGTATTCAAAGTACCCCGGCACACTGAGAGATGTAGCTTTCTGGCTAGCTAAGGACAACCAACAAGACCCCATTCATGAGAATGACGTGATGGAGATCGTGCGGAACGTAGCTGGAGATCTCATCGAGAGTGTCAAGCTGGTCGACCAGTTTGAGCATCCCAAGACCGGCAGGACATCTCAATGCTACCGAATTAACTACCAGTCAATGGACAGAAATATCACCAACAGCGAGATCAACAAGCTTCAAGAACAAGTTCGCAGCCAACTGGCAGAAACATACGGTGTGGAACTAAGGTAAGACAGGCTACCAAATGTACATATAAAGATCACAATGCAGCTCCTGATGGGCGTGCCATGTAAATAATTTACCATAGAACTTCAAAGTATCTCTATTGAGACCTTCCATAAGGCCTACTGTAGATCACCTCGCACTAATCAACGACACCCAGTTTATTCACTAACATATAAGGCCTATCGAGACCGTTTAATAGACCAAATAGCTGCCAATTGAGCTCCCATTGGATTCAGAGAGACCGAGACAGTGTGAGATATGGTCAAGGCCAAAGTATCCAAGAGAATCGCTATATTGTATGGTTCAGAGACTGGAAATGCTCAAGATTTCGCCTTCATTTTGTCACATAAGCTACACAGGCTACATTTTGCACATACTTTAAGTTCTCTGGGGGATTACAATACACCAGATATCCTTGAATGTCGACATCTCTTCATTATTTGCTCCACCACTGGGCAAGGAGAGTTACCGCGTAATGCTTTAGAAGCTTCTCATGGCAAGAACAGGAGCAGTACACTTTGGTCTTTCTTAAGAAGGAAAGACCTTCCAGCGGATTTGCTGAACCACGTCAACGTCTCATTTTTGGGACTTGGCGACTCCTCTTATCCAAAGTTCAACTACGCAATAAGGAAGCTTCATGAGAGAATTGTTAATCAACTAGGTGCCAAAGAGCCCTATAATAGACTAGAAGCGGACGAACAATGCATGCTCGGCAGCAACAAGGACACCGGTGCCGGGATAGAGAGTGTTTACTTTGAGTTTGAAAGGAAAGCGCTCGATAATCTGTGTGAAACCTATCCTACGAGGAAGGTCGATGGTGAAATCGTCAAACGCGAAGAGCTACCTGCAGATGTGTATCTCAGACCAGATTCATCATTACTGATCGAGAGCGACGACAATATTCAGTCGAGATCGGTGTGCTTCCAGGGCGATGAATTTGTTAAAGTCGGATCTGTAGAGAGGAACCAAAGAATTACTCATGCTGAGCACTTCCAGGATGTAAGACAGTTCATTTTCAAAGGTGCTGAAGTTGAGGAATATGGCCCAGGTGACACCGTAAGCATCTTCCCATGCAACACTGATCAATCAGTGGAACAATTCTTGGAACTTCAGCCGCATTGGAAACCAATCGCAGATAAACTCCTGACTTTTAGTGATAAGGCTCCAAGCATAGAGGGTGGATTAGTGCAGCCGTTGACATTACGGAATCTGCTAAAGTATCATTGTGACATTATGAGCATCCCAAGAGCCAGCTTTTTCAAGAAAGTCTGGACCTTTGCAACTGATATGAGTCGTTTGGAGCGGGGTATTGAACAAATGAACCAGCAGCGTGAAAAGCTGCATCAGTTTGGCGCAGATGAGGATATGCAAGATCTTTTCGATTACTGTAATAGGCCCAGAAGATCCATACTTGAAGTTCTGCAAGATTTTATGTCTTTGAAATTGCCATGGGAATTTGCTCTGGACTTTCTTCCAACGATCAAACCACGATACTTTTCCATATCTAGCGGACCAAACTGTAGCAGTATTGAGCTGACCGTCGCCATCGTAAGATACAAGACCATATTAAGAAAGATCAGGAAAGGACTATGTACAGATTTTATTGCGAACCTATCGCCGGGAGATCAGTTTCGATACAAAGTTCAAAATAATCATTTATTTGAGGATGAGAAACTGCGTGACAGGCCAATGATATTGGTAAGCCCTGGGGTTGGGATTGCGCCGATGATGTCTCTCATTAAAGCGAAAATATCCCACAAGATTATGCTATTTTTTGGAAATAGGTTTATGGAAAAGGACTTTCTTTATAAAGATCTTCTTCAGAAGTGGGAAAGAGCAAATAGAATAACGCTTTTCAGCTGCTTTTCTAGAGATCGAGAAAATTCTCCAGAATTCAGATACGTCCAGGACCGTCTTTGGGCCATTGGTGATACTATCGCCAAGTTGCTCGTTGAAGAAAATGCTATATTTTATCTCTGTGGTTCTTCTGGGAAGATGCCTACCCAAGTCAGAATTACACTACTGGAGATTTTGAAGAAATGGGGCAACTTTGAAACTGAGAAAGCAGCTTGCGATTACTTAAAGCTTTTAGAGAAGAATGATAGATACGTGCAAGAAACGTGGTAGGCTGTATTAGTATACAGATTTCTAAGAGAGGTCTAATGTATACATCAGATCAAATCTCAACTTATTATTACCGCATTCACCCTCTTGAATTAACGGAATTTAAACCGCAAATGTTATACCTAGCGTGCTTCATATGCCAGAGGGCTTCTTCTCTTGCTTCACATGAAACAGTATACAATTCAATAGTGGTTCAGAGCCCTTTCAAATTTATCAAGAGGAGCATTGGGGCGAGACATTTTTTGGTCTTTGATTGACAGCAATCAGCTCTCGACGGCACTGGGCGTTCCAATAGTGCAAGGTCCGATTGAAAGATCCACGATGCATTTAAGTCCGACGGCCTCCATTAGGCGAACTTTATAGATCGTGAGTAACAGTGGGCTTATGAAGACCTATACTGGGCATGAGACGATTTTGGCGGTTACTTCGAACCATTGTGAGCCCTTGGTAAGTTTATAGGGATTATTACCATCTTCCGCGAGAAAGCTTTCCATAGTAAGTATTTTTCCAACAAACCAGTCCTTTCCCCTTGTGAACTCCTCGTCATCTTTAAGGAAATATCTAGTATTGTTGTCGAAGGCGGTGAAAGCTGCCCACGGACGATGCTTAGAGACCTTCTTAGCCTTTTCTTTCCCAGCGTGAGGAGGATGAGTCGAAGTTACCTCGAATGGAGGCGGAGTTGAAAGGTCGACAGATGAGAACGAAGAATTAAGCGATGAAATAGATGACTCGGTGAGCGCTTTATTCTCTCTCGTGGGCAAAAACAAAGCGAGATCGCCAATCTGAAAGTTTCTCAGGGTTACTCTTTCATTTTGATAAGAATCAAGCAGTGAACGCTTCTTCTTGTTTTCTTTCGTCAGTTTCTTCGCTAACGTTTCAATGTCTTTGAATCGTCGTATAATCGCTGATTCATACAGCTTATCATCATACAATACTTTTAATTTGGAGATTAACGTCCTGCGTTTGTCTATATCTTGCGTCGCGCCTAAGGTTTCATATATCTCCTTCACTTCTTTGTACACGGTGCTTTTAATAACCATTTCTTTCTGAGGTATGTGGATGCTATCATCTAAAAGACCCTGGCTTTGTACTCTGCGTAGACCTTTCACCCGTCGTATCACAGTTCCATTGTTATCATCGAGAGAAAGGAGTAGGCCAATATTTTCCAATATGAACACATCTGACGCAAAAACATTGAGCATTAAACGTTCCACATCTGTGCTATAAACCTGAAGCTCTTTAAAAGTTTCAGATACATCATCGTTGGTCTGCTCGATGGAATCTTGTATGTTTACTTCTTCCTGTTTTTCCAGTTTTTCAGAGTCCTGCTCTTGTAACTTAACCGTCAGCTCTTTGTTTTTCCTCTCGAGCTCTTGAGTTTGAGTCCTCATAGCGTTCAGATCATTCTCAAGTGACGCAATTTTATCTCGTGAATGTTTCCTTTCTTCTTCAAGCAATTGCTGCAATTCTGCAATTTGATCAGCGGCTGCTTTCTCCTGAGCTCCCTTGTGGTTGAGCTCATCTTTCATGTTATTTAGCTCTTTCAATAGAGATGCATTCTCCTCGGCAATACTCGCAAGCTGGGTTTTGAAATCGTTCCTCTGCGCCCGGGCGTCCTCTTGCGTCTTTTCTTCCTTCTCAGACAGTCTTGCAAGTCCTTGATTCAGGTGGCTCATCGATTCTTTAAAGGCCATAATCTCCAGCTCTAAATCACTGATTTTTCTCCCGGCGTCTAGCAGAAGCATCTCTTTAGCTTCCAGTGCAGCTTGAAGCTTGTTAACCTTTTCTTGCAGACTCTGGTAGTTATTGTCCATTTCCAAGAACTTTACCACATTTAAGCCATTATTGGCTTCCATCAGCATCGAAGAGCTGGGGGAGTCTTTTGGTCCCACTGTGGCAACATTATTATGGAAAGGTGTCACATGGACTGGATTCAGAATGCCTGAGGGCCAGTGACCTGGATTCGAGAATCGCGCTTCGTGTAACAAGGATTCCAGAATTTTTATTCTAGCACGGTATCCGTTGACCTGATCTTTCATGAATGCTGATTTTTCTGGCAACTCTTGAGTACGAAGTATTGAAGATTGGTCATTCTTGGTCTCCGACAAGGTCTGTAAAATTATCTCGGAAACACTTTTGCTTACTCCCAAGTGCGGGAGCTGACCGATATAACTATCAATTATTTTGAGCGTTTCGCTCAAGGACTTCTGCACAGCAGAAATTTGTTCCTCAGGCATGATCTGTCCATCAAGGTTGTCAATGAATTTTAAGGCATCAAGGTTTCCAGTTTCTGAAATATTATTAAGATCAGCACAGAATAGCGATGCAGTACTACCAAAGTTATGAGCCCATTCCACTTCAAAATTTATCTCCTTTTCTTTAGCTTGCTTAAATTGATTGGCTGTAGTTCTAGTCTGCGAGAACATTTGAAAGCACCAGCATTCCCGGCGATATCTTTCGATGAGGAAAAGACCGTAAATCAGTGGAATATCTTCGACCTGTGCAAATTGCAGCTCTTTCTCTTGATATTGATTTAAATCCCTGCCACATTCTGTTAGCAGATTCCTTTTGATGCCGATGATCTCCATTTGAACGTATGCAATCTGACCATATAGTAAGACAGCTCTTGCCTGAAGTGCTGATCTGCGTTCTAGGACACGCTCAATCTGTGCAAACAACGATTGGGCAATAGTGAATAGTCTGCTACTCGTTTCATTTTTTACCTTCAGCAAAAAGTGACGTATTTCATCCACAAACGCTTCAGGTGAATCAGAAAGATCATGATCAAGGATCTCGCGGCTGCGAGCCCTCACGTCGCTTACCAGTTCATCGAACTTTTCAAGCATTGTCTTTTCCAATCTATCTTTTATGCTCTCGGGATTGAAATCCTTTTGAATCGACTGAATCGCATCAGAAACTTTCACTCGAAACTCTGCATTCGAGTCCAATTCAACCTTTACTTTCTTCAACTTGGCGTTGACGGCCTTATCGAGGGACTTCAAATCCTTTTCGTTCTCTTCCAGTCGTTGCAAATCAACATACTGACTTAGTGGCCCTTCGATACCGTTAAGCTTAGTTAGAACATCACTATAGCAGGATCTCCATTTGCAGGACTGACTGGTTGCCGACAGCTGGTTGAGAAATTCGACATTTGAATTGTATAGCTTTTCAACATCATAGCAATAAAGCTTCAAGTACTGTTCGCAAATAGAAAGACATTTCAAAATTTCAGATATCTGTTCGATGTATTTCGCAATCAAAACCCGAAAATAATGCACGTCGATCTCTAAAGCGCTTAACCATCCGAGATTTGTAGTTAAAAGACTCGTTATTACACGATTGGTCAGATTTTCAACCTTTATATCAGCGTCTGCTAGAGGCGAATTTATCGGTCTAAGTAGTGACGTTTCCTCCTTGGGTATCCCATTATTTACCAAATCATTAACCAGAATCGCGCTACGGTCCGCCAACGTAGCACGATTCTCCTCTAAACCACTAGCACCATTTACTGGCCCGTTCATTATCGAAAACAACCGCCTATCGTATATGTAAAACTCTGTTTCACTCAACGTACTGGTCCTGAGACATTCCTTAAAGGCCGAATTCTTCAATTTATTGCCAAACGGCAGCAAAATGAGTAGCTGTTCCTGAGATATATTCCATTTCTGACTGATAAAGTCCCTGAACTCATCAAGAGACATAAAATACTTCACATCTGTACTAATCTTTTCCCCGGTAATAGCGTTTATCAGGTATGCGTTATCAGACATTTTACAATCCAAAATCAAAACCACTCTCTCTCTGGGAACCGTCGACAATCATCAGGAAGTTATCGACTTACAAATCGATCCTTTCAAGTCCTCTCACAACAGCCTTTCTGATCTTATATGTAGTAAGATATAGGCTACCTTTTTTCTGCCTAAGGCTAGTGAAAAAGCCTTAGCTATGGCTTGAAGATAGTAAGTAATAGCAAATGGAATAGGATTCTAGCCTAGAATCAAGGGAATTGATGATCATTTACGAACCACTGGTCAATAACCTGTCGCATTTCCAAAGCTTGAAGAAACTCATCGACGCTGACCTTTCTGAGCCGTACTCTGTGTATGTCTACCGATACTTTCTGAACCGATGGCCTGAATTGACCTTTCTAGCGTTTGATAGCGACAGCAAAACGTCTAGCGAGCCCATTGGGTGTGTGATATGTAAGAGCGAACTTCACCGCGGTCGCCGAATGAGAGGTTACATCGGTATGCTTGCTGTTCAAAGCGATTACCGTGGTCGTGGTATTGCAAAGACTTTAGTCAAGAAAGCCATCGAGAAAATGCAGCGAGATGGGTGCGATGAGATCATGCTGGAGACGGAAGTGGAAAATGTAGCGGCGTTGAATCTTTACGAGAATATGGGTTTTATTAGAATGAAGCGGATGTTCAGATACTATTTGAACGAAGGTGATGCTTTCAAGCTTATCCTACCGTTGACTCAACGAAGTTGTGTGAGATCTACGTTCCTGGACGACGTAAATGGAGGTGATATCTTGTAAATACCAATTAGCCTACTTGGCGAAATACGTATATACGTTGTAATCTACAGTTTGTTGGGTAAGGGACATCATTCTTCGTCATTAAATTTAGGAGCCAGGAAGAATTGCAGGTAACCGCTCTTCAGGTCGAATTGGAAAAGCGCCGGAGCCTCGCTCGAGAGTCTAACACCGACGGTATCTGAAAGAGCCGAACCTTTTACAATATCCAGCAAGTACTTGGAGCCAAAAGTCAAATCTACAGGTTGCTCCATCTCCAGCTTGATGCTTTGCTCTGGCTTATCCATGTCGACAAAGGGTTTCAATATGACCGAGCCGGACCCAATGTCACCGTCTGCAACAAACTTGATGGTCTCCTTGGTGATCATAATATTGATAGAATCACTCAACTGGCTCAGATCGCGTACAATCTTGGAAAACTCTGGCGATGGCATCTTCAAAGAACAGTCGTAAGCCAGGTCCTCGATTTTTAGAAATTCTGCGTCGATATCCATCAGTTTCAAGGAGTACTCAGCTATACGATCTTTCTTGGTGTCCTCGAAGAGCAGTAAAACAGAATCCGGAGTGTCATCTGCAATCAAAGTCAAATTATCCGTGTTGTTCCCGCAACGCAAAATCTTGCTCAAGGAGGTAAGATCAATACCCAAAGTCACAGGATGGTCACACCTATAGTTCTGGAACGCTTCGATACCGATCTCAAGAGAGACCAACAGCACACGAGAATCGTCCACTGCTTGAGCTATGATACCGTCTTCCTTGCATTGAAAGTTCACTAACTGAACACAGTCCTTGAAACCGTCAATGATCCTCTTGAACAGAGATGCTTCTTCAAATTTAGCTTCCAACATCGTATACCTATCTTCAGTGTTTCAAACGTGTCCACTTCACAACCAATTTGACGGTTGTTCCCTGTCAGCTAGCCTCTTTTTTATACTGAGCAGGGCGATACTCAACGTTACGCGTCGCGCAACCTTGACGCGTCGCAGCTGAAAAATTATAGCCACAGGCCTTCGAAGCAGATAGAGATGATCTTATAGAAGATTGACAGATATAATACAAAGTTTGCCTGCAACGACTAGGATAAGGTTATACAAACGAAAGAGTAGAACAGTAGAAAAAAGTGCTAGTGTAATAGCAGTAGTAGAAGGAATAGCGACCACGGCAGGAAACGGGACATCACAAAAATCAAGCACTGTAATCTCTCAAGCGCGGGTCGCGTTATAAAGCTCCTTTTCGGACTCGTATCTCTTCTTGTCAGCTTCCGCCTTGGCCTCGTAGGGGCTCTTTTCGTCAGGTGTCAAGGCCTTCCATTTTTCACCAAGGATTCTACCCACCTGGCCAAAAGTGACGTCTGGATTTTCCGCACGCACAATGTCTCTGTTTTCGTTGGCAAAGAACATATACGCCGACAGAGCCCTCTTGGGAGCATTTGGATCCTTCTTCCTTCTGGTGGTTCTCTTCTTGGTTTCTCTTGGAGCTGCCATAGTTGATGTTACCTGTACAAACCAAAGACTGTTAGTAAACGGAACTCCACGCCGACACAGAGCAGACAAAGAGATAATCAACTGGTAAACCTGGCTTATGTAAAGCGGCGGCTTCATCAGCACGGCTTACGCGAACCGTCGCGTTCTGCGGGTAACACCCCTCATTCGCGCTCCACCCTAAGAACAAACAAGGTCCCACCTGCCAAAAAGCCAGAGGAATCAGCCTAGATGATGCGAATACTAGAGCCCTAGCGGTCGCTCGAGCGTCTGTACAAACGTAAAAAATTCCCTCCGTAAACCAAAACAACCGTCTCACACTTCACCGCTCTCGTCACCTAACCCCTCCAGACTTCTCCTTAATGAAGCAAACAATCTTCCCAGCTTCTTCATTCTTTCTCTTTGTCTATCTATCTGTTGTCTGTAACGCATACTTACAAAAGCGCCTCTGTTTTCTTCACGCAGCACAGCGAAAATTGTCACTATGTGCCCAGCTGTTGTAAGCTAAGACTACATAGCCCATAGCTTGTGGTCACTGTATGAGGGAAAATCTTAAGTATGCGGCCACACTGCCATAGAGGGTGCGAAAAACTTCACCATTCCAGCTCGTTCATGGTGATGTGGTGCTTTTGCGGGAGGGCCGGGTGACGGGCAGGGTAACGACGGTAACTAGTGGTTTATGCAGTAAGTCGTTCTGATAAGCTATATACACGGTCATGGTTCTATGTTGTGTTGTTGCTTGAATTTGTTGTAGTGAGCTAGATGGGTATCTGGCGCAAACCCTCTTGCCTGGACTAGCGCGCTGATCAAACGGTTGCTGTAGTGCATCTTGGCGACGCAGCGGTCTATGCAGCACATTTCGCCCTTGTTCAGGTCGCTTTCGCTGTAGACGTCGTGTGGAATGCATTTCTCGAGACAGGTATGGAGGATGTTGTTGAAAGTCACGTTCATGGCGTTGAACTGGACCTCGGCTATGTCGATCTTTTCCTGGCGTACTTCTTGAGCACTGTATGGGTTGACAAATAGCGACATGGCTCGCTATTGTCCGGGCCTGCTTGTTCTTGCTTGATGGTTGTTGGTATGGTTTTTCTGATCTGCGTGCAGTGAAGAAAATTGATCGTCGCTCATCTGGATAGCGACAAACGGAGGGGCCGATATATACGATGAGGGTGCTGTTGACCAACGATGACGGTCCGCTGAATGATCAGTTCTCGGGGTACATTAGACCGTTTGTTCAAGTGCTAAAGAGGCTTTATCCGGACTGGGAATTGACTGTGTGTGTGCCGCATGTGCAAAAATCGTGGATCGGGAAAGCTCACCTGGCTGGTAGGAAACTGTCTGCGCAGTTTCTGTATTCCAAGATGGATTCCGATGATAATAGCTACCTGGGACCGTTTATTCTACCGCAAATGCCCGCTAGCAACTCGAAGTTACCTAGGTCCGTTATAAATCAAGAGATGTCACGTGACGATATTGAATGGATACTGATTGATGGTACTCCAGCGTCTTGCGTGAACGTTGGGCTGCATCATCTGTCCACTGAGCCGTTTGATCTGGTTATCTCAGGTCCGAATGTGGGTAGGAACACTAGCGCCGCGTATATCACTTCTAGCGGCACCGTTGGCGCCGCCATGGAGGCGGTTATAGCGGGAAACGTAAAATCCGTCGCGGTATCTTGGGCTTATTTCAATGGTGTGAAGGATGTTAGTGGTTCTTTGATGGAGATGGCTTCTAAACGGTCGTTGCAGATTATTGACCATTTATACCACAATTGGGACCCTCGCACTGATTTCTATAGCATCAATGTTCCTCTGGTCGAAAACCTGTCCTACGAGACCAAGGCCGTTTATACATCTATCTGGGATAACAGATGGGGTCCTATCTTCAGCGGTCCGCACATCGAATACGGTCCCACTAACGATGAAATCGAGGATGGTAGCGAGAATCAAATGATATCGTTCGACTGGGCGCCAAACTTCAAGTCACATACAAACTCCAAACATCACACTAGCGATGACGTGGTCGATAGAGACGTTGTCGAAGATGGGAAGATCAGCGTCACAGGTGTAAGGTCGACTTACTTACACAGTGTTCACCTCAGTGGTGAATTACCTCTGCAAGCACCGGACAAGGATATTTCCGACGTATCCTTTGTAATTACCATCAATCCAAATGATTATATACATGGGCCGCTAAAGAACGCGATTATCAAATGGATACCGAATGCCCGGATTGTTTCGACATTGCCAGCAAAAAGTGAAAAAAACCAACGAATTTTCCATTATGGAGATTACGAAGACCTTGACATAGAGAGACTTGCGTCAGATCAAGAAAGTTATTTTGCAAATTCATACATTTATCGGAAGGCCCTCATAAGAAAACATTATCTAACGCAAACGATTAATCATTATGTTGCCAAGGATCCTGGATCCATTCTGTCGAGGGCTTATTTGGAATCATTCACCATTGATCTAGATTATGCAGAGTTTCTGGATGATGCCCTGGATGAAAATTGGGAACTAAGACAAGAACTAGAGTCTGAACAATATTGGTGGATTGTTAAACCGAGTATGAGCGATAAGGGACAAGGAATAAGAGTATTCAAAACCATTGAAGATCTGCAAGCTATCTTCGATTCTTTTGACGAAGATGACATTGATGATGAAGGTAATGTTAACGATAAGAACAGAATTGTAATCTCACAACTGCGTCACTTCGTTATTCAACGCTATCTGGAAAGGCCATTACTACTGCCATCAATGAACAACCGAAAGTTTCATATAAGATGCTACATCAGCTGCAGAGGGGCTTTGAAAGTGTACGTTTATGACAGAATGTTAGCTCTTTTTGCACCAAATAAATTTGAAACTCTTGATCATGATCGATATTCGCCAACAAGCGTCGAAGACCTCGCCTGCCATTTGACTAATACCTGTCTACAATCCAAAAGAGCCCATAAGGAGCTTTCAGTGGTTGAATTTGATTCGCTAACTGATCTAACCGTTGATGATAAATTAAAAATTAAACAACAAATACACGAGGTAGCACATGACATTTTTTTGGCAGCTGTGCAGGTCAACAGCTTCAATTTCCAACCGTTGCCAAATGCTTTCGAGACTTTTGGCGTTGATTTCCTCGTAGACGAAAATCTTGAAATTAAGCTATTGGAAATCAACGCTTATCCTGACTTTAAACAAACCGGGGACGATTTGAAGGGACTAATTGATGGCTTGTTCGACCTTACTGTCGCGAACCTAGTCCTTCCCTTGTTACAACGGAGAGAATCGGCAAACAAAACGCCCCATAGCGATTTCGTCCAGGTCCTTGATTATTCCCCTAATGATTGGCGCTAAACGTAAATTTAGCTATTTAACTACTTTGACCGTTAATTCTTCTTGACATAATGTCTCTTCCTAGCTTCCGTCGATGTCATCTTCCAAGATCTCTTCCGGCTGGCGAACACCTCCCATGGACATATTCGTTGTGGCACTTATCAGTCCCCGCTTTACTGCACGAAGAGCGTTCGGTACCGTGACATCGTCCTCTGTGTGACCTGTATACTCGCGGCTCCAAGAGAGTATACGTTCCCTAACTCTGTTGGCCTTTACTAGCGCGGATCTAACAGTTTGAAGATTACGGATGAATTCTTGATTTCTCTGAAGCGCAATTTGGGCTAGTTGTCTGGTTGCTTCAGCTTCTTCCGCCACTTCAGGGGTGTTGACTGATGGCAATAGCTTGAGCAGCGCTTCTGGCCCGCCGACGCGCGGAAGTGCAAAAAACGGATCTTCACCATCAGTCTCGGGCGCAGTTGTATCCTGCTGCTGCTCCGTATCCTCCTTCTCATCCTCATCTGCGTTGTCTTCATCTGGAAGCTTCAAATTATGATCATACACCGGAAGCTTGAGAACCTCTTCCCGGAGCGGCTCAGGGTGCTCTCCAAGGAAAAGCTCCAGGAGCTTTGCGTACCGTATAACAGAATTCTGCTCTTTCTCTATCAGTATACTTGTCTGGAGAGACAGATCGCGTAGCGTCCCGCTTTCAAACGTTCGTCTAACAGCGTCGTGCCGTGTAACGTCCGCCAGCGACGATATCGGGGTCAAAATCTTTCGGACATCAACCAGCTTAGATAAATCAACTTCCTCGTCATCATCCTCACTTTCTTCACACTTTATCTTTTTCCTTCTCTTCAAAAGACTGTGCTCAGAACCGTTATAGTAAACTCGCTCTTCATTCAACGGCTTCGAACTGTTCATAACCTGACGTGTGACAAGTTCAGATCTTTGTAAAAGCTTATTTCCTCTATTTGAAGTTATTCCAGCCGCATTAGGATAAACCTGTGTCCCATCTGCAGATTTCTTCAGCACCGGATAGTTCCCGCTCTTTTCTCTTATCACATGCCTACAAAAGGCTTGAATATAAGTTGCCTCATCTTCTGGCTGCATCAAATTGTCCAATGCCATCCAAATACTCCGTTTCTCCTATACCAATGTGTATCTTATACCGTCTACCAGCTGTCTGTACGTTATATACCTTGAACCTTAAATACTGGGCCTCTTAGACCAAATATCTCACGTGGTCCTCTAGCCGTTCGAGACCCGAAGGTCTCATCTATAAAGAGGGATCTAAGATCTAGGTTGTCTCTCCAAGACTAGCATAACGTTGCGATAAGATGGGTTGGTTGGTGTCTTTGAAGTGGGCTGTGGCATTGTATCTGTTGTCTTCTTATAAATCGCTTCCTGGAGCTTACTTTGTCAGGTTCTATGCGACGATTATCCCGAATATTATCTTCCCGTATGTCAGTGGCTTGAAGACTAAGAATATCAGGAAATTGGCTTCTAATCGGTATGCCTGTTTTGCGACGTTCACTGTCGCCACGTATGCGTCGCCTTTTGAATGCGATTTTTACTTGCACAAGAGCAACAGTACCTATTTCGAAGAGTTGGATATTTGTAGAAGTGGATTGATGACGAAAATCTTCCAGGAACTGTTCTTGAAATCGAAACACTGGCCGTATATTCCGGTGGCTAACGTTTTCACGAACTTTCTGAAGGAGATCAAGCCGTTTGAAAGATACGATGTCAGTTCACGCATTCTTTGCTGGGACGAGAAATGGATCTATGTGATGAGTAGGTTTACGAAAAACGGTGGGAAAACGCTGTGTTCGTTGTCTCTTACCAAATACGTTTTGAAGGATGGCAGAAAGACTATTCCGCCTAAAGAAGCGCTGGAATTCTGCAGTCTGTACAACAAGGAAGTGGCAGAGATCTCCGCTAATAATCTGAAACTGCTTACCGAGGAGTCTGGATTCCATGAGACACGTCAATTGGAGGCGTTGGACGAGCTGTACTTGCAACTGTAGGTGGGATCTTGACGGCGTCACAGTCGATCCGATGACACAAAATAAGCGATCAAGGAAAAAAATAAGTGAATTTATTGGGATTTTATATAAAGATTTAGCAGGACGCAGATACCATCCCTCTGGCTATTGGACTCAGACTTTCGAGATCCAATAGTGAATAACAATAATTTTGAGATCGGATATTCGATGAGTATGCCCAATGTTTTAAATAATAATGACGACACTGCGAACAGACAGCAAAAAATATCCAAACAAGACTGGAGATATCATCGATACAGGCCTTCCTCGGATAGAATTAAGCAATTGTTGAGCACACAGACGGATAACCCGAGAAAGCAGAAGGAGACAGAGCCGAGGACGATCTTTGAGCCGGCAAAGTTTTCGTTGCCCAGCAGGTATGAAGTAGTTCAAATATTGGGAAAGGGATCGTACGGGACTGTTTGCTCTGTGAATGATAAGATTAACCCTGACAACGTGTATCCGATCGCTGTGAAGAAAATAACCAATATTTTCTATCGGGAAATACTATTGAAGAGGGCTATCAGAGAACTGAAGTTCATGACATTCTTCAAGGGACACAAAAACATCGTGAGCCTTATTGACTGTGAAATTGTCACTGAAAAGCCCTACGACGGTCTCTATTGTTATCAGGAGTTAATTGACTATGATTTGGCCAAAGTTATTCACTCGTCAGTACAGCTATCGGACTTTCATATCAAACATTTGTTTTATCAAATTCTCTGTGGATTGAAATACATTCACAGCGCAGAGGTTATCCATCGAGACCTTAAACCTGGGAATATTCTGTGTACCTTGAATGGTTGCTTGAAAATATGTGATTTTGGGCTAGCCAGAGGTCTAGCCCCACAGTTCTTCACCAGCAAAGATAACTACCTTGATATAACCAACTATGTGGCCACTCGATGGTATAGAGCCCCAGAATTGATACTATCGGAGAACACCTACGGCAAATCCATCGACATGTGGTCCATCGGATGTATATTGGGAGAGTTCTACGGCAGGAAGCCTCTATTCATGGGAAAGGATTCAATTCATCAGATTCATGAAATAATCAAAGTTCTAGGTCCGCCATCGAAGGAAGTGCTACTCGATTATGGGTCGCTGAAGGCGTGGAATTCTTGTCACAACGCAACTGGTGCCATCTCTGCAATGGCCGACTGGAAAGATCTGTACCCCTCGGCTGCACCAGAGGCCCTAGATTTAATCGAAGGTCTATTGAAATGGGATCCTAAGAAAAGATTAACCATTGAACAAGCTCTCGAGCATCCATTTTTGGCTACTGTAAGAAACCTTGAAGACGAGCCCATCTGTCCCTGGGGAGCCTTTGATTTCTCCTACGAGTATCAACTGTATTCCATGCCTAGGCTAAGAGAGTTTCTTATCAACGAGGTCGCCATGTTCAGAGGGGATAGGGCCAAGTGCAACGCATCTAAGCCAGATTTTCCCAAGAATATAAAGATTGTGGGAGAAGCTAGGCGGTAGCCACAGACCTTGTAAACACGTTCCCTTCCTATAGTTTGTTCTAATTCATCTTCGATAACAAATCTGGTTTCATGGAGTCATTTACTCGATAAACAGTATTCTTGATGTTCATATTTTAAGTCTATATATTAAGGTTTCTTCACTATGAAAAATCAAGGTTTAAACATGTTCACTAAGAAGGACTCATCTTGAACACAGAGACTTGAGCCTTAATGGGTGCTCAGCTTTCGCTTTCGGCTCAGACTTCGCCTTCAATTGCTATCTTTTCCTACATCGATGTGCTGAATGAAGTTCATTATATTTCGCAGCTGAACTCATCGAGATTTCTCAAGACTTGCAGAGCTTTAGACCCTAACGGCAAGATTATCATCAAGGTGTTTATAAAGCCTAATGAGGAGTATGATTTGAGGGAGAAGAAGAAGCAGATAGATGCCGAGGCGCTGCTGCTGGCGCCGCTACCGACAGCGTTGAACTACAGCAAAGTTGTCGAGTCTAACCGGGCAGGATATCTGATACGGCAGCATTTAATGAGCAATCTTTATGACCGACTTAGTTACAGACCATATTTGTCTGAAATCGAAATGAAGTTCGTAACTTTCCAACTTTTACAGGCAGTCAATGAGATTCACCAGCTGAACATCTGCCACGGCGACATCAAGACGGAGAACATTTTGATAATGAGTTGGGATTGGGTCATTCTCACCGATTTTTCGAATAAAATCAAGCCAACATATCTACCAGAGGACAATCCGGGAGAGTTTTCGTTTTATTTTGACACATCGAACAGGAGGACTTGCTACTTGGCGCCTGAGAGGTTTAATACGAGGCTCCATGAGAAAACCAAGGATGCCACGGGGAATGTTACAAAAGAGATGGATATTTTCAGCCTAGGATGCTGCATAGCTGAAATATATGCTGAAGGGCGACCATTGTTCAATTTATCACAGCTTTTCAAGTATAAGAACAACGAGTACGACGTAACAAGCTTTTTAGAGGAAGAGATAAAAGGCGACTCTTTGAAGAATCTAATACAGGATATGATACATCAGAACCCCAAGAAAAGACTGTCATGCAAAAAGCTGCTTGAAAAATATCGTGCTTCTTTCTTTCCGGAGCATTTCTACACCTACACTTATGAATTTTTCAGAACCATGGCTACCATGAGAACGAGTATACCAATGGCTGACGTAACCTACGCTCATAGCACGCTGGAAGATCAAATTAACTTGGCTGATGATTGCTGTATTAAGATGTACCAGGACCTTGGCAAGATTTGCCAGGAGCTAGGCTATGCATTAAAGCCAAAACATGAGACGGACAAGAGCAGTAGTCTTGAAGATTTTGGCAATGGTCTAATATCTTCTTTAAAAGTTTCCAATTTGGCAGAAATAGAGCTCAAGAATTACGGATCAAAAGAGGTGAAGGACGAAAGCGCACTGTTGCTTATATCGTTTTTGTCTCACAACTTGCGTAACGTCACGTCTAGCAGTACGAAACTCCGATGTTTAGAGATGTTAGTACTGTTCTCACAGTACGTTTCGGACGAGAATAAGATCGATCGTGTTATACCGTATCTCGTAGCCTGTTTTGAAGACGAATTTCCTAATGTTCAGGCAACAGCTATTCAAGCTCTTACACAAGTTCTAGGCATGGTGGAGAACTTAAGTCCCATAAATGAAAACGTCTTCGTGGATTATTTACTGCCACGTATAAAAAGGCTATTGATTCAGAGCAAGCAAAACCATTATGTCCGTTCAGCTATTGCTAATTGTCTTGGTCATCTCGTGTCAATAGCTTATCGATTTCAGGAGCTTCTGAACGTTTTCAGCCCACCTAAATTGATGGAGGCTGTTGAGGTAGGCAATTTGGAAGTCTCGAATAAGCATAATAAGAGGTTGGCGCAACAGGTCGAAGAATTGACGATAGTATTGTTGACTGACAATGATACTTCTGTTAAAACGACATTGTTAGGTAATGTTCTGCCATTGTGCAAGTTTTTTGGTCGTGAGAAGACCAACGACGTCATTCTAAGCCATCTTATTACTTATCTGAACGATAAAGATGCATCTCTTCGCATAAAGCTTATTCAAACCATTTGCGGTATTGCCATCCTACTGGGACCGATTACCTTAGAACAATATATCCTGCCTTTGCTGATGCAAACAACCGGTGATTCAGAGGAGCTTGTTGTCGTAAGTGTGCTTCAGGGCCTGAAGAATTTATGCCGGATAGGACTGGTACAAAAGAGATTTTTCTACGATATCTGTAATTCCGTCTGCTCACTTCTTCTGCACCCCAATGTATGGATAAGGCAGGTTTGTTTATTGCTTATCGTTGAGATCGCTATGCGGCTATCTAAAGCAGAGGTTTATTGCGTTCTCTACCCGATTGTTAAACCTTTCTTCGAGTTTGACGTTGAATTTACTCATAATCTCATCCTTTCCAGTTGCAAGCAACCTGTTTCAAGAACAGTGTATAATTTGCTCTGCACTTGGTCATTAAGAGCATCCAAGTCATTGTTTTGGCAGCAGATACCGAATAAGCATGTGGACGCCTTTGGAAATAACAACATCTCCTTCATAACTAAAGAGTTTTCTAAGAAGAATTATGGATTTAGTGGAGTGAAAGCCTCTAAGGGCGTGGTGCTATCTTTCAACAACGAAGAAATTCCGCTTACAAGTGAGGATAAAAACTGGATTAATAAGTTTAAAGCAGTTGGTCTCTCGGAAGGAGATCTGTGGAAGCTAGCTGCTCTGCGAGGTTATGTTCTGAGGACTGCCAAGATGATATCAAGAAAGGATGACATTTTGAAAATCGCAGAAACTAACACTACCAGGCGAAGAAGCCAGTTCGATCACAGCCTGGCGCATGTTATGCCCAAAAATGTCTTCTTCGATATCGAATTTACTGACGATATTGACAGAATACAGAGATTCGTGTCAGACGCCGCAAAGGTGGAAGTGAATCATAGCAATGAAATGGCGACAAATCAATTGCCCAGCGTCAAAGATATGGATGGATCTCTATTATTAGCGCCAAAGGCTGCTGCTACTACAACTTCAAACCTGGAAAACATTTACGTCCAGCTAGACTTTTTACGCCAAGCCAACAGCCCAGTGGATTATCTACAAAGAGAAGACGATAGTGGGTCGAGATTTGTCGTCAGGAGCAGTTATGAGGGTGATGTTAGCAGTATCAAAACCTTTCTTCAAGGGATCAAGATAATTCCACCGCTGCGTGACTACAAAGAGTTTGGAGCGCTCTTAGGTTTTACCCAAAATAAAGCTATTGGCAATCTGAAGGGAACCTTGCTAACGACGCTGACGGAAAATGAGCCTAACCCAATTACGTCGCTCGCTGTGTCCAGCGGAGCTGTACCTTACCTGATCAGCGGTTCTGTGCGAGGCCAGCTGAAACTCTGGAATTTCTCTGATGTGGCTTCCGGTGACGTTTTCGCATCTACTTTGAATTATGACTTCGCTTCAACAATAACAGGAATCGCTATGTTAGACATGTATGACTGTTTTGGCGTCTCGACGAAAAATGGTTACATCAGCATTCTAAGGACAGTATACCAATCCATTGAAGGTAACTTGGTCTTTTCAACTCTTCATCGTATAAGAAAAGCCATGATTAAGCAAAATTCAACGGACGAGATCTACGCAATTAGTTTGAAATCTGTGATCTCAGGCGATACTTCTTTATTAGTGGCATTAACAAACACCTCGCAAATATTGGTCTACGACGTGAGAAACATGGAGTGTATTCAAAAAATTGACAACCCGCCAATTCATGGAGCCGTTTCGAGCTTTTGTGTTGACGAGCAAGGATCTGTGCTAATTCTCGGGACGACCAAAGGCATAATCGATGTTTGGGACATACGAATTCAAATTTTGATAAACAGCTGGTGGTTCGGAGATCATACTCCAATAACTCATCTTGAAAAATGCGAAGCAATGGGTAAAAATTCCATCGCAGTGGCAGGAGGGTGCTCTAAAGCGATCCTGACTATTTGGAACACCTACTGCAAAGTGACGTGCCAACAGGCGCTCATCAATTCTGATGAGCAGCCGTCGATTGAAAATTTCCTACCCAAGAGGAAGTCCTTTGAAGAAATTAATTTCTCGGATATCGATGCGTCTCAAAGGGTCACATCTCTTCATATCTCGGGCTCAAAGATTATGCTTTCAACCGAGGCTTCGAGCGAAATTTTTGTCATGGACGTAAAGACTTTGAATTGCTCCACTGCTCTATCAAGGCCGAAGAATTTCCAAGTCGTTCCCGTGCAAGCGACCGCTAACCTAACATACCTACTATTACGAAATTTCTCAGATTCCTCAGGACAAAAGCGGCCGGAATATTTCAATGATAATATCAACGCTCTAGCTTCGGCCAACTTGGAAGGCAGGTCCCTTCTGGTCACGGCCGATAATTCTGGTATTATAAACGTCTTCAATTAGTGACACTTCTTATTTAACGATTGTCGTATGTTATGATTAGCTACTAGCGTTAAGCTGGTAATGGTATTGAGGGAAGGTATAATAGAGGGTATAATAGCAGTTGTAAGTGGTATCGAGCGCTCAATTGCCCCATCCAAGGCCAGTATGATGCATCTTAAACCGGTGCAGGGTAGGAGGCGTGGCCTTTCGGTCAATAGTATTTCTGATGCTCAGCAGCAAGCTATGAACAACTCGCTAGATAACTTACAGGGCGACCTTACTCACATAGAGACACAATGGAATCGAATTTTGAACGAACAGTCAAACCCATTAGAGCTGGCTCTCTCTTTTTTGGATGATACTTCAGTGGGTTTGGGACACAGATACCATGATTTTAAGCAACTCAAGACGCGAATAGGATTTGATCTGCAAGAGGCCGTTAACGAGCATTTCCAAGTTCTTAATACGAATGTGGCGTCCTACGGTATTGCGGTGGATTCTATAACTGCTGCTCAAGATAACATTAAACAGATTAAGGATCAAGTAAGTGAATCCGTCAGCAATATCACGATTGAGAAGGGTTCTCTCAAAGAACTTAATGAGAATGCGAAGAAGCAGAACGATATGATTGATGCTCTCTCTTCCATAGAGTATTTGGTGCAATTGCCGGAGAAGATAGAGGAGTCGATTAGAAACCAGGATTATAGGAAAGCTCAGATGCTGCTGGCGCGTGGGTTTCTTTCCGCAGCAAACCACGATTTATGGAGTCTCGGTCCGCTTCAAGTCTTGAAGCAGCAACTTGAGCTACAGGAGCATGTTTTGTTCAACAATTTGGTGGAAGAGATACACAATATAATTTATTCCAAGAAGGGACCATTCTCGTCCAGTCGAGATATTTTGAAGGATATAGGACTCAAGCAGGATGATTTCACAAATTTGGAAAACTACCTTTACACCGTTGCAAATGTGGACCTATTGAGAGATTCCATCACTATGAACAATCAAATCACGGTTTTCATGGAGAAGATTAATGAAGCTTCCTTCTCATTAAAAGCGGTGACCACTAGCTCTGGGCCAGGAAATGAATTCCAGCGTGTCTTTTCTCTGTTATGCATAATCAATGACATAAACAAACTTCCGACGGCTTTAAGTATTCTAACAAATAGAGCAAGAGAAGAGTTACACAATATTGTCCTGAAATGCACAGAAGAAGTTCGCACAAATTATCCTTCCCTTTTAAATATAGCCGCAAATCCTAATATTGACGATGATCTGGGAATGTCAGTAAAGGACGTTTTAGCAGTGCCGATGAAAGAATGCTTTTGGAAAATATTTGTGAGATTTCTCATTGCGGCTCAAGGACATCGCGTTGTTTTTGAGTCCATTAGCAAAATACTTCAGTCAACTGCAACCAATTCGTACCAATTTGGTCAGATTTGGTCAAAAATTCTTAACGAGATAGAGACACTTCTGCTAAAATATTTGGATAATCCCCAAGTGAACTCGCTTCAGGCTGCATTAAATCGAAATACTAGCACAATCACGAAACCTGGGAAGTCAAATTCCCCATTATTCACTTTACAGCATAATATCGAAGACAGTTCGGCAGCCAAACGACACGCAAATGAGCTGAAGGCGTTACTGAAGGACCTGTTCCCAGGCATCACAATCTCAGCTACTGCTGAATTAGAGTCCATTTACATTGAGGAAGAATCTTTCGAACAAGAAGAACCTCTAGTACCCCCTACCATATTCAACGTCAAGATGCTCCTTGAGCCATATCTATTTTTCTGCCAAGCCGCCTCTGGCCTGCTACCTACCGAGCTGGAAGGAAAATATATGTCTTCGATATCCTTCCTCACAACCCTTATGAACGAGCAATTTTTCCCAAAGCTTGACAAGACACTAGCATATTTGTTTGAGCTAAGAGTAGGGTCAAATAATCCCTATGCACTGGAAAATATAGAAGGAAGCAAGTACATTTTCAAAGCAGCTGCAGATTTTCGGATTCTTTTAAAGAAGCTTCTGTTCATCATGAATACCACTCACAAATTCAGAAGCAGAGTGTTTGATTCGCTATTAGAGCTTTTGCGCAAATTTTACAAGTATCACTTAAAGCTGTTCGAAGGACTTTTCGGAACAGCGACTTCTAACGTTCAGAAAAGAATAATCTCAGTTTGGCTTACTGATGACGACGTAATGAAACATGAAAAAGAATTCCTGAGTGGTGGCGGCGCTGATACGAATACCGAGACTAACCTCATGATGCGCCACTGTGTAAATTACCCAAATAAGGGCGGCGTTTTGCACAAAGACGATATATTGAACACAGTGACGTTAAATGCAGTAATCCATTTCCTGGGAACAACTAACTGGATCCAATCCTGGCTTCCTAGGCTAAGGAAGGTCGTTCAAACTCATGAGGATATGTCGCAGGAGGGAAACATTGAAACGCTGAAAATTGAGTGGTGTTTTTTCGAATCAAATGACTGGACAGCGATTGATAAGTTGGACAATCTCAAAATATCCATGGATTCACAAGCGGCAGCTAGATTTGATGAGATAGTCGAAGGCTTTTCGACTCTACATTCAAATTTACTAACGGCAATCAGATTTGACACGAGAGCGAGATGCATTTATCATATAGGTTTTATGTTCCACAGTCCAGATGCTTGGGGTTCCGAAGCTGGTAGCAGCGAACTAAACGAACATATTGCAGCTCTGATAACAGATCTAGAAACAATAGAAAACAAAGTGAGGCAGCAGCAGCTACCCGAAGGCAATACAGATAAGGTTTTCATTGGGATTGATTCAATGATTAACAAGGCATTCTTGCTCGGTATGCGTTCGGTCCCCGCTATCAACAAAAGCGGAGTCAAAAGAATGTTAAAGAATGCTAAGGTTTTACAGAACGCATGCCAAAATCTCGTTTCCAGTCCTTCAATGATCGATATGACCGCCTCGATGCAATTCTTTTCGCTTTGCGGCGCCACTGAATCAGAACTCTTTGAACAACTAGAGCAAGGAAAGTTGACCATTTTTTCAAAAAATGATCTAAAGAACATTCTGAGACTGCAATTCAGCGAAGAAATCCAGCGTCAAACTAGGAGAAATAGTAGCAATCCCAAGAGGATCAATTCTATGCCCCTCATCAAAAGATATGACGAGTCGGTCAAGCGCTTGGAGTCTTTTGGGCGTCGCTCTTAAGCATCCCACTTCGGCTCATGTCACAATAAGACTCTGGCAAATTCTTCAATAATAAAGAGACTTTGGCAGGAGATCGCTCACTATCGACTTGGACGACGTTTAGTGACATATTTTATAGATTTGTATAATTTTTGAACTGGGCATATTTACTGTCGCTGGGGCCGCGCCGCACCCTAGTAAGCGAGACGTCAACTAGAGACAATGAGAGATCATCGCCGGTATCGGTTGTTCAAGATCTTTATCGCCAATGACTGATGTTATTGAACTGTTGGATGATGCTACAGATGATGTGCCAGGACTGAATGGTTCACCACAGAGGTCAAAACCTGAGGTTTTAACGCTGACAAGTGATGACAGTATTCAACTTCCCAAGAAACAGTCGCAAACACAATATCCATCGTCTCCTAAAGAGGTAGAAGTCATCACAGATACCAGTATTCAACCGGCAATAGGATCTAGTGAGATATCGGCCCCTTTTTGCCAAGATCTATGCACTACAGCGGGCGATGAAAGCTCGATAGGTGGAGACTTTGAGCCTCGATCAAGAAGTGGCAAGCGGATATTAGAGGATATACTCAATGAAGAGTCGTCTGTTTGCTATTCGGGAGTTAGCAGCAGCGAGATAAATCTGCAAAATGGATTGAAAAGAGTAAGAGACATGGAACAGGGACACTCCGAAATGCCTTCTGGCATCAGAGAAGGCTTGGCTGACACACGCAGCGATGTTGCCAAAAATATGAAGGCAGATGTGACGGCGACCGACGCCGCTGATATTTTGGAAGCATATCCTATATCTTCTCCTGCAACCGACATGAACGGCTCCAAGAGGTTGAGCAGAAGCCAACCTCGTCAACTCTTTGTTCAGAACAGCGACTGGTCTATTAATGCCGAAGACGTTAGTGAGAGTGATGTTTTGAGTCAAGGTTCGGTTTCGGACGGTGAGATTCAACGGAATTCAGTCGTTACGAGTGGCAAGCTAAAACATATACCAATTTTACGTGTTGCTTCGTCGAATTGGCGTGATAAGCATATGACTGATGTCTTCAGTAATTCTGTGAAAACAAATGTAATTAATCAACAGGGCTTAAGCGATTGCAGGCAATCCGAAAATCTGGAGCTGAACGTCAGAAAGTTTTCTATGGACAAGAATTCTAAAGATGAGCCTGGTGTCCCCCGTAATTCATCCAAACCTGTCGAGCCTACAAAAAATGACAGCAATGAGAGAACGAGTGGCAGAAAACCGGTTAATGATATGTCGAAAGCTGGAGAAATGAGCAGGCTAAGTCCATACATTGTTCACGGCAGATGCTACAGCGATGATGAAGCGGCGCGATTAGTGCAAGCCTGGCTGGGAAACAATCGGCGTGCTTTCAAGGAAAGCAACCAGATATACAGAAGCAATGAAAAGGCTAGATCTTGCATAACAGTGACAATGTCGAGTCGCTTGATTAAACTGTTTGAAAACTCTGAATGTGATCTTGAAAATGGGATCAAACCGGCAACTTTACAGGCTAGCGTCGAAGAAGAACTTCCGCGAATTGGCTTCTTGCGGACATGCGATAGTGAATATGATTTTGCTCATGATATCTTCTTTCCTTGTAAAAAGACAGCTGTTGAGGAAGCAATCTCGATTCTTTACTATGATGCTCAGACTTTTTTCGAACTCTACAGAACGGATAAAGAGTACCTGTTCAGAAGGTTTAGATCTTTCACGAAGTCAGGAAAGTATCTTATTGTGGTGTTAAGCAATTTGAAAAAACTGGCAAGAGCTCTAGAAGCCTTGGAAGACAAAAAGTACAAAGCAAGGGTTCAAGATGAATTAACTGGTTCTCAATCAACCAAAGGATCTAATACAAAAAAGAAAACAAGTGTTTTGGAGGATCTAAGCATGAAAAAATTCGATATTGAACAAAGGCTGAGATTTATAGACCGTCTCTGGGGCGTCAGAATACACGTCGTCTCGTCTCATGCAGAATTTACGGAATCACTGCCGAACTTGGTGTCTTTAATTGCAAAACAGCGTATGGATCCCGCTATAAGGTACATGCGATATTCTCACATCAACGCAAGGTCAGGTAAAGACAAGACAGATGTACTGCGACAAACTTTGCAACAAATCAACAAAATGCCCGAATTGAAGGCCAACAGGGTTATAGCTGCCTATTCTACGTTTCAAGATCTCTTTACTGATTTCAAAAAAGGTGAACTGAAATCAGGACTCGACGGACAACATCTTATGACAGAGGCCATGGAAACAAGGCTTTATAAGCTGTTTACATGTGAGAATCCAAACGAATCGATACAGTAACTGGCTACCCAGTTGAAAGGTCGAATGATGAGAAAGGATTTGCTAATGCACAGTTTTAATATGATGACGGAGATATAGAATTTCACCTATATAGCACGTTCTATTGCTGAGTAATCCTCTTCATTCAGCCTGTCTTTGAAACCTTTAACACGCTTCATGTTGTTCTTCAGTTCAAGAGTTTCCTGTTCAGTAAACTTCACTCCAGCACAGATCAAATGAGATAGGAAACTTAGCACTCTATCAAGTATGGCAATATCGTCCTCGTGCTTCAGAGAAGATATGGCAGACGGTAAGACGTTGTCCTTTCTCAGTGTTGACACCAACCCGTCCGATATCTGAACGGCTGTCAAGTACGCTGTCAGCAAAGAAAGCGCTCTCGTTTTCAACTTGCTTTTCACCTCTGAATCCGTCAAAACAGGGGCTATGATATCCAGTCCGTTGAGTTTCACAAATTCGTCAGCAAGCTCGGGATGGTTTCTCACCAAGTTGGAGAGCGCGTAAAAAGCCTTACATCTAACATTCAGGCACTCATCGCTACTGCCAGCTAGTTTTATAAGTCTCGATAACCCATTTTCCTGCTTTAAAAAGCTATTCTGTGTAGGAAGGTTGTTTTGAGCAGCAGTACCAATCACGGACAGGACAGAGGCTCGTAGTTCCTCGTCTGGGTGCGAAAGTGTCTCTAATAAGGGAGTCCAAAGCTTCAAGTTCTCAATATTATTGGCGTTATCCAAATTTTCTATTAGCATTTCAAAATTGTCCATGGCAATTAACTTACTCTCCATCTCCGCCTCCGGATTTCTCACAACGGCAATCGCTTCTTTCATCAACGTTGGATCATCAGGACCGCCTCCGCCAAACAATTGTTGCAGTACTTTGGGATCCGGCTGTCCAGCCTTTTCAATCGCTTCTTTATCGCCCTGCGCGTTTGCAATTGACCAGTGAAGTAGCTTTTCCATTCCGCAAAACGCTCAATCCCAAAGCTGAAGGATATATCTCCAAATCTAATCAGACCCACCCAAAAGGACCAATTCCCAAGATCGCAGCTTTAAATACATCCTGCTCATCGAATACTTCAACTGATGAATTTGCTCGAAGCTTCTAGTTCAAATGATCACGTGGTGTTGTAAGCCCACCGATGTCACGTGATCGAATTTGAATAATACGGTTGGAATTGCTAGCAGGTCAGATATTGTGGGATTCTTTCATGGTTTGTGCCATCTTGTTGTCGCATTATTGTCAGATTCGTTCCTGGTTCAATGTATTTTGTGGCTGTTCTTCTTGATGAATTCGTCAAGTTTGTAGACAAAATCGATTCCGACCGACCGGAGGGCGTCGATTTGCCTTCTGGAGGATCTAATCGATGCAGGTGAGATCGCCTCATCGCTGGGTAGCGATTTCTCAATCAGGTCAAAATGCCTGTCAACTTCTTCTCGGCACCAGTTAACCAAGATGGACGAAAACCTATCTTTATCTTGTTGGAAAACATCTCGGAAGCTGACCACGGTTTTCTTGATGACCTGGAAGCGGATCACGGCTATCTGTATCAAATAATTGGTGGGATTATCGAGAGATCCTGTCTGTAAAATGAGACTTTTTATGAGATTCGATCTGTTTTGCAAGAATAGATCTAGCCCATCTTCTGGAAGTCCTAGCTTTATCATGTTTTTCACTGCATGCAGTAGGGGCGCCGTTTCTGATGTACTCGAGATTGTTTGCGAGAGTTTGGAAGCAACCGCTTCCCGTCTCTGGTCTAGTTTCAAGGTTATCAAGCCGTGCAACATCATATCGTCGTCTCCTCCTTGATCAGCGAGCCTCTTTAGTTGCGACTCCAAAGCGTTCAAGGCACTGACGGCTTTGTCAAACTTCAGTCTTCCCAGCTCAATGTCAATCTCTTCCACTCCATTACTTAGTGATTTCAGTTTGGGAGCAATGGGATTTGCATCGCGAGAATGGGTCCTTGAGTGCATTGTCATACTGAGTTTTTGCAATAGAAAGTTGTCCATTTCTTCACCGCCACTTTTGCCGGGTGTGGTACTTCCCATGCTTCTCCTGACACTTTTAACAGGACTTTTTGTCCCATCTCTCACTGGAGTCTGTTGCGAGTATTGTAGGTAGTTGAAGGACTCCTTGAGTTTCTTTGCGTTTTCTTCTTCAGCGTGTAGTATATCATGAAAGTCATCTTTGGCTTTCCTTACAGTGTTCAACAGGCGCGCTGCTTCGTGTTGATCCCGGCTCTCGTAGATGCATCTCGTACTGGGGCCGAAAGTGAAAGACAATCTTTTGGAAGAAGATCCTTCAAATGAAACGCTCACGTCTCTCAATTGGCTACATTGCGCAACTGTAAGGTCCTTCTGCTTATCCTTTGGCCGACTTGCGACAAGAACCATATCGCTCAATATGAAAATATGAACACTTTGCAATGGCTTTAATGTAGCGATATTCAGTTCAACCCAATCACTAGATTCCGTCAATATGTGTCGTCCTGGCGCAGTTCCTACGTACTTCTGAGCGCCTTCAACGTTTCTAAAGAGCGTGCTTAGCTGTTTGTCCCAGATTCTCTCCAAAATTGCAACGCTGCTGCGATCTCGCTTCTTATTCGACAGACCGTCTGTTCCAACAGGTGGGAGAAGTTCTGCAGATGAGCCTGATCGCTGAAATCGCTCCTTGTGCTCCTCCATCTGCAATCTTTTTTCCGCCATAGCAAAGAACTCCTGCATCATCTCACTTAGCTCGCTTACGCTCGATCTCAACTGTTTCAACTCCACACTGGCGACGCTCAAATCTCTGTTAACGGTCAATATCTCGTTATAGGACTTATTAACATTGTCTTTAGCCTCTTCTTGAATTTCAGCTGCCAGCTCGCCAAGATTAGAAGTAAACTTATCAATCTCAATAGCGCTCGCATCTCCCAGCGACTCTCGCACGAATGTCTTTGCATTGAACTTGGGATCCGCCAACATCTTTCGTAAGGTAGCTGAGTTAATTGTGGCGGGAATTGGCATCCTAACAACGGATGGCTCTCCCAGATCGCGCCTCTCTCCTGCTGCCGCCCCCAGATGTCCCTGTGTCGATCCATTTACCGCAAACGGCTTTGGTTCCTCCACAGGCCTATCACGCTGAACTCCATTAACCACACTAGATGGAAGAGGCATCGAATAGTCCAATTTCGGCGGTACATAATTTGGATTATGCACCGACAACCGTCGTTGCATCGAGCTGGCAACTTTATTCTTATCTTTGGCGTTAATTGTAGGTAACTGCGAGTACTCAGCGGCTATGTTCATCTCACTATAGGGATTACCACTCTTGCCTGGCTTTGCTTCAATCTTCGAGTTGGGATTCTTACCCTTTGGTGATAACCGGCGAGAATGCTTGTCATGATTCCGGTTCTTCAACGAAAAATCCACCATTACTGCGACTGACACACGGGAATCGTTTCAAACCACCTCTAAGTGCTCTTGAGCTACCGCTAGTTCTATTCTTTGCAGTGTTCTTGTAGTTTATATCAATTTCCCATACCTTATAGAGGTGATAAAAACTACACAGTAAAACCTCCAGTGGTGAAGCGACTGTAGTGCCAGGTACTGTTGCCAAGCTGTGTTTTAGAGCTACTAGCTGTTAATGTTGAATCACCGAAAGGATGAGTATTACTAGTGAGGAGCTGAACTATTTGATTTGGAGGTATCTTCAAGAGAATGGTAAGGAAGTGAGTGCGTTGGCGTTGCAAGATGAAAGCCGAGTGCTGGATTTCGATCGCAAATATAGCCGGGATATCCCGTTTGGAACGCTTGTGAATCTGGTTCAGAAGGGTATACTGTATACAGAATGCGATTTGTTGGTTGAGTATAACGGCGAGATGAAGAAAACTGATGAGAAACACTTTACACAGGACTTTAACCTGGCTCAAGCTCTCCAGGTGGAGAAGGAGAAGGGGCCTGACCGACTGGTAGACGGGAGATTTGCTTTAGAAAATGATTCCGTAGATGAGCAGGCGAAGGAGGAAGATCAGAAGGATTTGGAAGGACAAGAGGAGGTGGAGAAGAGTGTTGGCATAGAGACGGAGGGTTTTATCAAGACTTTGAAAGAATTTTATAAGCTGGGGAATATTGTGAGTGTTTCCTGGAACCCGGTTGAGAAGTCGATGCTCGCGGTTGGGGAAAAGCATTCACAGGCTAGGATCTACTCGTTTGACGAAAATAGTGGCTCTTTACTGAATGAGATAGAGCTTAAGCATCCTTTTGCACCCGCCACTCCAGCCGGCAGGGCGAACAACGAATTGTCCTGTCTGGCGTGGTCGCCGAACGGAATGGAAATCGTGACAGGAGTCGAGAACGGGGAGTTGCGTCTGTGGAATAAGGACGGAAGCTTACAGAATGTCTTTAACTTTCACCGATCACCGATAGTATGCATAAAGTGGAACAGAGACTCTACACACTTCATAACAGCTGATGTGGACAACGTGACAATGGTATGGGATGCCACTACAGGTACAGCTATCCAGCACTTTGAATTGAAGACATCCGAGAGCTCTGGTGATTCTCTAGGAGTAGACGTCGAATGGGTGGAAATTGATAAGTTCATAATCCCTGGTCCTCAGGGCTCTTTGGTGGTTTATCAGCTAGGAGAAAGCAAGCCAGTGGGTCGTCTCGTAGGTCATCAGGGCGCAATAAGCGCCCTCCAGTTTAACCCAGACAATAAGATGCTTCTAAGTGCTTCAGACGACCATACTGTGAGAGTTTGGCGGGGCGGCAGCAGCAATCCATCTAGCTGTTTCCTCGGTCATTCACAAAGCGTGGTGTCTGTTGATTGGGTTGACGACAAGAGGATTCTATCGGCTTCCATGGACGGCTCAGTTCGATTGTGGTCACTAACAGATAACTCGTTACTTGCTATTTCAGTCGCTGACGGAGTGCCTGTTTTTTCAGCTAGACTATCGCAAGACAGAAACAAATACGCTGTTGGTTTCGTTGACGGTCAGGTCATTGTCTATGACATGAAATCTCTGCTTGCCAGTGTGAACACCCACAAGAAATTACCTACTCCAATATCTTTTCCAATCTACGGTACTTACCAAAGTCCGACCAACGGAGACAACGTCTTTGACCTTTCCTGGTCCTTCAAGAGTGACAAAGTCGCAGTCGCTTACTCGACAGGACAAGGATCCATTTTAAGTTTGTAATTGACGGTTAAGACCCTACTACGTGTATTATCAACAATATAGCATTTCTCGTTCACTATGTATTTTAATGGTAAGCAGTTCGCCTGTAAGCCAAGTAAGCTCTTGATCTGCAAAGACAGAACTATTTAGCAATTACCAAAGGATAGGACGCTGATTATAGTGGTATGGATGCTATTTCGGACCCAGCTTTCCACCAAACCAAGCTTAAATCTCAATATGCTGAAGAAACTCCATCTTTGCTAACTTTGGTCATCGACACTGCACCCAAGCTTTGGGCAGAACTGGATAACGAGGGAGATCAGAACGCTAACATCATAAGTGTTCTAGAGTCCATTATAGTGTTCCTCAATGCACATCTTGCCTTTAACAGCTCGAATCAGGTTGCTGTCATCGCAGCTCACTCACAAGGCATAAAATATCTGTATCCTAAGAGCAATGTGAATCGGAATAAAGTTACGAGCAGTTCGCTGCCTGGCAAGGATCTCTCTATTATCAACAATGATATGTATCGACAGTTTAGGAACGTTGATGAGACTTTGGTAGAAGAGCTTTACAAGTTATTTCAAGAAGAGAAGGACCAGGTTGACAAAGCTACGCAAAAGGGCACTCTTGCTGGGGGGATATCCGCAGGACTCACTTACATTAACAGAATTTCCAAAGAGCTGGCCACGATATCGTTCAAATCCAGGCTTTTGGTCATTACATGCGGCAGTGGTGGTGGGAGAGATGAGATATTTCAGTACATTCCGATAATGAATTGCATATTTGCTGCGACTAAATTGAAATGTCCAATTGACGTTGTGAAGATCGGTGGTCATAAAGAGAGTACGTTTCTTCAACAAACCACAGACGCGACGAACGGCGTGTACTTGCATCTCAACTCCACTGAAGGTCTTGTTCAATATCTGTCCACGGCGATGTTTATAGACCCTTCACTCAGGCCCATTATAGTGAAACCAAACCAAGGATCGGTTGACTTTAGAACATCATGCTATCTGACGGGGAAAGTTGTTGCCATTGGATACGTTTGCTCCGTCTGCCTCTGCGTCTTGTCAATATTGCCGCCTGGTAACAAATGTCCTGCCTGCGATTCTGAATTCGACGAAAAGGTCATTGCCAAGCTGAAGAAGAGCAACAGGTGATTCAACTAAATGGTTGCCCATCTTTCACTATGTCAAAATTAAAATTCTCAGGATATTGGTGGAATTTCACTGCGTGACGGATTCTCTCTTCGTGAGAACAGAACTTTTCATCACATTGATCTTCGAAGCAGCTATATCGGACACAGTTGCCGGTATTGAAGGGATTATGCATTTCTTCAAGGTGTAGCCGCAGGAAGCTTTCCGTCACAAGGTTCTTGCCACACTGAACACATCGGTTATCGTGATACTGCTGGACATGGCACTGATATAACTCTATAGGTACATACACATTCATGCATGGAGGTTCCTGGCACGTAACTCCGGCTTCAGCAGTCTTACGGGTGGATTCAGATCGCTCGTCATAGAACGCTCGAAAAGGCCTTTTCATAGTGGTTTCTGAAACTGTCAGATTCCTGCGTGGCAGGAATTCGATATCCTTTTCTTGCTAATTGAGTTTCTAGAAGTTAGATGCACTGTAAATCATAGCTTTTCTACAGACTTACGCTACTTAGAAGCTTAATGGCATAGAGCTATAGCACCAATGAGCCGCAAGGATGATCAATCGGTGGATTCTGTGTTTGGCCAAACACCTGCTTTCTCCTTAACTGATCCGGAAGTCGATCCAGCTGTGATCCAGTACCTTAGTGGTGTTCGACAAGAAGCTTTGAGGACGAATGTCATCAAGAGATCAGAACTCAAGCGCCACACTGCTGATCTATATGACGACGATGACGAAGTTATTGTCAAGAAGCCAAAAGCACAAGAAGAATTGCCCGTTCGTTTAAAATATGTCGATTCGCATTTGCATGTTAGTGTCCAATGGTTTGAGAACGTCAAGAGGGTTGTTCTGGACAATAGAACCGTCTGTCAGAGCCATACGAAGGAATCTCTCAATTTACTATTGCATTTTCTCAGGGAATATCTGCGTGGAAGATCGGAAGATGGGCAAGCATCGCATCTTCTCAAGGTCTTGGAAGATCTGCCACCAAAAGAACAAGATGAGAACGAAGACTATGAATTGGATGAAGACTGGGCTGAATCTGTGGTCAAGAAGCTTCGCACTAGGCGCATCAGCAGTATCACAGACATAAAAGCTGTTATTGGCGAGGTTAACTCAAAGCCAGTGGGATTCAAACAATGGTACCAATATCTGCAACGTACCGAGCCAACGCAGTCAGCATTCAACACAACAATCGATGCAAGAAACATCTGGGTCCTGGTGCAGTACATGGCGCAAGAGTGGATCAAGAACATATCCAAGGCCAAAAAGCCAACACAGGCATCGCGTTTCAGCAACTGGCTTCTCTACATCCTCTTCAATATTCCCGACAAGCTGACAGCCGAGTACACCAGCAATCTACGAAATCTAGGCAAAAAATGCAGAAAAGCTATCCGAGAAACCCAGGAGAGCTTCGCTCCATCGATCAAGACAATATTTCCCCGCGAGCTAACGGAATTGGGCGTTCCGTCGCCGCCTGAGGATCTCGATGTTATACAGTTGACGCTATCTGTGATAGCAGTAATCTACGGACAGAGAGACCTGATCGACTGGACGATCAACGACCAGGCCTGATCGTTCTGCCTGTCGACCAGTGCTCTCTCTGATTAGCGGTGCGATAAGCTCGGGTTCTAGAAGAAAAAGATAGGTTGAAAAATCAAGTGAAAAATGGAAGGCATCTTCTGTTCTAAAGTGCTATAGATCCATTGCTCTGTCTATGTTGCGGTTGCTGTAGCTTCTCAATTGCAATAGGAGGCTGTTCCATTTCAAAGATTGAACCATAAATGTCTGAAGAGGCACAAGCACCTCAGTTGATCGATGACCTTGATCTGCATCCGAAGCAAGATAAAGCTAGAGTATTGAAAGATATTCTAGCCGGTACTGCAGGTGGCATAGCTCAAGTGCTCGTGGGCCAGCCATTTGATACGACTAAAGTTAGACTACAGACATCGCGGAATTCGACCACAGCGACAGAGGTTATTAGGAACTTAGTGAAAAATGAAGGGATCTTGGCATTTTACAAAGGCACCTTAACGCCCCTGGTGGGAATTGGTGCGTGTGTTTCGATACAGTTTGGCGTCAATGAAGCAATGAAGAGATTTTTTCACAGTAAAGGTTCTGGGTCGGCGACTTTAACGCTTCCGCAGTATTATACCTGTGGGCTCGTTAGCGGTTTGACAAACTCGTTTTTGGCTTCGCCTATAGAGCATGTCAGGATACGTCTGCAAACCCAGACTGGTTCAGGTCCTAATGCAGAGTTCAAAGGTCCTCTGGACTGTATTAGAAAACTGAGGAAACATAACAAGTTAATGCGCGGTTTGTCGCCGACTCTTCTGAGGGAAGGTCATGGATGTGGTACCTATTTCCTAGTTTATGAGGCACTTATAGCTCATGAGATCAAATCAGGAGTTATGAGAACTGAAATACCGGCCTGGAAGTTGTGTAGTTTCGGTGCGCTATCCGGTACCGCTCTGTGGTTAATGGTATATCCACTAGATGTGATCAAATCAGTGATACAGACAGACAGCCTGACGAATCCGAAATCAGGAGACTCGATCATCCAAGTGGCTAAGACGTTGTATGCCAAAGGCGGTTTTGCAGCCTTTTTCAAAGGATTCGGTCCCACGATGCTAAGAGCTGCACCAGCTAATGCAGCCACTTTTGCATCGTTCGAGTTTGCAATGAGACTTCTGCAGTGATACGAGGCTGACGCTGTTTCTATGTCCGTTTAAGGAATCTGTTCTACGACACCTGGTATTGGCTTCAGGAATTTACTGCTTCTCGAAAGTGCCTTTGCATTAGAGTTAACTGTTATATATAGAGAAATCTATACGCACTACCTGCATGATGGCATTCAGGCATCGTCGCCGAGTCTTCTCAGGAGATATTCCACCTCAACCTCCTTTGTCAAAGGAATAACTATCTCCTTATAGATCTTAACGAGATACTCAGGGGTGATTCTTCTTTGCCCTTCCTTGTTGGTAGGATCAACGCCGTAAACGTCTGCTTTGGTAGTCAACCTCTCTAGGATCTTCTCTTCGACAGCAGCATTGGTAATATTTTCCATTATGCCACTAACGTCCTTGTCTTTGATGAGTTTAGTGTACAACTCCTTGTCATTCTGGTACTTAGCTTCAGCGACAAATTTGCCGAAATGAATGCGTCTACTCAGGCTCTGCAAGCATGCAATATCTGTGGTGGCAATTGAGCCGTAATTTTCAGACTGGTCTCCTTCATATTTCGAGATCAATGGCACAATCTCTTCCTCGTAAACGTGCTTGATCTTATCATTATAATTAATCTGTGGAGCATAGGAAGCCAAAACCTGAGGGTAATTGATACTGGGCAAAATGGGCTTTAGGATCTCTTCCGGAAAGAACGGTGTCTCGTCAGGCGATTCGAATCTTCTCAGCTGCGATTGTACTTTCTCCATATGCAATAACGCCCAATCCAGGAATGATCCGTCGAAATCTGGAAGAGGCAATCCTGGATGTTCCTTTTCATACACTACGGGACAACTTGGGAAGTGTGATCTCTCTATAAAATTGAAGATGATGGTGTCTTCCATCCGGACCAGCTCATCTCTGATATTCTTGAGATTTAAAACGGTGTCTGCCTCCTTGAAATTCATGGTCAAGAGCGTTGCGATGGTCTACTTAAGGCTTCTTCCAATTAACTTGGTTCTTCAACTTTTTTCGCTCGAACTACTCTCTTATCTCTTCTCAATATCAAAGCAGATAGACACTAGTGAAGAAAATAAGTTCAGTCGTCTGAACCTCGGTCTTTCCCACCCAATTGCAAAGGTCTTTAGCCTACGTATAAGAATATTTAATGGACTGTGTCGTGTTCTACTGAGGCCGAGTCAATTCAGAAACGGGTTTCTCGGTCTGCTCGCTTTTCTTCAAGATATCTTGCACCATCTCTTCATTTCTCCTAGCCTCCCTATCCAGGTCTGTGTTTGAACGGTAGAGCCCGTAGGCTCTGAACCAGAGAAACCTGCGCCATCGCGAAATTTTGTCGGTATCCAGCCCGTAGTTTGTGTAGCTTTGCAGCAGGTCGTGTTCGGTTTCTTCGTGAGTGTAGTTCTGTCTCGTCAAAGAGTCCTCGATGCGTGTCAGCAAAGCGGTAGCCTGGATGCATATCACGAACCCGCATAGCCACATGAACAGGACCCAGGCATCAAAAGGCTGCTTTTCGGTGCTCATCTGAGCATCTTCCCAAGTGCCTGCATTCCAATAGGCGTAAACGTGATCTGATCTGTAGCCGTGCGATCCGGGGTACTGTGCTGCCGGAGTAGTCGAAGCTGCTCCAGCCGGTCCATACGGCCATCCGCTTTGCGTGAAGTCGTACAGCCGCTTCTTCTTGGGATCAGTGAGGATCTGGTACGCCTGAGTCGTTACCTTAAATCTGTGCAACTTTTCGTCCACGGTAAGCAGGTTTTTATCCAGCTGCATCTGATCGATCGGAGACCTGATTATCCTGATATTCTGCGATACATCGGGATGGTAAAGTCTAGCGTATTCGTGATACCTTTTCTTCATCACCTTGGGATCAATATTCTGACCGGTCCTGTTATCTATCCCAAACAGATCGTAAGGTGTAGGAAATTTGCTTTTAGGCCATTTTAAGTCATAGTAGATATCAGAGTTGTCCTCAGTTTGGTTAGACGTGGTAGCGTACGACCTGCGAGCGGTTGACTTGCTCACAGAGCACAAGTCTCCGGAGAAACTAGCAAAGGATGACGTTAACAGCTTTCTCCACGCTACGTTCTCGCAACAGCTAGTAACCATCTTGTTGCAGAGCTAGAACTCGACTGAATACACATCCTGGACCTGTTCTTGTATTCTATGTCCTTCATCCTTTGGACCCACTATGATGAAGCGCAACCGATGGACCTATCGGCCAATGAGAAGCGTTATTCCGCGCGCGCAGACCGAAGTAAAGCCTCGGTTGTGGCGGAACATCCGCACAGAAACCATTCTGATTGGTCGAAACCGAACAACCATTGAGACCAGCACTAGACAGGTTTAAGTAGATTCAAATGGATTCAACAGCTCTGGGAGACTCTGAGAGGTTGGTTCCAGCCCTATCGCAGAGGCATGCCAACTGGCAGAGTCGCGAAATAGCCCTCTTGGACTCGCTCTTCCCGGTCGTAGAGGCGCACCGCCAGATTCATCAAGCACAACCGCCGGTTGGATCTGATAACCGGGGATCTCTCGGTTTGTTTGGACATCGAGCACCTCTTATCGAGCATATCTTGTCTAGTATAGATATATAACGTCTTGGTGAAAAAAAAAGGTGCTCGAAGACCACTAGCTGAACGTCAAAGATGTCTACGGTTGGCAAGTATGATCAGATTGGCATGGATATTGCCTACGAAGAGGCTGCTAAGGGCTTTGCCGAGGGAGGAGTGCCCATTGGTGGTTGTCTGATCAACGATGAAGATGGTACGGTGCTAGGTCGCGGTCATAACATGAGGTTCCAGAAGGGATCTGCAACGCTTCACGGCGAGATATCTACGCTCGAGAACTGCGGGAGACTTCCAGGACACGTTTACAAGCGTACCACGCTGTACACTACGCTCTCGCCATGCGACATGTGTACCGGTGCCATCATAATGTATGGTATCCCACGCTGTGTAGTCGGGGAGAACGTCAATTTCAAGAGTCCTGGAGAGGAGTACCTCCGGTCGAGAGGACACGAGGTCGTTGTGGTCGACGATGAAAGATGTAAGAAAATCATGAAGCAGTTTATCAGTGAGAGACCGCAAGACTGGTTTGAAGACATTGGGGAGTAACCTATGTAAACGCTCTAGGCTGTAGTTGCCTCGCTAGGTGCTGACGAGGTGGTTTTCGCCGCCTTCGGTGGTGCCATCGGTGGCTGCGGGATGACTAGATTCATGTAGCATACAAGCAAGCCGACAACGCTCAGTAGTACTTTCATCAGTGGTGGCTGGTCCATGGAGCCCTTGTTCGAAGCGGCTGCAGCGCTAGCCTCTTCAGGATCGGTGTTGAAATAGTAGTGTACGCTCTGGATCAGTGCGAACCAAGCGATAAACTTATTTCTCAAAAACATTGCCACCATGGGCATTGACTGGTTGACGATACCAGAGAGCCCCGTATTGGTAGCGTAGGGGCTCTTTGGTGGAGCAACATGTTTATATCTGTCGAGTGAAAAGTTAGTCTGTAGAACGCAGAAACGAAGCGGGAAACGACTTAACTTACTGTACACATAGATCTGGTCTCTTGAGATTATTCAAAGCCATCGCTAGTCGATCTTAACCTCTTATCTTGAGCAAAGTAGCCTTATTCAACAGGCCATCTTTTAACACTCACTACAACAAGCTTCTGCTCACGTGTTATCATCAAGATCGTCACTTCAATTATCTATCTAGAAACCATTAAATACCACATTATGAGCTCTTGTGAGTTCTCCGTTTGCTGGCTGCCGTGCCGGCACGTCGATGCTATGCAAATTCAAATGTACAATCGGTGCAGCTCGACAGCGATTTGTAGGAAGGTATCAATTCCAACTGCTGGAACTTCTCAGCGTCCTTGTGGTAGTAAAAACCCTGTATGTTACCAGTGACCTGGTCATGCACGATGTAGTAAAAACCGTCGTACGAGGCGCCGGCGATCCCATCTACCTGGGCGTCCGGCACCAAAAACTTCTCCTTCCATCTCATGAAGATGAACCTCTGTTCCAGATAGTCTCCAAACTCGTAATCGCCCTCTATCAAGTCGTTGAGCGTTGGGCGCGCGCTGGACGAGTCGCCCAGCGCTGGCAGGAAAAGCTGCTTGAACGCCGGAAAATTGAGCCAATGCTCCAGGTCGGTCTGATCGCCTGCCCTGTAGGGGCTCATGGCCGAGTTCTCGGGCCAACTGGACGACAGAAACCCGAGCTCTTTGTAAGTGACCGCGAACGCTTCGAAATACGTGGTGATCTCCGGATGCTGGTTCGTCAACCCGCATATCGTCAGAAACCCCGTCAAATGTGGCGTCTGCGAGCTGCAACGGCTCAACGGCAGATCCACCGTCTTCAAAGCCACCTCGATCTGGTACTTCTTGTACCCCGATATCTGGTACCCTGAGAACTCCATACGGGGCCGCAGGAAATTGGTAAAAGTGGACGACCAGCACGCCGCCGGCCAGCTAGAACCCACCGCCGCTCCACGCGTGTACGTGGAGCGATCCTCCAGAATAAACTTTTTCCTCGGGGGAGACTCGCTCGCGGACTTGTCCGCGAGCTGCTGCAAAGACGACAGCGAGTCCCTCGACGCACACTTGTAAAGCTCATTAGACAGCAAATACTGCTGTTTCTCCAACGCCAACGACCCAAACCCAACACCCGCTTCCCGAACCACAGTCTCTTCCACCACCGTCTCCCCCTTCTTGGAGCAGCGCTCCCCGGACAAACTCTTCGTTACTTCATTAATCATGATCACACTCGGCGCTGGCTGCAACCGCTTGCCCGACCAACACCTGCAACCCAACCGGGCATACCAGACGATACCGTATATATAGAGTCTCACTAGCCTACCTTGCCAGTACCGTCGTGAAAAAGGAACGGATTATCGCGTGAAAAGAAACCATCCGCAGATCGGATTAATTATCCAATTGTCTCCTGCAGGCTTGCACTTGGACATTATTCTCCGGCAGCAGTGCCCCTCTTAGTTTTTCCACGCATCCGCGCTATCGCGCAGCGCGATAGCGCATTTTTAAAAATTGTTCCGCTGTGGCGACCGGAACGGAACAATGCAAGAAATTGTTCCAGCGGAAAATCTCGGAACCACGATCTTGAAAACAAGAAACGTTTAGCGCAAGACCTCAGCGGCTATTTCGTACATGGTGACTCCGTCGGAATCCGGCGGACTTTATCCAAAACGGGTACAATTTATCTCTTGTATTAACTCTATATCCCGCTACGGACATAAAACCCCTCTTTAGGCAAGCAGGCGCGTTTATCATTCTCAAATTAAGCTTTTAATATTCCTGTTTCGAGGGCCCGGCACATACACTTTCCTTTTTCTCGTATCCGTTCTTTTTAGCTCTCGCCAGCTCGCTGCTGTGCGTTCTGTTCAGCCAGCTGTACACGATAATTAAACGATCTGGCTATGCTTTCGCTGCTGGAAGCTTCTTTATGGCATCGGCCATGTCAGAGCTGTGTCGTTCAGGAATTATTGCGAGACAAAAGGTTTTTTCACCATAAATTTTGACGTCAGTCAGGTCACGATTGCAGCTGCGCATATCGTTCTTTGATATGGTTGTGTAGTGTCAATATAAGCAATTGAATCTTTTTCCAGTGCCTATATAATAGGAAAACAAAGGGAAAGACAAATCGATCATAATAAGATCGGTTCGCGCTGCTGAAGGATGGATGACTCAGCGCGTGAGATGGGCAGGTACGGGGAAAAGGAGAAGATTCCAAGACCGCGCAACGCGTTTATACTGTTTAGACAGCACAACCACAAGCTGCTGATCGACGAGTGGACGACCAAGGGCGTCGAGATCCCGCACAACTCCAAGATCTCCAAGCTGCTCGGCGTCAAGTGGAAAGAACTCTCGAACGAGGAGAAAGTGCACTGGAAGGAGCTCGCAGAGAAGGAAAAGACCGACCACGAAAAGAAATACCCAGACTACAGGTACAAGCCCGTGCGGAAACAGCGCAAGAAAAAGGAAATACCGGCAGCGGGGTCCCCGCCGCCGCAACCACAGCAACCGCAATACCACCCCCAACAGCACCACCCGATCGCTCACCGTGCACCGCCGGGCCTCCTCCCCTTCAATAACTACACTAGGCCGCAACTAAACGAGCAACACCACGTAGACGCCGCGTACCGCGGCG